>OZ005662.1:110600462-111097962 GCA_963930645.1 Salticus scenicus
GGACAAAATTTCGTATAAATGTACAAAAAGATAGTTATTTTAATCATGTGTTTGTAAAATTAATATGAATTATTGATAATAGTAGTAATTAACTACGAAAAAAAAATTGTACATGTGGGGGCATCGCTTCCCCTTTCCGGGGGAGTAAATCTTCAATATGTGTATCTTTCGAAAGATCTCGTCAATACCTTTAAAACGAATGGTTAAACTATAGATCTGTGATAATTTCAAACAAAGTTATCGATTTTTTTTTTATCTTTTAACGAAAAAAAAAAAAAAAAAAAAAAAACTTAGAAAAAAAAAATCTTATTTCTTCTGATAATTGCAAAAAGATGACTTTCTTTCAGCATTTAGTGATGGATATAATTCTGTCAGATAAAAATCGTCTGCATTTACAAAGGAAAATAACTTATAATTTAATAAATAATATGTATTGAATGAATTTTGTGTAATATTATATAGAAGAACGTCATGTGGTGGCCACATCATACTAGTTAGTTATGGAAATATTTCAATATGCGTTTCGTTTTTAATCGTATTATTAAATATGTATACAACACGGTGAAAATATAAGAAATCCTACTACGCTTCAAACTAAGTGCTTAATTATTTGTCGATAAGTATTGTATAAAAATACATTTACGGGATATTTACTTTTAAGTTAGGATTGTAATTTAAAAAAAACTTAAAGGCTTGTGGTCATAAATTACAACAAAAAAGAAAAAAAAAACTTAACAGAGTATTGTCAGTATAATGCAATAAGAAAACTTAGTTTTTAGAGTAGAAAAGTTTTTAAATTTCTCAAGTACGAAAGTTAGCCAAAGTACTGCCGAAATATATGCAGTGTTTGCTTATAAATTATACATTGCTGTAAATATTTAAATCACAAATCGACCTTTTCTGGGTTATTTTCCTGAAGTGTGAATACATAAATGGAGACTAAACTTATCAATAATTACACGTGCGTGCTCTTAATAAAATTTTCATTCTCTGCGCGTGATAGTTTTTATTTTTATATTATTACTAGCTGTACCCTGCCATGCTTTGCTATAGCACATTGTGGTTGCATGGATGATAAATGAAGATTTCTTAAAGGTTTAATAATTACACGATAAAAAGAACTTTTTATATACCACGTTTTTAAATTTTCTGTTGAACTCGAAGCAGTTGGATAAAAGTATTTAAAAATGGATTTTCACCGTGTTCTAAACTACTCTGAAAATTACAAATGTCTAGCTAGTCGGGAAGTTAGTTAAATAAATTTTCTGTCGAATCATATAAACGTGCCGAAGGCAGTAGGGACCTGAAATATGTGACTAAAAGTATTAAAAAAATGCATTGGCACCGAGCTGAAAGTTTCAAATTTCTAGCTAGTCGGGAAGTTAGTTAAAAATCGATTGCAAGATTTGTATTAGACAAACAAACAAACAAACAAGAATCGAAGTTAATAAAAACATGCTAAAATGACATTTGCAGTCATGAGCTCCCATTCAATCCATATGACATGTCCACCTCGCCTAAAAGTCGGTATGCTGGGTTTCGAATCACCCTGTATATTAAATTATGGGAACTATTAAAGTCTTTGTTTTCGAATGTTTCTCTCTAGTTCAGCTATTGAAAGTTTCAAATATTTAGTTTAGAGTATGTAGAGTATGCTATAAATATATATATATATATATATATATATTATTTATAACTTATACGTTATTTATTATGTAAAAATGTTACTAATTATAGCATAATAATAATAAAAAATATAATTATTGTATAATAAAAGTACATTAACTATTTTATTTTAATAATGAAAACAAAACTTATAATAAAAGGAATCACTTGTTTAAACTATAAAGTTTACATTCATCTGGAAAAGAAATGATAATGTTCAGTCCAATTATAAAATATTATTTGGTTAAAAAAATAAATAATATTCTAATGATAAAAATATTTCTACATTTACTATTGTTTCTACAAACACATTATATAGTAAAATATGTATTTTTATATTGCTATAATAAAATTTAAGTGCATGTGTATTATTCTTAAAATATCACTGAGCGTTAAATAATCTTTCTTGGAGCGGTTCTTTCGACTGAGGTAACATCTGGTAATGATGTGTGAAATGCAAGCTCAACTTTTGGAGGTTGAATAAATATGGCTGTAGTTTTAAAATAAGAATTGCAAATTCTTGATCTTTGAATGTGGGTGAATAAATTTTACTATTTTAAAATATATTTTTGGAACTTGTGTTTACTAAAAATCAAAGGTTTTTGTAATTTAAGAAAATTATTATACATTCTTACAGTATCTGTGCTTCTATTTTAAATAACTATGTAATTAATCATAGAACAATTGTGTTGTACTTACAAAAATTTAGTTGTCAAGATAAAAATTCTTATTTGTGTTACATTATTTTTTTTTATTTAAACTTTAACAAAATAATAGTAAACGAGATTTGTTTTGCATTTCTAACAAGAAAGTTTTGCTTTTCTCGCAAAATAATTAATTTTTAATTGCAAATTTACAAAAAATCTTTGTATTTATTTAAACAAACAATTTTGTTATAATAGGATAATACAATGAAATTTTGTAAATTAATTAACACTATATTATATGTATTCTTTACAAAACTGCATTTTTACAACTGAACTATTAATATAATTTTGTTTTAAACAGAAAAATAATTCAAAGGAAAAAAAGTAGTATTTTTATAAAATCTTTTTTAAAATGCAAATTTACTAATAAGTTTATGGTTTACTATGAGAAAAGTTTTGTTTAAAAAAAAAATTACTTGCATGTTACTTATTAATTTAACAATTGTTTAACTGGTCCTTTTTCGAAAGTTTAAAATGTATCCCAAATTAAAAAATGTATGATGGAAAAGTTTAAATATTTAAGGAGTCACAGTGCATTAAATAACGTTAAACAAATTTAAAAATTATTAGATTTCACATTGTTATATCTCTGAAAATAATTTGTTTATGAATAAGAAATTTTCACACATTATATAACTGGATCTTATTTATTAATTACACTTAAAAAATGGTTAATTAATAATTAATGGCGGAATCATATAAAATTTTGGCCAGTAAGCGGTTATGATGATTAAAATTATAAACACTTATTTATTTCCATTGATAAATTAATTAAATAATTATTATGTAGATTAAAAGTTGCAAAAATTTTAAATAAAAAAAAAAAAGAAAGAAAAAGAAAGAAAGAAAAATAGCTACTTGCAAAGGACAATACTTAATTACTTATCAATTTAAGAATTGTTTAACAGCTCCTTTCTCGGAATTTTAAAATGTATCCCGAATTAGAAAATGTATGATGGAAAAGTTTAAATATTTAAGGAATTTCACATTGTTATATCTCTGAAAATAATTTGTTTATGAATAAGAAATTTTCACACATTATATAACTGTATCTTATTTATTAATTACACTTAAAAAAGGCTTAATTAATAATTAATGGCGGAACCACATAGAATTTTGCCCAGTAAGCGGTTATGATGATTAAAATTATAAACACTTATTTATTTTCATTGATAAATTAATTAAATAATTATTATGTAGATTAAAAGGTGCAAAAATTTGAAAAAACAAATGCAAATTTTTTAATATGTTTATGATATTATTTTGACTCGATGGTTCATCAATTTAAACATCAATTATATTTCGTTAGAATAAGAAAGAAATTTTACGTAAATATAGCTTTAAAGTGGAATAATATGCCAAAAACTTTAATAGACATTCAACAAAGAAGATACGGTTACATCATGTACAAGTTACATTTTGTGTTCAGAATTAAATTATTTTCAGACACTGTTAAATATGGTTTCTCAAAAATGAGCAAAATTGTCTTAAAAATAGCTCCGAAACAAATATACTTATATTTGAAAAGCCCATGTACTCATTTTTGAGTGTATTGACATGCTCAAAAATGAGGTTGACCACAAAGAATTCTAATATCCCCATTTTTGAGCATGTTAGTATACTCAAAAATGAGTACATGGGATTTTCAAATTTAAGTATATTTGTTTCGGAGCTATTTTAAGAGAATTAAACGACATTTATACATAAAACCCTTCCATAATGTGTGAACAAACTTTTGTACTTATTAAAAATCTAGTCTTAAATATAAATAACAACAATGCTGTTTTATACTTATTACTTTAAACAATATCTTGTATGATGATAGTTGTACACAAAAGTCTTTACGATCACAATAATTCGGAAATTTAAAGATATTGCCTTAATTTGAATAGCCTTTATTCGCCTTCGAAAAGCTCTTTTTTTTTTTTTTTTTTTTTTTTTTTTTAATACCAATTTCCGACATCTAAAGCTGAGCTACTTAAGTTGGACGATTGTTGATTTTCTCGTAATAAACACGCAATGCATGAGAAAGGATATCTAAACTGGATTTACGTAGTAAAAAATTGTACAGCCGTTTTTAAAGGAACGCACCTGCGAGACCCGAAATTGAGCTATTTATACAGGCCGCCTATCAATTTTCTGAACTAACTAACTATATCATTCGAAAGGACATCTAATAGAATGTTTATATAGCAACGTTGAAGAATATCGTTAAAGCTATTTTTGAGATACGGACATACGATACCACTATCAGTTTGCCAATTTTCACCAAAATTTGGACAAATCATTTGTACACCAGACCTGTCGTACACCAGTTTCGTGGTTCTACCTTTTTTAGTTTCCGAGATATGACAGCAAGAACCCAAATAATTCAAATTTGGCTGCATAATCATACAACTGACAGAATACAACTCAATTTTTTTTTTTTTTTTTTTTTTTTTTTTTTATAATGAAAAATTAATCGAAATTGAGGATTTTTTCACTTTTATGAGATAAAATATATTTAAAAATCACACCCAAATGT
This sequence comes from Salticus scenicus, assembly GCA_963930645.1. Classification (NCBI taxonomy): domain Eukaryota; kingdom Metazoa; phylum Arthropoda; class Arachnida; order Araneae; family Salticidae; genus Salticus; species Salticus scenicus. The sequence goes on from OZ005662.1 coordinate 110,605,359, forward strand.
AATCGTAAAAAAATTAAAAATGTTACAAATTAAAAATAAAAATATTATAAACATGGTGGCGGAGGACTTGCCTTTTCTTAAATTCTGTCACCGGTATATTCATATGATAATTTTTCATCTAATTAATCTTTCGAACATACTGTTAAAAATTCCGAAAGAAAATACTGGTAGAAGAATCAGGGAAAAATTTGATCTGTTGCCACCCTGTAAAAGTATAATAATTTCAAAATCTACGCGAACGCTTCTACAATAAAAAGTTAGAGAATTTTCGTCTTTAAATTTCCATGAACATTATTTTATACATATGTAGTAGAGAGAAATAGAGAGGAAAAAAAAAAGATTTTGGTTTAGAAATATATTTATTTAAATAATGAATTAAATGTTATCCCATTATTGGTAAATATGAAACAAAATGCGTTAGTTCTTATTTGTTTTACGTGTTTTCCAATATCATTGAAATGTAGTTGATTGTTCACTTAAAAAATTTCTTCTTTCTGTATTTTGACATATAACTATGTAACAACTATTCTACAATTCATATTTTACCAATTCAGTTGAGAGTTACAATATTTCTCTCTATTTAATGTTTCTTTCTCATTCACAGACAACCATAAAAATTGATTTTATGTGAATTTAAATATTGAATCCAGACGACTCAAGTGGGTTTTATCACGAAATATAGCCCCAGGTTCTTACATAATTGATTTATTCAAGCATTATTGTGATTTAGAAAGATCTTAAGTACCATAATATTTCAGTGATATGTTTTATGTATTCTGCATTTAAGTCATTGAAAAGTTTCAATGTGTTATTTTGAACGTCAAAGTTTATGCAATGCAACTCAATAATTATTACGTTATATTATTGTACTGTTATAAATTGTTTTAAATAATTGAAATATTTTATTTTTGGCTTTTAATAGCGCGTTAAATTCAAGTCTTTAATTTTAAAAGCATATAAATTAATTTTCTTTTTACTTTCCAAACATACGTATGTAAGGTAAGTATTGTAATTACGATAAAAATTCAGATTTGAGCTTCTGGTGCATCAATACGCTTTGAAATCAACCGAGTTCATTTTTGTTGTTTCTAAGGTTATGTATGCATGTGTGTGTGTATATGTGTGTGAATGAACACGACAGCATCTAAACACTTTGGTCGAATGAGCTGAAAGTTGGTACGCATGTATAGGTCACCGTAGCACGAATCCTATTGTCTTTAATGAATCTAGCACTTATAGTTTTTTTTTACAAAAACATAACGAAAAATTATTTATGATTACGGTTTATGGGTTCAAATTAATTAAAATGTGACAGGTCTAAATTACTTATTCGATTGAGCTGAAAAATTTTATATATGTTATTGGTGACTGTTACACGAACTGTATAGATTTTAGCTAGCACTTTTTTTTTTTTTTTTTTTTTTTTTTAACAGGGAGACAACGAAAATTATTTTATCATTAGTATCTATGGACAAAAATTATTTGAAGTGCAGTAGAGTTAAATTAAAGAACGTACTATATGGAAAAAAGTAGCTAAATCGTTAAATAAAATCGTTAGAGAAGTTTTGGCATGTGGAATGATATCTAACAGGGAGTTAATAGGGCAAGTTTGAAAAAAAATATATCCGTAGAACCAGTTTTAAAGGTACGTACTTGGGAAATCTGAAATTGGCCAACTCATACAGTACGTCTATCAATTTTCCTGAATTAATCAAATAATGCATATGAAAGGATATCTAAAACAGCGTTTATATAGTAACTTTGAAGAAAATCGTTAGAGTTTTTTTGACATACAGACCTATTCTCCCACTACCGGTTTTCAATGTCTCATTTCCAACTTTCCAATTTTCACCAAAATTAAATTAAATCATTTGTACACTAAACCCGTCATAAATCTGAAATGTCATAGTTCTATCTGTAGTAGTTTTGCAGATATGATAGTCAGAAGATTCATCCCACACATAGATATATACATACATAAAAACCTACACACGTACACACTGGCCAGTTTCCAAAAAAATATTTTTTTTTTATTTCAGGAAACCTTAAAACATGCAAATTAAGTAAAATCCCGATATTGAAATTTTTGACGAAATGCAATGCTTTCATTACCTACAGTAGTCATGTAATGGAAGTAAAAATCATGTGTGTAACAATCACATGACTTCCATTACACTACAGAAATTATAGCCTCTTTTTGTATATCTAGTAATAGCACCAGAAGTACTAGATTTAAATTATTTAATCTGATGCCTGACAATTTTTATGTGGTAACTAATTAACACAATCGCCTAAAAAACATCTAAAACTGACGCTGTAGCAAGTTTAAAAAATATCGGAAAGGCAACTGCGTGAGGCACTCATTTTGAGATCAAAAACTGACCAACCTAATGAAGATACAATTTTTATTAAAACCACACAATTAACTGTGGAAGAAAATTATATGTATTGATTTTTTTCCCGACTGAGTGAAAATAATGCCTGGACCGGGACTCGAACCCCGAATCTTTGACTTACAAGGTCAAAGATGCTTTCCTGCGGCTTATTTCTGTCGAGCTATCTACATGATAGACCAGAGATGTTTCTGCCCAAAGTTTGTCTGAGTGAGTAATGCTGACCGGGGTGTCGGCCTGGATAGCTCAATTGGTAGAGCCTTGACCTTGTAAGTCAAAGATCCAGGGTTCGAGACCCGGTCAAGGCATTATTTTCACTCAGTTGGAAAAATAAAAAAATTTCACTAATGAAGATAGCTACTAATTTTACTGTAGTAATCAATTATTGCGTATGAGGATATAAAAGAAGGTTTGTGTAGCAAATTTGCAGAAAATCGTTAGAGCAGTTTTTATAATTACCGACATTCGACTCCATTTCCGATTTTCACCAAAACTTACCGAACCCATCTATTCACCGGAAATCATCTGATACATACAATAGAGCTTCTAAAAATCAGTTAATATGATGATTTCGAAGAAAAATCGTATAGTTGTTTTCTAGACACCCATTTCCGAAAGCCTTAATATTGGCCTTCCAAATCAGGACGTCTATTGATTTTCTTGCAATAATCAACTAATATATTCGAAAGGACATCTCAACCAGGACTTGCATAGCGAATTTGAAGAATATCGTCAAAGCTTTTTTTGAGATTTGGATTTAAATTGTAATACGGTCCCACTGCCGGTTTTCCAATTGTTTATGAAAAAATTGGAAAGTCATCTGTACGTGGAATATGTTTTATGTATGAAGTTTTATTGTTCTGTGAGTTTTCGTTTTAGAGCTACGGTAGTCAGAATTCCCCCCCCCCTCCCCGCACACCAGTACACTGACCAATAGCTATAAAACACCTTCTTCAACTCACGAAACATTAAATCAGGTGATAATTCGGCAACGAATTTTTTCATTTAATAAATACTTTTATTTCTTACAATTACCGAGTAATCCAATTAATAAATAAATAATAATAAAATATTATTAAGTTTTTTTTAAAATATTTTAAAGCAATTTTTTTTTTTTTTTTTTTTTTTTTTTGTGCGTGTGTGTGTTTGAAATATTTTTTGTATTAATATTAAACTAAAGAAAATACATATTGCTTCTTTCCATTCGATTTATGAGACAATTTCGTTTAATATGTGATCTAGTTAATAATTTGTGCTCAGTGAAGTTCTAATTATGTGTAATCAGAAATTACCGGTTTTTCTCAGTTAAAAATAATAAGAGTATATATCAAAACTGTAATATAAAATCCTAAAAGCTTTCTATTCATTTATAGTTACTATTTATATGTAATTACTATTATATATTATTATATATAACACTATTATATGTTATTACTATTATTTTTATAGTGTAATGTTTTATTTATTTATTATGCTGTTTTATTAAGTAAATATTTGTCGAGTTATGATCTTAGTTCTATGCTGTTTATAAAAATGTAACCTAATGATAAAAATTTACGATCAAACTAAAGAAAAAATATCATATGAAAATTGTGGATGTGCGCTTTAATAATTCTGTAGCCAGCTATAGGAGCCTTAATCAGTGAATTTATTAACTACGTAATACTTTTACTTAATACAGGGTGTCGACAGTCGAAATTTTCCCCCCGATTCTTCCACCAGTATATTTATATAATATTTTTTTACTTAATTAATTAAACAAACTTACAACTGAAAATTCCGAAAGAAAAGTACTGGTGAAAGAATCAGGGAAACAAATTCGACTATTGACCCCCGTATTAGTTCATTCAGGATGAAATGTTTTAAGCATTTTACAACATCAAATGCGGAAAATATTTTGTGAGATAATGACTAGGAGAAATAATGACTTAAATAAATAAGGGCTATTGCAATATATTGGTTTTACATTATGTCATTAAAGTGAAAAGTTAATCGATTCCCTGTTCCGATTGAAAAACAATACTGATTTTTCTTAATCATCTTATTTTAATTTGCACAAATCATTTTTATCTCCAAATATGTGTTCTTAATTGTTTATAAACAACCAAAAAACTTATCAGTTCTTTAAAGCAACACTGTTAAAAATTATTTCTGAAAAATAAGCTAAATTGTCTCAAAATAGCTCCGAAACAATATATACTTAAATTTGAGAAACCATGTACTCATTTTTTAGTATATTGACATGCTCAAAAATGGGTTTGACCAATAAGAATCCAAATATCCCCATGTTTCAGATATCAATATACTCAAAAATGAGTACACGGGTTTTCAAATTTAAGTATATATTGTTTCGGAGCTGTTTTGAGAAAATTTACTTTATTTTAAAGAAACCATTTTAAACATCGAAGTCTTGTAGAAATCTTGTTTACGGTAAATAATTAAGACCTTATACATGGTTTATAAGAGCTTAACAATTTAACATTTACGAACATTATTTCTTAATAAAATTGCTAAAACAATTTCAAAAATGGCTATTAGATACATATTTTATAACAACTATTTAAAAAGAAGAAAAGTGTATTTTTAATTGATTTCAAACATCTATTTGTGATCTTGATTAAAGACAAATAATAAGGAATTTAATGAATAAGTAACTTTGTATATAAACACTATAAATTAAAAAAATTAAAAAAATTTTCATGTCAAAATAATAGCACGACCCTTTATTTGGTGACAAAAAGAAAAAAAAAAAAAAAAAAAAAAAAAAAAATCGGCACGAGTGCATTACTGCACGGAAAAAAAATTCTGTGACTGACATCTAGAAACTAAACTGAGGCTCTAGTAAAAATAGTTCCAAGTCCTTCTTATAAAATCTAGTTCCTTTTGCTAGCGAGTTTAAAAACCTCTATTATAATTCTAGAATATTTTTCTATATTATCGTGGTCAAGCTTAGTTAATTTTTTTTTAATAAATTCGAACACATTAGGCTAGTTTTAGTAATGATAATTTTGATTTACGATCCAATTCTAGGAAATCGAGCAAGTAATTCTCATATTTCAAAGGGTTCATACTATTCATCATATTTATAATATTATTTCACCTTCTAGAAATGTATAGATTAGAAATTCTTGGTCTTTTGTCTATCCAGGTTATTCGAGAACTTTTTTCTATATTATCGTGGTTAAACTTAGTTAAAAATTTTTGAAAATAAATGCGAACACATTAGGTTATTTTTAGTAATGATAATTTTGGTTTATGATCCAATTCTAGGAAATCGAGCAAGTATTTCTCATATTTTAAAGGATTCATAATATTCATAATATTATTTCACCGTCTAGAAATGTATAGATTAGAAATTCTTTATCCTTTCGTTTATCCAGGTTATTCAAGAAAATTTTTCGAATTTATCGTGATTAAACTTAGTTAAAAATTTTTGAAAATAAATGCCAAAACATTAGGCTAGTTTTAGTAACGATAATTTTGTTTTATGATCTAATTCTAGGAAATCGAGCAAGTATTTCTCATATTTCAAAGGATTCATAATATTCATAATATTCATAATATTATTTCAGCTTCTAGAAATGTATAGATTAGAAATTCTTGATCCTTTTGTCTATCCAGGTTAATCGTTTACTTTATACGTATAGGTCGGAAATCGATATTTCTAGCTTTTTGATTTAGAAAATAACTACTTTTTCGTTCTAGATAAAAGCGACATAAATTTTCCTCAATATAAATCAACAGTTACTCCCTTACGTCTACTATGAAATGTAAAGTAATTTCTGCGTTTTTCTTCCTCTAAAGCATCGATTGTTAAATTTCGGAATAATGCTTCTTACCGAACAATACAATATAAAAAAAATATCTAAAAAATTATTCATATAAAAATAAATAAATGTTTCGTTTCAGTTCGGGACTAATAAAAGCCAAATGCTTCATTCGTAAAAAAAAAAAAAAAAAAATTAAAAAGAAAAAAAAAAAAAATCCATTTTTAAACATGAAGTTTATATTTGCTGAAAATCATAATATATATAAGAAATGACTAACACCCAAACCGGTAATAAAATAATATTTTACTGAATATGTAATTTTTAAATAATATGAAATATTTCCATTTTTTAGATATTGCTATAATAAAAGTTAAGTACATGCGGAAATTATGCTTAAAATATCACTGAACGTTAAATAATCTTTCTTGGCGCAATACTTTCGTCTGAGGTAACATCTGGTAATGATGTGTAAATTACAAGCTCAACTTTTGGAGGCTGAATAAATATGGCTACAGTTTTAAAATAAGAATTGCAAATTCTTGATCTTTGAATGTGGGTGAATAAATTTTAGTTTATTAGAATATATTTTTGAACTTCTGTTTACTAAAAATCAAAGGTTTTTGTAATTTAAGAAAATAATTATACATTCCTACAGTATCTGTGCTTCTATTTTAAATGACTATGTAATTAATCATAGAACAATTGTGTTGTACTTAAAAAAATTTGGTTGTCAAAACAAAAATTCTTATTTGAGTTACTTTTTTTTTTTAACATTAATAAAATAATAGTAAAAAAGCTTTACTTTTCTCGCAAAATAATTAATTTTTCAATTGCAAATTTACAAAAATCATTGTATTTAATTAAACAAACAATTTTGTTACACTATGACAATACAATGGAATTTTGTAAATTAATTAACATTATATTATATGTCCTCTTTACAAAACTGCATTTTTACAGGTTTACTAAGAGAAAAGTTTTGTTGAAAAAAAAAAAAAAAAAAAGTTACTTGCATGTTACTTATTAATTTAACGATTGTTTAACTGCTCCTTTTTCGAAATTTTAAAATGTATCCCAAATTAAAAATTGTATGATGGAAAAGTTTAAATATTTAAGGAGTCACAGTGCATTAAAGTTAAACAGCAATAAAAACTATTAGAATTCACATTGTTATATCTCTGAAAATAATTTGTTTATAAATAAGTAATTTTCACATATTATATAACTAAACGTGACGTTTATATTTGCTGAAAATCATAATATGTATAAGAAATGACTAACACCACAACCATTTATACAATAATATTTTACTGAATATGTAATTTTTAAAGAATATGAAACATTTGCATTTTTGTATATTGCTATAATAAAAGTTAAGTACATGGGGAAATTATGCTTAAAATATCACTGAGCGTTAAACAATCTTTCTTGGCGCAGTATTTTCGTCTGAGGTAACATCTGGTAATGATGTGTGAATTACAAGCACAACTTTTGAAGGCTGAATAAATATGGCTCCACTTTTAAAATAAGAATTGCAAATTCTTGATCTTTGAATGTGGGTGAATAAATTTTAGTTTATTAGAATATATTTTCTGAATATTCGTTGGTTGAAAATAATAGATTTCTGTTGTTAAAAGAATGAAGTATATTATATACATTCTTAATATAAATAATTTCTAAGAAAGGAGTTAAATTGAACACGTGTCATTTGTTAATAATATTAAAAGCACTTTAAACACACGTAACATTAAATTTTATTTAAAAGATGTTAAAAAATGTATCCCAAGCTTTTCGCTTGTATAGTAAAGCATCATCAGGTATTTTTATTATTCGTTTCCAATGAGCAGTTTTTAAATATTTTTTTCTTTTCACAGTCAACAGTTAAGTCTTTTAATAACGTGAATATCACCAAAGTTAATTTGAAGTCCGGTAAAGGTTGGATGGAGGAGCTAAGAAAAATAAGAGAAAATTTTCGCCTAAATCCTGTAAACGTTATCCCTAAATATGAAAATATTATAAAAGATATTCCTAAGGAGCATCAAGACAATAGTTCCAGCTTCTCTTATTTTTCTTAGCTCCTTGATCCAACCTTTACCGGACTTCAAATTGACTTTGCTGATATTCACGTTATTAAAAGACTTAACTGTTGACTGTGAAAAGAAAAAAAATATTTAAAAACTGCTCATTGGAAACGAATAATAAAAATCCCTGATGATGCTTTACTATTAAAGCGAAAAGCTTCGGATACATTTTTTAACATCTTTTAAATAAAATTTAACGTTACGTGTGTTAAAAGTGTTTTTAATATAATTCTTAATATAATTTAGTTTATGTTTTAAATTACTAATGCAATTCATAGTTAACCCAGAATATATTTTTTAAATTAACAAAAATTTGATTTTCACAACAAAAGTTCGTATTTAAATGCGTTCCAATAATAATTTTGCTTATGTTAACAAAATATTTTTAATCGATTTGCTTGTCATTTTCAAAAAGAATTTTCTACTTTTCATACAAAAACCTAGTATGCTGTGGCCACCACAAGACTTTCTTCTATATTTTCCTATACAAATTCTCTCAATAACAAAAAAAAAAAAAAAAAATTACGATTTTTTCAAGTTATTTTCTGTTAAAGTAAAAAAAATCGATAACTTTGTTTTAAATTATCACATATTTATTGTTCAACCGTTCATTTTAAAGGTATTGACGAGACCTTTCGAAAGATACCCATCTTGAAAATTTACTCCCCCCCCCCTCAGGGGAGAGAGCAACCGATGCCCCCACATGCACATTTTTTTTTTTTTACTAATTAACTACTACTATTATCAATAATTCATATTAATTTCACAATCACAGGTTAAGAATAACTCTCATTATGTACATTTATACGGAATTTTGTCCCATACTGCCATGTTAAAAATTTAGAAAAAATACAATCACAGCGCCACCTGTTGAGTGATTGATCCCAAAATCTAATCAGCACCAGTTTATGTCAGGGGCCAACTAAATACCAAGTTTGGTTAAATTTCGTTAAAATAAATAAATAAATAAATAAAATAAATAAATTACGATTTTTTTCTAATTTTTTTTCGTTAAAAGTAAAAAAAAAATCGATAACTTTGTTTTAAATTATCACAGATTTACAGCTCAACCATTCGTTTTAAATGTATTGACGAGACCTTTCGAAAGATACCCATCTTGAAAATTTACTTCCTCCCCCAGGGGGGTGGCGAGGCTCCTACACATACAAAAAATTTTCCCTGTTGACTATCTCTATTAAAAATAATTCTTGTAAATTTCATAATGATTACTAAAAGAAAACTCTCTTTATGCACATTTATACAAAAATTTGTCCTATATCACCATGTTAAAAATTTAGAAAAAGTGGGATGGCAACGCAACCTATAAGACAATTTTTACCAAACGTTGATAGGCACTAATTTATGTCAAGGTGCAACTACATACCAACTTGTATGAAATTCTGTGCAGTAGTTCCTGAGATACAGTTGCCACAAAATTTTGACTCACACACAAACAGACAGACAGACAGACATTTTCAAAAAATGGTCAAATCGTGTTCTACAGCTCTCAAAACGTGTAAATCCATCAAAAACCCGAGGTTGAAAATTTTCACGAATCCAATACTTTCTTCTATTGAATATAGAAGAAAGTAAAAATGATTTTTAATTAAAAATATACACAAATCATAATATTTTAGAGAAACAATTTTGTTAATATGTTCAAATATTTTGCAAATTTTGTAAATTTCGTAAATTTACTAATTATATATTCTTGTAATTATTAAAAAAAAAAAAAAAAAAAAAAAAAAAAAAAGCTAAAACTTTATTTTTAACAAATATTTGGTTTAATCCTTTAGCTACCATATTTTTAAAACAAGCAAAAAATGTATTTCAAATGCATTTTTTTTAGTTAGTTAAAAGTATTTTTTAAAACTATATGCAATAAAAATTATGCATATCGCATCAGGATAGTAATTGGTGAAGATTTTGTCAGGATATACTTTAGTATACCGCTGGTACGTAGAGGTCTAAAAAGATATTTGGACCTAAAGAAATGTAAGTAAACTAGTGTGTCACTCACACGACTTTCTCTTATCCTGAAATTTAGTACTATAAATACAGATTGGAGATTAAGGAATAAGATAACGAGTACTGTTATGTCATAGCCTCCTAAACTAGATGCCTGTCGCGTTGCTCGTAAATTTGGCAACCGTTCAAGCGGTAGACAGTGCCACCTGGTACAGATTTCGCTACTTTTTTATTCATCTCTCACCAATAAGTTTAAGAAGTGATATATTGTATATATAATCGATTCGATATTGTATAAATATTCGATTGTATTCGCCTTTTATGTATATAAACTCCCACTTTTAAAAAATATATGGGGCTGTTGATTAAAAATTCGCGTAATCTGTACCAGGTGGCGCTGCCTACCGCTTGAACTGTTGTCATGTTTACGAGCAACGCGACAGGCATCTAGTTTAGTAGGCTATGGTTATGTAAACCTATATTAAAACAATTCAAATTAGGCTTCGGAATAGCTTTATTTCACAACTAATTCTGTATGAGTGCCCCCTCAACCCCCCCCCCCCGTTCCATTTTTGTACCTACATTTATACAAAATTCGAATCTGTTATTAAATTCAAAAGTTCATTTAAAATTATTCGTACAACTTTCACACGCAATGCGCCTTTAAATTTATTAATCTTGATCAAACATCTCAAGTTACAAACATATTAACTTCAAAAGACAACATTTGCATTCCCAGAAATTATTTGTTTTTTTATTTACTCTAAGAGACACAGACAAAGATCAAACGTTAAAAACTTGACTTCAAGAAGCCTCAAACCAAAATGATTCAGAAAACTTCAAAGCGTGTAAATATATAAAAAACCAAGCGATGAATATGTAGCTTAAAAAAATACATTATTTACCATTTCACTATGAGGAATTAATTTCAACTAAATAAAAAACTAAGCGATGAACAATTAACTTAAAAAGTACATTATTTACCATATGTTCTTATGAGGAATTAATTTCAAATTCTGAGGAGCTTTTATGGACAAGTGTTATGGTAAAGCACTTGCACTAACAATAAAAAAGAATGTTATGGCTTAAATATTGAAGCCCCGTATATTTTCTGAAGTTTATGTACACACCACATGGTGCGCATAAATATAATCCTATATTAATAACACACGGCGCAACCTGAAGTACACTTCCATCAAGTTCCAAGTATTGTCGCACTGTAGTTCTCTTGTGTAGCCACGTATACGAACAGTGAATGCTTTCCATACCATATTCTACATGAAACATGCTTTCACGCATATAAAAAACATGTACAGTTCCCGCCGCTTATTAAAATCACATTCGTTCTGAGCCAAAGTGATTTTATTAAGAGGCTGACTTTTATATCCGGCGAACGATCCTGCACTTTAAGAAAAGGTATTACTTCCTTGAATTTGGAAAGTAACTTTAAAAGGTGATGAATAATGGAATTAGTAAACAATATTAATTAATTTTTGATAGATAATTATTTAATTGTTTCTTCGATATAAGTAAGTTAAACACATTCCAAATTCCCTTGCACTTTCGTTTCAGGAAAAGTATCATTACTTTACCAAATGTTGATACTGTTCTTACAAATTTAAAATCTTTCCATTTAAACCTCACGAATTATAGTAACTTCAAAATAAGTAATGACAGAAGGTTTGTTGTGCTTTAATTACTTTTTCTGTTTAAAAAAAAAAAAAAAAAAAAAAAATGATATTTTTGGCTGCTGAGAAGATATTTTTGAGTTTATTAACCGGCGATGCTGATTTTATTAAGCGGCGGCTTTAAAAGTAGTTAGTATTGATTTATTTCGGTCCTGGCAATTTGATCAGATTAAGCGGCTGATTTTATTAACCAGTGAATTTATTAAGCGGCGGTTACTGTATTCGTTTAATTTGGTGTAGTGCAGTCTATAGATGTTAAACTCTACTTACCTACAATTTCCCCCATAGACGTAATATTCTCGAATTCTCTTGGGTGTCCTTGTACACGAACTATTCGCTTGATATCAACGAAATATTTAGTGTAGCATCCCTATATGATGCATAGTTAGAATACTGAATTTGGACTTTCTGCTATTATTTGTTCTTGAGATATGCTGAAAACGGACAGGCACACAAACACACAGACCAACAGCTAAAACATGTTTTTCGGATACAGGGAACATCAAAACGTGGAAATATAGCAAAAACGCAATTTAAAAAATTTTACCCGAAAACAATACTTTCTCTGCCATATATATATAGGTAAGAGAAAGTAAAAAGTATTTATTTTTTATGTCCGTTATTATTATTATTATTTAATTGATGGGTATTTCTTGAAGTAATATGGTAATTAATTATGACTCACGTGAAGATTGCGAAAAATACCAATCAGAAAAAAGGATAGCTTTCTATAAAATAATTTATGGAACAAAAGCGGCTGCATGTAGCGTCTTGTGCCTTATCATGTGATTAAAGTGTGTTATAAATGTTCTGGTCTTATAAATATATTCCACATATCTTACATAAATTCAATTTTATATACGCTTTTTAAACTAAGTTAGTAGATAAAGGATTGAAACAATAAAATAACAGAGTAAATGTACTACATATCTCTGTTTTCGGTATACTCTGTATTCTCTGTTTTCGATATCGCGTTTTCGGTATGCCTTCATGAAAATGTACATGATAGAATGAACATTTCCTTTCCAGTCTTATCTGAAACACAGACATGCCTCGAATGCCAGATGGTCGAAAATTATTTCCCCAAACAGGTCTTCAAATTTCCCAAAATCAGAGGGTTTTTTCGAAACAATCCCCAACATGATTTCTACTAAAAAGGGAATGTTGATTATTCGAATTAGAATAATCCATAAAGAATTCTGACTTGCATTAAAAAACACATTTTCGAAAGCGAAACTACTTTTAGCATGCATAATATTAAGTGAAATCTAACTCACCTCTCTCTTGCATTTCCTGGTCGCTTGAAATACATTTTAGGCTACACATAAATAAAGATGCAAATCCGATTGATTACTATACTTGACTTTAATCAGAGATTTTCCTTTGAGAATTTTGATTAACAAAACAGAATTTCTCAAGTATTTGAGCACAGGTTTAAAACATTTCAAATACGTATAAAGACATTTTTTTATGCCTTGAATGAATTATAAAGATAATACAGAATAAGAATTATTACTAGAATAATATATCACACTTAATGGAAATTTTTACTGCGAGACTTCAGCATGACTGTTCGAATGTCTATCACTTAAGAATAAAAGTACTTCGGTTTTCACGAATATGTTCAGAGAGAAAAACATAATAATAAAAAAAAAAGAAAAGAATGAAAGTTTGGTTTCTCTCTATGGTCACGTGACTGTCTACCTCTGATCGACTGTCGCCGTCCCCGCTCCCAATGAATCAACATACTGGGCGGGGCGGGGAGGCACCGGAGCAGGAGTCGAAATACTCGGAAGAGGGATGACTTGGGATACTGGTCGAATAAGATTTCCAGCAGAGGATGTCTGAAGTTTTACGACTCGGGTGATTCCGTCACGTCCTGGAATCAACTTGATGATTCTTGCTAGATCCCAATGGAGTGGAGGTGATGCTTTATTTTTCAGAATGACGAGTTGCCCTGGAGAAAAGTTGTGATTTTGGTTGTTTCCTTTGGTTCGCTGAATCAGAGTTGGCAGGTATTGAACTGTCCTTCTCTTCCAGAACGTCTCCTTCATCTGCAATAAGAGCTTATACCTAGAAGAAAGACTAAAAAAATTGTTTATTAAAGAAGGTTCTGGCAATTCTAATAATACAGATCCAATCAATAAATGTCCTGGCGTTAAAGCTGCGCAACCATGAGGAGCATTGGACAATGGTGTTAGAGGCCGCGAATTTATAACAGCCACTATTTGACATAGGAGCGTGGAAAGTTCCTCAAACGTTAAAATTGCTCCTTGTGTAACTTTTAACAAATGGGTTTTGGCTAATTTTATCGACGCTTCCCAGAGTCCCCCAAAATTTGGCGCATATGAATAAAGTGGCAGGTGATTTGGTGTTGGGAAGCAAAATTTTGTAATTTTTCTTCTTTGAATAAAGCAAATAGCTGTTTGATATAAGAATGGGCTCCGACAAAATTTCTGCCATTGTCCGAAAATATATCAGACGGCCCCGTCTACCTATGAAGCGGCGCAAGGCTGCGAGAAATGCTTCTGTAGAAAGATTTGACACACATTCCAGATGAACGGCCTTGGTAGCCATGCAAATGAACAGGGCAATATATGATTTAAAGGTTGTCGCTTTTCTTTTATGTTGACATTTTGTCATTACTGGTCCCGCGAAATCGACACCAACTTTCGAAAAAGGACGAATGGGTGTGATTCTTTCTGAGGGTAGATCTTTTGCATTATTGGCTTAGCTGATAAACGAAAACAGAGTAGACATTTTCTTAAAACTGCCTTAACCGTAGAGCGGCCGTGGGGAATCCAGAATTTGTTTCTGATGAGTGACAGTACTAAGTTGGGACCAGCATGTGAACTTAATTTGTGATAATATGTTATTATCAAGGAAGTGACGTGATTTAATTTAGGCAGTAAAATGGGGTGTTTTTCTTGAAATCGTAAGGATGGGTGGTTCCGCAGGCGTCCTCCAACACGAAGAATGCCTGCTTCATCCAGAAAAGGATCAAGACATAATAGATGGTGTGAAGGTTTTAAAAGTTTTCCTTTCTTTAGTACGGCAATTTCATCACTAAATTCGGCATTTTGAATAATTTTTACAAGACAAATTTCCGCTTGATTTAGCTCTAGGGCCTTTAAAGGACCACTTTCCTTGGATTTGGTTTTAAGGTTATTTATAAATCTTAGTACATACGCTAGAATTCTTAAAAGTTTTAGATAGTTAGAATATTTTGTAATATGTGATATGAAAGTGTTATTAGAAAGTGGAGGTTTAGATCTTGAGTCTATCGGATGGTGACGAGTTTATTCCTGAACTGTAACTGAATATAAAGTGCACATGGGTGGTAGCTCAAAACTATGGAGCCATTTTGGCCCTTCCCACCACTCAGTTCTAGCTTTCAGCTTAGCTGGGGACAATCCGCACGTGGCACAATCGGCCGGGTTCTTTTTTCCTGGGATATGTCTCCAGGATTCCAAGTGAGTAAGAGCTCTTATTTTGGTGGCTCTATGGGCCACGAAACTATTTCCTTTGTTTGGAGGGTTATTTATCCAGTTTAATACAATTGAAGAGTCAGTGTACCAGTGTGTCGAATGAGTAAATTTAAGGGGATTTTTGAATGTTGAAAATTAACTCTGATAAGAGTACAGCCCCGCATAGTTCCAATCTGGGCAAAGTTATTTCCTTTAAGGGTACGACTCTAGTTTTAGCAGCAATTAAAAATATCTGGGTAGTGTTTGTTATGACCTTTAAATATGCGACTGCTGCATACGCCCTCGGAGAGGCATCACAAAACCCATGAATTTCAAATGTACAGTCTGTAGTATTTGAACCTAAATAGCGTGGAATGGACATAGATTTAAAATCATTAATTTCTTCAAAAAAGTTTTCTATTGTTGCAAAATATCTGGGGGTATCGGCTCATCCCACGTTGATTTGATTTATTTTTTCTTTATCCTCAAAAAAATGAATGACCGAATTAGCTCTCTCCTCTTCTGGAATTTCGGAGAGGGCTTCTGGATGGCTGCAAGCCCATTTCCTAAGTTTAAAACCTTCTGCATGCATTAGAGCCTGCAGCTCCATTATTATATCTTTTGCTAATTGAAGGGATTGTGCCCCTGACAATAAGTCGTCGATGTAAAAATTGTCTTTGGCAATTTCTGTTGCTAAATGGAAATTTTGTTTTTCATCATCACATAATTGCTTAAGCGTGCGTAACGCTAAATAGGGTGCACAAGCTGTTTCGTAGGTGACAGTATTCAATTCGTAAAAAGATAATTGGTCATTGGGAGATTCTCTCCAAACAATTCTTTGTAGATTCTATGTTTCCTTTCAATTAAAATTTGATGATACATTTTTTCGATGTCTGCACTGAACGCTACAGGGTTGGCTCGAATATTTACTAAATTATCAAAAATATTTGACTGTAGTTTAGGACCAATATATAGAATGTCATTTAATGATTGGTTATTGGTTGTTTTAAACGAGGCGTCAAATACTACACGTAATTTTGTTGTTTCAGAGTTTTCATTTACCACCGCATGATGCGGTAAATAATAATGTGGCGTTTCATTAATTTTGTTTGAATTTAATTTTGTCATATGACCCAAAGATATATATTCGTTCATGAAATTAGAATAAGCTGTCTTTAATTGTGGATTCTTTTTAAGTTTATTTTCAATGGAAAGAAATCTTGAACGAGCACCTGACTTACTGTCACCTAGTGCCTTATCTGGCTTAAAAGGTAGATGAACTACATATCTTCCCTGACTATTCCTTTTAGTTGTTGTCAAATAAATATTTTCTACAGGATCATTTTCTATATTTTTCGTTTCTACATTTTGAATTGATTCTGTATCAAAAAAAATTTTTAAACTGTTGTTTAAGTCATCATCAACAGTAGTATGACATATTAAACTGATATTTGTACAGTGAAAACTGTCTACGCGTCCTGAAAGGAGGTAACCCAGTTTTGTGGGAAATGCTGTATGAGTTCCAGCTGGCCCTTGAATGGGACTGCCATTGCAGATTGATGCGACTATTTCTGCCCCAAGAAGAATATCTATGGGACCACTTACATAATACTGTGGATCAGCTAGTTGTAATCCCTGTATATGTGGCCAATCGTGTTGCGCTAGTTGGAATTTAGGGAGAGGTGAGGTAACCCTATCAACTATAAAAGCGCTGACTGAAAATGACTCCGACGAAAAATGCGGAGTAAATTTAATTTCTGTTTCGTTGAGAGCAGTCTCTGCTAAAACGCAATTAATCCCTATTATACTATGCGACGTGCTTCGTAAGGGCAAATTTAGTCGCTTAGCACATTCCTTAGTAATTAATGAATTTTGACTAGCATTAGATATCAAAGCTTTACAATGCATAATTTTGCCTTTACTCGATTTAATTTTAATCAGTGCTGTTGATAACAAAACATTACTCGAATGCAACTGAGCATTATTTGAAGCTGAAATGTCTGGCGATACATAATTCGCCCTTTCAGAATTTGAATTTCTACCATAAACATGCAATAATGTATGATGTTTTTCTGCACAATTTTTACAATTATCCTACAATTCTCCAGCCTATGATTTTGGCGTAAGCAATTTTGACATTACTTATTTAATTCAACAAATTTCCATCTTTCTTTAACCTGTTTTGAATTAAATGTGGGACATTTAAATAGTGCATGACGCTCATTACAAAGAATGCACAATTGTACTCAATACGTTGTTTGATTTCTTCGAATTAGTGAACCCAGCAAACACAGAACTATCATATTGACACCAAAATGATATCTTACGACAAACATGAAAGGTATCATTATGATGCCAGCGATTCGTAACTTTTCTGTGTCGAAACTGTCCGCGAAATCGATACCCGTAGCGATACGGGAATAGGTGTCGGTCCGGCATCGCGTATCTGATACAGATACGAACGCCACCGATAGCTCCGATACAAAAATGTTAAAAAAAACGACACTTTATCGATACCTTTATGTTACCATTTCGATGCTTATTTTTGACGCATATAAGATACATATCGGACTTGTGCCAAGCTACCGACAGTTATTCGAAAGTCGGCGTTTCCTGTCAATTTTAATATGCAAAATTTTAATATCTTTTATACATAAACACAAAATAATTATTTTTACAGGTATCGATTTCTTTTCTTTAAAAAATATACATATATTTAACTATATTTTAACGGTACGGTCAAATGGTGGTAACTCTGACAAAAATAAATTAAATAAAAATCAGCAGTTTAAAAATATTTTTACTTAAAAGTTTCAAAAAATTATTATTTTCGCAATTGACGATTAAAGAAAACCATAATTTAAATTAAATATATATATATATATTTCATTATGGCATGTAATTACCTTATTTTTTTTTTTTTTTTAATTTGAATGATTTACTAAATCAAAACTAAGAATTATTAAAAGTAAATCCATTTTAAAAATTCTGTTATGGACAATCCTAATTGTATTTAAAAAGCAACTAATTAAAGCTTTGAGTTTATCCACTAAAATATATATATATAAATAGATCTATCAAAGCATTTTTATTTTCTTTAAAAAGAAATTCTTTGATAAATTATTTTGATTTTAGTATATTATTAGATATAAATTCTTCTTAAAAAAAAAAAAAACCTTTTATAAGTTTTATTTTTATTATTAATTATTATTCTTTAAATTTGAACAGTCCATAAAAATTTTTTCATAAAAGGCATATTTATATATGTGTTAGTATGCAGTGTTTCCGATATTCCAGATCATTGCACAGCATTCTCCACCAGAAAATCACTCTCAATTTATTTAAACCACAATTTAGTATTATACAGAGATTTCTTGTGAATAATGCTACGGAATGTTTGCAGTTCTTTTGTTACACACTAAGTCTTCACTACTGAAAGAGAGGAATATTACATCAGAGGACAAACAAGCTTAGAAACAATCCATTCCCCCCCCCCTTCCAATGTGACTTATGATTTTAAATCAAAAATTATTGTTGGTTAGTGCAATATAAAATAGGGTAGAGTGTAAAAATTGTACCCCCCCCCCCCCCCCCCTTTTAACAGGTCAAGATTAGATATGACCCTAGAAAAAGTTTCATCTGTCGCTATGAGAACAAATGAAACACACAGTACAAGAAGGTGGGGTGTAGTATTTGAGTGTTTGATTTATGTGTGGGAGGTATTGAGACGAGTCTCAGCAAGGTTTTCTTTTTTAATTTGAACTAAAAATTGTTTACATTTTTAATTAAATTATTAATTAAAAAAATATATTTAATACATTACAGATTTTTTCAGCAAAAACAATTTTTTTTTTTTTTAAGTTTTTAACAAGAAAAAATTTGTTAATTTTTTAAGATAAAATAAATGAATAATTTAAGGGAAAATACTTTTATATTACATTTAGATAAAATTTCATTACTGATTTGTTTTAATGTTTTATGCAAATTTTTTATTGAATTGCAAATAAGTTTTGATTGTCTACTCTTAATTGATTCTTATTCATGCTACTTATACATAAAAAATCCTGAATCATAACAGCTGTTGCTAAACTGTTTGACATCACATTTAACGTCTATTTCAATTATTTTATAATTCATTGTCAAATTTTGTGTTTTTTGGGAGAACTGACAGTAAAATTGTGCACAAGGGTTAAGCACAAATTTTCTCTAGATGATTTCACTGATTTATAATTATTTTACACTGTAAAAATTCTTAAAATAAAACAATCTATTCAATGCACCTACTCAGCAGTTTTTTTTTAAAGTTTTAATTGCATTATTCGCAATAAAATTTTTGACATTATCCTTGAAGTTTTGCTTCCCACATGGCAAAGAGGTTCTGCTCTTGAAGTTGGTAGACAGGAAATACTGGATTTGATTCCAATCTGTGTTTAACAACTTTGCTGTAAGTTTTCTGAGTTTTTTTCTGAAATTCGATTAAATACAGGATAAAACCATTTAGAAAGACCCCCACTCTTCCAAATCCTATGACCTTTGTGTAGTCAACCAACTTTAATACTTTATTACATTGTTTACCTAAACCATTGTATAAAGCACAGCACTATTGAAGCCCTAAGTCTACCATGAGATGTAGATGCTGAATGAAGACACTGCATGCCACTCACATCTATGCCTAGCACGCTTGCCAGACAGTTTGCTATAGGAGATACTTACCATGAATTCCTTTGTATTCTGATTTTCTTGTCACTCACAGAAAAAACATTGAATTTTTCTTCGGCAGATGTTTCCAAAAACAATTTAAAGTCAGCAATTAAAATTTTTCATTTTCTTCATTTTTTTGGGGGGTAATTTTCTTCCTTCAACATTTGTACAAAAAGATCATGTTTCACAGCTTGATTTTTACACAAAATAAGTTTTTTTGAAATGCAATTCGCATGTTGCGGCTCCTAATTTGCAACACCAGATACATTGGTTTAACAGAGAATTATTTAATAATTTTTTGTTTCAAATTCTTAGATTATTGAAAAAAAAAAAAAAAAAAAAAACGAAGGATAAAATAAATATGTGATGCTACAAATTTATAAGAATTTTCAGGCAAAAACTTTTTTTTTTTTTTTTCCCTGTCCTTACATTCTGCAGAGATTGGGGGAGGGGGGGGGGAGAGGGTTGTTTATTTGTGAAAAAGCAAATTAGGATCTAGTGAAGTGTATTTTTATTTCATGTGGAAATGACAATATTTATTTTAGTAAATTTATGAATATTTCTTATAAAAATAAACTTGTTAGCCATATTTGAAAGATAACAATTGTTACTGGTGCAACCAATGTAATTTTTTGAAGGATTAAATCTTATAAATGAGCAGGAAAAAAAAAATAATCTAAAAAAAAAAGATTCTGAAAAAGAAACTTTTTTATCAGTGTCCTAAAAAAGTAGTAAATAAGACAAAATTTTCTGTACTCAAACCAATTAAAAGGTAAAAAAGCATTCATTGATGATAAAGTGTGTTATTATATAGTAGAATGTAGTCATCAATGAATGCTTTTTATCTTTTAATTAGTTTGAGTACAGAAAATTTTGCCTTATTTACTACTTTTTAGGACGCTGATTAAAAAAGCATTCTTTTTTTTTTTTTTAATTATATTATTATTTTTTACTTGTAACTTAAAAGCTAGCCCCTCATATTCATAGGGATGACCCTAAAGTCAAAATATAGCAGAAAAGTGGCTTGATGACACACCGGCAGAAAGAAGGACAACCTGGCTCAATATAAGGCAAAATTTTCTGTACTCAAACAAATTAAAAGATAAAAAGCATTCATTGATGACAAAATGTGTTATAGGATTTAGTCATCAATGAATGCTTTTTATCTATTAATTGGTTTGAGTACAGAAAAATTTGCCTTATTTACTACTTTTTAGGATGCCGATAAAAAAGCATTCTTTTTAATTAGCAATAAACAATTTAGAATTATACAAAAAACATTTTTAAACACTCGCCCTCGAGTGCGTTCGAACTCACGACCTTTGGATTCATAGCCCAGCGCTTTTGCCTCACAATCACGATGTTCACAGGTGAAACCGCTTTCGTTACATTTTTGCTTCCTTAGGCTCAAAATATACCAGAAAAGTGGCTCAATGACAGACAACCCGGCTGAATAAAAAAGCATTCTAAAAAGTCCATATTGTATTGTGGCCTGAAAAGGTCCCCATATTAGAAATACTGTATTGAGATGAAGTACAACAGTTAATTTACAGGTCTACAACTTAAAAGACACTTATTTTTGTAAAATCAACCATGATATATAATATACTTACCAAATTTGAACTCAATTGACTGCAGTATTCAAGATGTATTACGGCCTTTATTTATACAACTCTTTATTTGTAAAACTAAAAGAATTCTACAAAATTTCATTATGATAAAGAATCAGTTAAAGGACACAGAATTTAAAAAAATTATTTCCATAGTATTTATTTTATTTTTTATTTTTTAAATCGCACAAAATAATACATTCACAGAATTTAAAATTTTGCTTTGTTCAGTCACGTTCTCTGCCAATAGCACTTTGTCTATATTTGTAGGTGAAGAAGAAACCCTAGAGAAATATTAAGAAAAATATAAATAATTAGTGCATTTAATATAAAATAGGAACAAAAAAGTTCAGCTTTCACTTTTCAGAAGGAAAAAAAAAAAAAAAAAAATGAAATATAAAACACAAATAAGATTTTGTTTTCTACTGTCTTACCAACCAGTGTTCTGAAAAAAAAAAAAAAAAAAAAAAAAAAAAAAAAAAACACCCTTCACACCAACATCACATTGTCTCCCAAGAGGTTGTACGAAGCACCATGCTATTGCAGCGTTAACTCCACTGAGCTCCACTGTAACAGGAGAGCTGTGCTGGCGGTCAGCCGTGTGCTAGACGAATGCATCCGGGGCAAAAAGCAAAATTTAGTTCACTTGACTATGCGTTTGACATTATGAATTCTCGATTATTATTGTTTATTATTTCATTATTCGCCAACATATTGTTAATAAATAAAGTGAATTTGTGACTTTAAGTAGCAGAACATTTTAATATGCATTTAGTTTAATGGTTACTGGAAATATATTTTATAAACTTGCTTATAAATGGAATTATTACTTACAAACTTTGAATAAACACCATAAAATGCAATAAACTCGCAACAATTGTTTTGGGTCGAAAAAACACATGACCCTTCATCAGGCGAACAAAGTAAGCACGAGTGCTGCAGTCAAAGCGGCAACGCACCTCAAAGTTTGTAAGTAATAATTTTTACAACGCCAGTTTTGTGATGCTTCTTTATTAAATGGAATTGCTTATATTCCACTGAGCCCCATTGTAACAATTTGTAGCTCAGTGTTGTATTCGCAGAATCTTTTTATTAAATTAAAGTTATCAGTTTGATTTCCAAACTACTTTATCAACCCAATTATTTTTAGTTTAAATCAACCACATTTTTCTTTTTTTCATATATTATAGAAATTATTTAATATCACACATTCATTGTTAAAATAAAAAGGGTTGTTTTATTTATTATTTTGAGGGAGGTGGTCATTTAAAGGATTGGTTATTTACTTTTATAATATTATAATAAATAATAAAAAAATTTCCTTAAAAGTTCGATTTTTAAGATCATAATCTTTAAATAACAGAACATTTTAATATGCATTTAGTTTGAAAATACATACTTCAGATATTTTTATATAATTTGCTTAACTGCTTATATTCCACTCAGTACCGTTGTAGCACAAGTATGTAGTATTAGCAGAATCTTTTTAAATTCAAATTATCATTTTAAGTTCCAAACTACTTTTTCAACTCAATTATTATTTTATCTTACCTGTAAAATAGAGAAAATATTGTTTTGGGGTCAAATTTTCAAAAGTGAGTTTTTGTTCTATTTACAGGATTTGGGGTCCCATGAATCCAAAAATATCATATTTTTTCACAATTACAATACTTCCCTTACATAATGTATGCTTGGAAAGTAAAAAATAAGAAGAAAATCATTTTAGAGAGGTAGAAAATTCCAATTTATAAAAACTATAAAATGTAAAAGCACAAATTTAAAAGAGTAATGCAATCCAAATGACTAATATTTTTTGCTAGGATTTAAGTTGCAAAAAAATCCGATTGAAAATAAGTTTTCTTTTTTTTTTTTTTTTTTTTTTTCTTCTAAAGTTTTAATTGCCATATGCGATAGTGAGAAAAAATAGATTTTTATGTACTTTGCATTAAATAAGTAAAATGATATATGTTTTCTCCCTAAATTCATTAAAATTCTTACAACGGAAAATATTATAGCAAATTCTACCCCTCTCATTTTTCAAAAACTATGTAAATGACTTCTTTACCCTTACAATATTTTTTTAGACAGAAACAAAGTTGATTTTGTGTAAAATTTTCTTATCACTTTATTTTATCTACAATTAAAGAGATTTTCATCGTGTCCCTGTAAAAAAGCTACAAATGCTAGACTACTAAAATCTAAACAGTTTGTGCAACAGTGAATTATAATAATTGTACAAATTTTCAACTCAGTTGGTAGAGATTTTGTACCCTATCGCACTTTAAATAATTTGAGCCCCTGTAAAAACAAGATTCTCTAAAATTCATACAATTTGTGTGAAAGTGATCTGTAACATGCATACAAATTTTCAGCTCAATCATATAAGGCATTTAGACGCTATCACACTTTAACAAGTTCAGGCCCATAGACCATAATGTTCTAAAGAATTTTTTTTTTGTGTGTGTGTCCCTGTAAAAAAAGAAAAGTGCTAGATTGATCAAAATCAATAGGCTTTATGCTATAGTGACAGACTTATAATGTATGTACCAACTTTCAGTTCATTTGAACAAAGCATTTAGACGCTATCGTGTTCACTCACATCATCGTCAGAATATTAAAGATGAGTTCAGATGACCTGGAAACATTCTGAAACACCAAACTCTCAAATTTTGATTTTTAACATGATTACAGTACTTTAGTAAGGAGAGTATTGTAATCATGTCAAAAATACACAGTGTTCAGAAAGTAAAAATTAAATTAATAGATGAAAAAAACTTGGCGTTTACGAAACATCGATTTTTTCACAAAACAATTTATAACTCAAAATCTTTTAGAGATAAATCATTTCTTTCTTTTTTTTTCTTACTTTTTTTTTTTTTTTTGTATATAGATCTTGGTTAGACGATTCACATCTCAAAAGATTGAAAGATTTTTTCAAAAACTGAATGAGTTATAAATTTGTTTATTTTATGCATAAAACCATTGCATACCGTGAATTCTAATTATGATTATATTATTTTTAATGCATCATTCGAAAGATATTTTAAAGTACATTTATATTATCGAAAGTGGAATTCGAGATTTCACCTGATTTATACGTTTTGAGGTGTCCTGAATCGGTTTTCTTTTGTATTTCAGCTACTAATTAAAATAATTTCATATGTAATACATCATTTGAAAGCTTTGTTGATATGGAATTGAACAGTAGATTACAAAAATTTCTACCACCAGATGGAGCTGTAATATTTTAAAATTTCAATATTTCAAATTCTAATTAAATTAATCATTCGAAAGATATTTTAAAGTACTTTTATATTATCGAAAGTGGAATTCGAGATTTCACCTGATTTACACATTTTAAGGTATCCTGATTAGGTTTTCTTTTGTATCTCAGCTACTAATTAAAATAATTTCGTAAGTAATACATCATTTGAAAGCTTTGTTGATTTGGAATCGAGCAGTAGATTACAGAAATTTCTACCGCCAGATGGCGCTGGAATCAGTGTTAGAAATAAGCAGTCGTTACTCATATTTTGCAACCAGATTTTTCATTTTGACGCCTGGATTTTTCCTCATCATCTAATAGTTTTCCCGATCCCATCAGACTATAAACAAGTCTATTTCATCGTATTCCTCAATACTGCAACTAGAGTCATAGATAATTGGCTGTTCAAATCGAGCTTACAACAGTTTTCAATGGAAGGCTGTGAGTGGTTGTTAGAGAACAGAGCTCACTAAGGCTCTTGAGTTCTAGAGCTCACCATGCTTAGATTACTTGTCGATGTAGCGAGCAACCATTGAACATATTATGGTTTGGAGCGAGTAGCAGTGTTTTCTTATCTTGAGAATTTTAAACTCTTACTTCTCCACACCACTCATCAGTTTAGTTTGCTGCTCCACCGAGCGGGACTTTTCTAAAGTCAGAAATTTGAAAGATCATAACATGGTGAGAGAACAGACTGTTTCAGGTATTGAAACGGGAAGAGTGCGCCGTGGGGGCTACCGAGCGGGAATTTAGTGCAATTAAATTTTTCAATAAAGCTATTTTCACACTATGTCAATAAGCTGTGTTAAGACCTGAAACAGGAAAAAGGTGCTGCAGGCGCCACCAAGCAGGAGTTTCGTAAAGTCGGATTTTTCAAGGGTCGCAAACCAGCTGGTCGCCGAAGGCGGCTAGTATATATATATATAAATTGAAAAAGCACTACACAACTGGCGATAAAAAGTAATAATTACAAAATTTTGAATAAACACCATAAAATGCAAGAATTGTCAACAATTGTTTTGGGTCAAAAGAAAACGCAACTTTTTGTCAGGCGAACCAAGCAGCAATGCACCTTTCCAATATATTCAATATTAAAATGATGAATATTGTAAGGAATATATAAATAGTACTTGTTTTTAAGTAATTTTATGTGTTAGTTTATTTTTCGAAGTGAGACCCTTACACGTGGTGTGGAGATTCTGCAAAATTCAATTTTTCCAGAACCAAAATTACATTAGTGCGGCCCGCACGTGAATGCAGCCCATATGCTGGTTTTTACAGTATATATATATATATAAACAGTAATTGTCTCTCAGTAAAATCACGTTTGTTATGAGCCAAAGTAATTTTATTTTAAGCAGCTGTATTTTATATCCGACAAATATTCCCAAACTGTAGAAAAAATATTTCCTCTACTAATTTGGAAAGAAATTTCAAAATGTAACAATAAGTGGAACTAATAAACATGATTTAAATTTCAAAAGATATTTAACTAATTATTAATTGAAAATTAATAAATTAATACTGTATAAAATTAAGAAACACATACTACACATCGAATTAATTAATATTTCTACATTAATTAAATATTAGGCTTCTAAAAAAATTATTAGTGTTTTTTTTTTTTTTTTTTTTTTTTTTTTTGACGGAGAATTAAGCGTTTAAATCTTTACAAATATTTCAAAATTGCTGGAAGTGTATTTCATTTTGTATTAGTTTTTTTTCATATAAAAATAAATTTAAGTGCACAGTGTGAAGTGCATATAGTTTATAAACAAACACAGGGCTATCCAAAATTAAGTTAAACATTGTTTTCTATTAGATGTGCTGCTCTTTTTGCTAAATTTTACTATGTCGATGAACACTGCTCAGGAAGGATAATTAATTTATTTTACCCATACTATAAACAAAGTATTTTTTTTTTTTTTAGTTCTATTTTCATCTCTGGCTTTTCTTTTTGTTTAATATCATGTTTTGAAGCACACTGAATCTGAAAAACCAATTTTTAGCAGTTGATGCGTATCTGTTATCAGTATAACTTCAAAACAAATAACTGCAGGAAATTCAAATTTGGTATTTTGAAGTTTGTATTAGGTCGCTACTTTTAAAATTTGATTAAAATTGGTAAGTTTCAATGCAAATTAATAACAGTCTTATTTATATACACATATATAGAGGGAGTAGACATTATAATTGAATGGGAGGATTGAGACTTTAGTCTAGCCCCCCTCCCCCCACCCACACACAATATTAATTGTGAGGGGGGCTGAATTTATAATTTGACCAACAGTTTTTTATTATTTCTTTATTTTTTTTTTTTTTTAATTAATTTCTTAATGACATTACCTGAAGAAAAAATTTACAAAATTTGATAAATTTCATCTTTGGAGAGCCATTTTATGGTTCAAAATAATCTTAATTAGAGCTGAACCGAGAGTATATACTCTGTATATACCTGGTACTCGTCCAAATTTGGGCTAAGTATTTGGCCAATACAGAGTAGTACTGAGAATTTCATTATTTTTATGCATTATTGAATGAAATGTGTTAATGAGAGATATTTATTTTATAAACAAACTACAAAATTATGAATATATAAATACAGAGTCATTATAATTAAATTATTTGGTATAACATTCTGCAGTTAAAACGGCAAGTAGATTGCCAGCAAACTTGGTATAAAGACGATTAATGATAATGAAATATTTAAGAAGAAAAAACCTTAATGTATTTTTTACAGAAAATTTTAGTTATACTTTTGTGCAAATAAAAATAAGAAAAGAATAATTTTGAGTTTAAAGAAAAATATATTACTCTAAAATGCCATTCATGCTCCCCCTCAATGGTCAGGAAAATCGGGATATATTAGGAAGGGGTGGCTAAATGGTAAAAATACAGAAATTAACATGCATTTGTGGTATAAAAAAAGGTTTAATAACAAAGCATATACAGTCAAACCTCGTTAACATGAATTAATTTTAATATGAACTGTTTCCACAGTCCTCATCAAAATGAAGATTAGTTTATACAGTTGAACCTTGTTAATGCGAACCTCAAGCAGTGGCATCTCCAGAAAAAAATTCAGGGGGGGGGGGGTGTGAAGGCAGGCACAGCCTGAAAATAATAATAATAATAACCACTTCACCGGCCACTGTAGCATGTGGAAGGCTAAGTTTCCCCCGAGTTATCTCGGGATGGTCGGTGAAGTGGTTAAATAAAATTCTGATAGCATAGTTTGATAGTTTTAAAGTTAAAGGGGGGGAAAAAAAATTCTTATTAGAATTTTACAGGAGGAAGGGGGGGTTGCCCTATTATGCCAACACCCATGATTTCAAGAAGAATAAAAAAAACTGTTCATATTATCAGTAGCTCAGAAATTAATCTTCATTTTGACAGGGATTGTGGAAACAGTTCATGTTAAAATTAATTCAAGAAAAATGCTTAATGCTCTGAGGGTATATAAGTATATATCAAGCCAGGGTCATTCCATGTCAATTCAACCACACCATGACACCCATAGTCTCAGATTTTGACGAAACTTGGTGTATTTGTTCCTTTTATGGATTTAAATAAGGAAAAAAAAATTTTTTTGCTTTATCTTAAATGGTTTAGGTTTTACAGCTTGTTAAAGATTTGGGAATTTCATGTTATTTTTCGATGAGGCGGAAGAATTGCAATTTGTTCTTTTATAAAGAACAATTTTTTTCTTCCATATTTACCAACCAATGTTGATGAAATTTTTTATGAGTATGCTTTAATATATAAGAAATACAGGAAAAAATAAATTAAACTAGCAAGTATTTGCACATGGCCAGGAAAAAATCCTGAAATGTTATTTTGAAAATTTTTTTAATGAAATGCAGAGTTCCACTCCAAATGGATTATCATCATGAGGGAAAAGGATAATCAAAAATTTTTTTTATTATTATTGCTCTAAAAGATGTATTCTACAACATGAAAAAATAAAATAAATGGCTTTTTGCATCCTTCATTATTTTCTCTGACTTCAAATTTAAAATTTCCATTTCCCGCATTTTCTTGAAATCGCTAAATTAGAAGTTCAAATTTTAGTAAAATTATACAAAAATTTGAACCAAGATGTTATTTAATAAGTACAAATTTTGAATAAACATCATAAAATACAAGAATTTTCAGCAATTGTTTTGAGTTTAAAAAAAAAACCACGATCCTTTGTCAGGAAAACAAAGTACGCACGAGTACTGCAACGAAAGCAGAAAATGTTATTTGTCAACTAATTTCAGTTTAAAAGATTTTAATATATATATATAATAATGATGATGATCTATTTATTAAGCATAGTAGAAGCCAAGCAACAGATACAAGATTACTGAAACACCAATGACCAATAAGATTAAAAAGAAATTTTATCAGTGGATGAAATACACTAATGTAAAGAAACCAGTTTTATTAATTATCAGCCTGCAAAACAAACGAATCAATAAAGTAACACAACAAATCTTAACTTAAAACCATAAACTTTATCAAAATTTATGAAAAAATAATTTAAGAAACATAAGATAGGAAGGAAGGAGGCAGGCGGCAAGACTTGTGACTTGCCTGTAGGGTTAAACTAGTTTCCCGCCGGCAACACTCACCCAGCCTGCCACGATCAGAATAGGAGTCATATGGATTGAAAAAGCAAAATTTCAAAGCAGATGAATAACAATGAAACCACGAAGCAACAATGAAATTCACTGATCGATTACATTGTGTTTAATAGTATAATTAGAATTTTAAGGATAGTTGACAACTCAAAAAGGAAGAATCTGAAATTGTACTGGAAAAAGAAAGCTTGCATAGTAATACAAAGTAAATGCAAAAAGCCTTCTGCTTTTTTTTAACACACTTTGGTGATGAAGAAGACAAATAGTTTTTAATTCACAACTTAATTCTGTCCAATTTTAAGAGAGTTAAATCAGTTCCAAATAGTTTATCAAGAGTTTGCAAGGTTTTTTTCCTAACATGGTATAATAAATGACAATCACTTTGAGTCATTTCCCCCGCACTGCACTTCTCATTTTTCTAACATACTATAACATAAAAAAAATAATTAACAATAATTCTTTTCAAAATAGTATAGCCTCAATAATGCATGTTACATATACAATAGCTTGTGACTGACTAATTACATGATGCCAAGTTTTGTTTCTGCTACTGAGCAAGCTCACTTGTTTAACCCTTTAACGTTCACTACTTAATTTATTTTTAAAATTACTAAACTAATTTTAAAAATGGCTTTTTGACACGTAGCTGATCGTAAATATTTAAAAAATAACAAAATTAGCATTGTTCCTTTTTGAGAATTTTTGGTTTGAAACATCTATAAGTTAACCTTATTAAATTCAAATAATATTTAATTTAATAAATAAAACACTTTGTAAGTAAAAATTATCGACTATGAAAACTCATAAAAGTTGTTTCAGGTGAAAATAATAGTCCAGCTCTTCATTAAATGATAAAAACTAGACATGAGTGCATCATGAAACCAGCAGTTCGCACCCACACACACTAAGAAACGTCAAGTGACTTATGCATTTAGCTTCCTTTGAAGCATTATTTGTTAAATTTTGGAATAGTGCTGTTATCTACAAAGCAGAAAAGGAACAAAAGTTTAAAACCTGATTAAAACAAGGGAGAAATAATAAAAAATCTACTGCATAAAAATTGTTAAATTATGTCAAATGTTTGATTTTGCTGCGAAACCAATGATCGTTAAAGGGTTAAGCATGTCAAACAAAATTTGACTTATTCAGACATCTAAACATGTACCTACACAGTAGACAGAATATCACTTAATTGTATTGTTGCAACTTGAATGGTTTGGTTGTTTACAATAAGATTAACATTTGAAATAGCAATGAGTAGTAAAATGATTAGAATTTAGATCTTGTTTTTAAAACAAAATTAAATTTTAATGCAAATTTCTATTAATTAGAACATTTAATATTAATTTAGAAACTTTTTTGTTTGTTTTGAAATTTCAGTTTAGATATAATTTTGTTGATTCAATTTAATAGCATTTATGTATGTATCTTTCTGTACATGTTGAGTTAACATTCTTAAAAACTACTTTGTTGTTTTAATCATACACCACCTAATTATGTAATTCAATTTTTCATTTTATTTCAAAAACCTTTAAACTGAAATTTGTTGATAAATAATATTTTAGTTCAAAGTTTTATATAATTTTACTAAAATTGGAACTTCTAATTTGGCGATTTCAAGAAAATGAGGGAATTGGAAATTTTAAATTTGAAGTCAGAGAAAATAATGAAGGATGCAAAAAGCCATTTATTTTATTTTTTCATGTTTTAGAATACATCTTTTAGAGCAATAATAAAAAAAAATTTTTTTGATTATCCTTTTCCCTCATGATGATAATCCATTTGGAGTGGAACTCTGTATTTCATTAAAAAAAATTTCAAAATAACATTTCAGGAATTTTTCCTGGCCATGTGCAAATACTTGCTAGTTTAATTTATTTTTTCCTGTATTTCTTATATATTAAAGCATACTCATAAAAAATCTCACCAACATTATTTGGTAAATAAGGGAGATAAAAATTATTCTTTATGAAAGAACAAATTGCGTTTTCTCTGCCTGATCGAAAAAAAAACATGAAATTCACAAATCTTTAACTAGCTGTAAAACCTAAACTATTTAAGATAGAGCAAAAATATTTTTTTTCCTCATTTAAATCCATGAAAGGAACAAATACACCAAGTTTCGTCAAAATCTGAGATTATGGGTGTCAAATCATCTTTTTTTTGGTTGATTTGACATGGAATGACCCGCCAGTGCATGTTTTGAAACTTAATTTTTGTATTTTTTGATAAATTTATATGAAATTTTGATACAACAAAAAACATATTGAAAACAGAAAAATAACAGTAATAAAAGTTTATGCATGAATATTGAAACTATTGTGATTAAATTTTAAAATTTCATGAAAAATTCTCAGTGTTCCAAGGATGCATAATAAGTATATCTGGTTGATGGATGTTTACAAACTTAATTTTCTTGTTTTTTGATAATGTTATATGAAATTTTGGTAAAATGCAATCACTATAACATATTGATAACAACAACAATAATAATAATAAATAATATAAGTAAAGTAACAGTGATAAAATTTCATGCATGAAAAATTCATATAAATTTATCAAAAAATAAGAAAATTAAGTTTTAAAACATCCATCAGTTCAACTTACTTATTATATACCCTCGGAGTGTCATTTTTATCAGAAACATCACTAATTTTTTCATAAATTCTTATACAATAAATCTTACCAGCCTAATAATAAAGTTAATGTTATATTACAATTTATTCATAAAATTAATTTAAAAAACAACAGAGTGATTTCAAGAAATATTTTCACAGCTTCAATCTATTTAATATTACTAGCAGGCTTTGCTGGTCAATACATTTAAATGAATTTTAAAAAGAATCAATATTTTTTATACCGTTCTACTAATTAAAACTAAAAATAAAATACATTGAAATTGCTTAAAAACTACGCTTCAGGCATTCGCTGACTTCAGCAGTGACTTCTTAACCACAATGTCTTGGTACTGGATAATTTAATTTATAGAAATGTCAATAATACATGAAAAACTGCATTAGTCATTTTCTTTTTGATAATAAACAGAATGAAAAATGCATAGGATATTTTATATGAAGATAATTTGCATAAATAGACAAATTTTAAAAAATGCTTTACCTTTTTTCCCCACTTGCATTACAAAAATATTTAAAATAAAATTGAGAAAAATTCTGTAAAATCATTGAATGAAAGAGCTTGGACCTTTTGGCAGAATTTGAAATTTGGCTCTGAAGTAGCTCAGACGTTTCTCACCAAAATGTTTACTTATGCCATTGCGATACCCATATCAACTCATCGCCGAAATGACAAAATATTAAATTATATATAACTAATATTTATTTTCATATTTTAATTAATTAAAAGAAAATTTTGCAATGTAATATCTTCAATAACTTGATGCATATAATGTTCACACAAAAAATGAACAATTTCTAGAGCTCTTTTAAAAAGTATAACATCTATGCAGTATCTTTTTAAAAAAATCATCAGTTTTTACTAAAAAAAATGGCCAACTCTCATCATCAAAGTAGTTAAATTTAGACCAATCAAAAATAGGAGTCGTCAACCCGGATGTGCTCCTGGCAAACTCTTTGCTTTATTTATATAGATTGTTATACAAGGTTTGAGAGATTAAAATAAAATAGCCTGAAATTTTAATAAATAAGAAAGTTAGTATATAAAAAAAGACAAACTTACCAGAATCATGCCAATGTCACACCTTGTTAATAAAATTTACTTCACAGCATCTAAGATTTGGAAAAAAAAAAAAAAATGTGGTAAACAAACATGAAAGATCCTGGTGCCTTTTTACAAGACTTAAAATTTCACTTATAACATTAAAAAGTTTATTTACGACTAGAAAATAGATTGCTGTAATTCATCTTTGGCTTAAAATTTTACAATATTGCGATGCAATAACAATAATTTTAAGCTTATCCCCGAGTAGCCAGTTTTGACACTGATCAAACACATTATAAATATTACTAAACATATAAAATTGAAAACTCACATCATAATATATTGTACATTTTAGACAAATTCTCTCATTATCTTATTAATGTTGTCTATACCATCATCTGTTATCAAGGTTTCAATACGATGAATATTGTCAAACTCAATTTTAGTTCAGAAAGTATAAATGAATAGTTTATGTTCATCCATTTGAATGAACAATCTTAGTTTCATACTTAATTCTTATTTATCACTGTAATTCAAAATACAATATTTTCTGATTTTTTTCTTATTTTAAATTTTATAATAGAACATTGTTTATTATATTCGCTGCAAAATATTCAATGCGGATATGAATAACTCACAACATTTATAAAAGATAACGATATCTACAATCATTACATTTACTACTTCTGCAAACGAGTTAAAATAGTAGGTATAAATAACTCGCAATTTCTTTCTCCTAAGATTTTGGAGCTTTTGGCTTTTATTATTTATGAGATATGAAAAATACGTTCCTTACAGAATAACTACGCAACACTGGCTTGGAAAATAGTAACTAAGCCTAACACTATGAATATTTTTTTTACCTTCTATATTATTTAAACTTAGCACCGGAGGGTATCACAAAGTTTATAATTACAATTATATTCTCCAATTTATATTAAAATTAGTGAGTACTTTGACTTTTTTTAAATCAAAATGCATTTATCATACAGATTAAGCCTAAACGTGCGAATCATAAAATAACAAATTTCCGAAGAAACATTCTTAACTGAAGTAAGTATGAAACACCAAACATATTTATAATTTTATAAAAAGTCAATACAATATTCTCTTTTAATTTTTTTTTAGAAGTATGAGAGCATGTAATAAGAAGAAAATTCCTTACCTAAATGAATTAGCAACCGATTAAAATATGAGAAAATATCCAAAACAAAATCACTGCTACACGAGCTTCGCTTCTGGCTTGTAAACAAACAATGCGGTTGGTTCAGTTAGCGGTTACGGATTACGGCTAGCAAAGCAATGTCTGATGTTCATTCGATAACATTTCGATACTTCAAAAAGAATGTCAAAAAATTAACATGTTTCTGATATCAGATCAGTATCATATTTTGGACAGGTTAGTGTGGTGTCATAAATATGTCATGTTTTAGTTATCGTTTCGATAACAAGTATTTATACAGAAATTGCATGTCATAAAGTCGGTATGTTTTCGATATTTTAAAGACATCGATTAGATGATATAACTTTTTTTTATCGTGAAAAGGTACCTAAATGTTACGCGAAAATCGATACATCTGACAAGTCTGACATATCTGACATCATTTTGTTATGTTTCCGACACGGCTGTGTTTGCTGGGAATTTTACGACTTGTTTACATTTTATCTCTTCAACACCGCGCGCTTCGCGCTCAACGAATTTCCTAAAAAGA
This sequence comes from Salticus scenicus, assembly GCA_963930645.1. Taxonomy (NCBI): domain Eukaryota; kingdom Metazoa; phylum Arthropoda; class Arachnida; order Araneae; family Salticidae; genus Salticus; species Salticus scenicus. The sequence continues at coordinate 110,640,317 of OZ005662.1, forward strand.
TCCAGATCAGGCAATTTATCACTATCCAACATTAATTCCCATCTTTGTTTTAACGATTCATCCGATTTCCCCATCATGAATTTTATTATAATTAAGTCGCTTAACGCATTAGAATCTAAACCCAAAGTTTTTAAATTTCTGACGGCTTCGTTACAAGTATCTAATAACTCAAGTAAAGTTTTAGCATTATTTGCTTTTACAATTTTCATAGAAAATATTTTGTTAATTTGACTTAATGCTAATTGTCTTTTATTTTAATATCTTTCATTTAATATTTCCCAACATTGATCTAAATTTTCCTCTTTTAGAGCGAATCCTCGAATTAATTTAGCTGCGTTTCCGCGCACTGAAGAATGTAAATATTGCAGTTTTTCAATTTTGGATAATTCATTATTCTGTAGAATTGTCGAATTAAAAATTTCTTTAAAAGAAATCCAATTTTCGGTTTCACCAAAAAATCGCGGAAGGTTAAATTTCGGTAATTTAACAATTTAGCATTTATTAGATTTACAATTTAGAATTTACCAGACGATTTACCATTTTTCTCATCTTTAATTTCCGCGTGAGTATTTGAATCGCACGCGTTTACTTCTGTTTTTTCCTCTAACTCCACTAGTAAATCAAAAACAACTCCCTTATATCTCAAATACATATCCATATAATCCTCATTCTCTTTAGCGGATAAATTTTTAAATATTTCCGCGATTTCATGAACATACGATTGAACTTTGGTTTTTAATAATTTAACTCTAAATTGTTCATCTTTAGTACACCCCTTTTTTCTATCTCTAAAACTATCGATTTCCTTACATAAATTTTTAAATAATAAAACTTGCTTAGATAATTTCGGCATTGTAGAATATATAAGTTTAAATACATATAACCATAGGCCTTCGAATTACAGAACAAACATTTAAGAACAAAAATAAATCATTTTAAGAATAAATGATTACGAATAAGAAAAAAAATAATAATATCAAATACAGATTAAATATATATATTTTTTTTATTTATTTATTTTTATTTATTTATTTATCATCGATAGCCTCATGGCTCGAATACGGACCATAACATGTTGATTATTAGAATTAGAATAATCCATAAAGAATTCTGACTTGCATAAAAAACACATTTCCTAAAACGAAACTACTTTTAGCATGCATAATATTAAGTGAAATCTAACTCACCTCTCTCTTGCATTCCCTGGCCGCTTGAAATACATTTTAGGCCACACATAAATAAAGATGCAAATCCGATTGATTACTATGCTTGACTTTAATCAGAGATTTTCCTTTGAGAATTTTGATTAACAAAACAGAATTTCTCAAGTATTTGAGCACAGGTTTAAAACATTTCAAATACGTATAAAGGCATTTTTTTATGCCTTGAATGAATTATAAAGATCATACAGAATAAGAATTATTACTGGAATAATATATCACACTTAATGAATAATTTTACTGCGAGACTTCAGCATGACTGTTCGAATGTCTATCACTTGAGAATAAAAGTACTTTGGTTTTCACGAATATGTTCAGAGAGAAAAACAAAATACTAAAAAAAAGAAAAGAATGAAAATTTGGCTTATCTCTATGGTCACGTGACTGTCTACCTCTGATCGACTGTCGCCGTCCCCGCTCCCAATGAATCAACAGAGAAAATAAAAAAAATTTCAAAAAAAAAAAATCTTTATTTATCAAGCAGATTTAAGCTCAGATTTTCCCCCAAATGAGGGAATTTTAGAAAAAATTCCCCAAATAACAATAAAGCTATTGAAATTCCCTAATCGTAGGGATAAATCATTACGTTGCCAACATTGACAGAAAGTTGAAGAACTCCCCAGATTTGTCCCCAAAAATTTTAGAATTCCCCAAAAAAGCCCCCACAAACATTTGGTCCCCAAAATTGTCCCCAGTAGCCTCAAAAACCCCCAAAATGGGGACAAAATCCCCAATCTGGCATCACTGCATCGAATCATCATGTCAGTGTTCTTCGGAACTCGCTTAGCTGTTCATTCAGAACTTTTTGATCATGCAAGCGAAACCACAAGTTTTATACATCTTCATGTGGAGGTAAGGAACAGTTTCCGCCACCGTAAGGACTCCTAAAGTGCCTGAGGTGATAGTGATGATGATACAATTATTTATAAATATATTATGTGAAATATGACAAAATAAGATTCAACACGTTTGAGAATGACTGAAAACCACTAATTAAAGACCTGAAATGAGAGCAGTGTGTCCAGATGATCGACATTCAGTTTCCCTAAACAGGCTTTCAAATTTCCCCAAATCAGGGTTTTTTTTTTCCAAAAAAATCCTCAACTCAATTTCTACTAAGAAGTAAATTTTTATCACAAAAATTTAAAATATTTAACAGATTTAAGCCCAAATTTTTCCCAAATGACACTCATTTTTGAAAAAAATCCCCATATACAAAAATAACTTTTATATACACAATAGTTATCGGAATATTTTAAATTTATGTAAAGTACTTTAGTGCTGAGTATGTACGCACGATTTATTTTCATCCTGAGGATATCCTGTGAGGAAAGGGTACCTTCAAAAGCTCCTATATTTTAAGGAAAACTGTTAAAAGCCTCTAAGCCTAGGAACAAATCCCTACAGTTAACAAGCTGTAAATCAAAAAAGTTAAAAATTTCAACAGATTTCTCCCCAAAAGATTCAAAAAACCTCTCGAAATTCCCCACAAACTTTCGGCCCCCAAAATTTTCCTCAAAAGTCCCCCCCCCCCAAAAAAAAAAAATGGGGACGCGATTTTAAATCTGGCAATACTGGATAAGAGTCGTTGGACCACTCGTGCACCACCAAAGCAATCCGAGTTGAAACTTAGCAGAGATAAAAAAAAATACTGACGCACGTGATTATTTTATTTTTTAATTAATAAATAATTTAAATAATTATGCTGCTTCTTTTTACATGCGGTAACAATAACATAAATAGTAATTCTAATCTGAAGGCAATGTTTTTAATCATGCAATTGACCAAATAAAACTCAAAATAAGTGGGTTAGTTGTTATTAGGAAGATGGGTGGAAATTAACCATTATATCATTTTTTTAAAATATATGTTTAAAACACATATTTAAGAATATTCGTGAAATATTAAAAACGTTAAAAAATAAATAAATAAATAAAAACTACAACAAAAATCAAAATTTATGAATATATTTATACAATAAAAATTTATACAGAAGAATTTTGCGTTTAGTTATCCATGGAAATTATTATACTATATATATATGTATATATATTATAGATACAGAGATACTGTAGATTGGCCTAGAAATTTATCTGTTTAAACAATGTATTAAATATTTCTCCCGTTATTAATAAACATAAAAGAAAATGTATTAGTTATTATTTGTTTTACGTGTATACAAATACCAATGAAATGTAGTTTATGGCTTATTTAAAAAAACATTTTCAATATTTCGCATATAACTATGATACAACTATACTACAATTCATATTTTACCAATTCAATCGAGAGTTACAAGATTTCTGTCTACCTCATGTTTCTTTCTCATTCACAGACAACTATAAAAATTGATTTTATGTGAATGTAAATATCGGATCCAGAAGACTCAAGTGGGTTTTATCACGAAATATAGCCTCAGGTTCTTACATATTTGATTTATTCAAGTATTATTGTGATTTAGAATGCTCTTAAGTACCATAATATTTCAGTGATATGTTTTATGTATTCTGCATTTAAGTCATTGAAAAGTTTCAATGTGGTATTTTGGACGCGAAATTTTATTTAATGAAACTTAATAATTATTATTTCATATTGCTGTACTGTTATAAACTGTGTTTTTAAGTAATCGAAATATTTAATTTCTGGCTTTTAATAGTACGGTAAATTTAAGTCTTTAAATTTAGAAGTACATAAATTAATTTTCCTTTTAGTTTCCAAACATGCATATGCGTAAGGAAAGAAGGAAAGTATTGTAATCATAACAAAAGATATTGGTGTACAGTCGGTAACAAAAGTATCCTAACTCCTATACAAAAAAAGTAGAGTTAATACTATTTTGTTAAATAAATCCTTATCGAATCATGTTCTTAGTCAGTCTAAGAACATGATTCATAAGGATTTATTTAACAAAACAGTATTAACTCTACTTTTTTTATATAGGATTTTTTTGCTAGTGTTTGGATACTTTTATTACCGACTGTATTTGTATATTTTGAGGCCCTCTGAGATCATTTTTGCTTTTTTTTATGGTGATGTATGAATGTGTATGCTTGTATATACGTATGTGTGTGAATGAACACGATAGCATCTAAATGTCTTTCAGAATAAGCTGAAAGTTAGCACGCATGTTACAGGTCACTGTAGCACGAACCTTATTGATTTTGATGAATCGAGAACTTACAGTGTTTTTACAGGGACGCAACGAAAAATTCTTTATAATTATTTCTTATGAATTCAAATTACTTAAAATGTCAAAAATACTTACCCAATTGACCTGAAAATTTATATACGTGTCAATATCGCAAGAACTGCACAGATTCTGGTAAATCTAAGATTTACAAATTTTTTCAGCGATACAACGAAAATTGCTGTATCATTATGATTTATGGGCTAAAATTATTTAAAATGCAATTGCGGTAAATTAATCAACATATTATATGGAGAAATGTACTCAAGCGCATTATTATAATTTTCTCTTTTTCTATTTAACAAATTCGCTTACTTTATTTATTTATACAATCATTAATTAGTGTTCGGAATGTCGAGTAGAATTATTCCTGATTTTATAAAGTTAAAAATATATATTTTCATGTATATCTTAAATTTAAAATTACTGAAAACTGAAATCAAAATGTATACAAAAAACAAAGTCAACTGGAAAATGGTGAAGACTATATCCAAGAGCAAAGATATGTAACGAATGAAATTTTTGCGGTTACCAAGGCGTTACGAGTCCCTGTATATATTGTAAAAACAAAGGTGCAATGTGTTGCAGATAGAGGTTGGAACTATTGTAAAATCATGAGGTGCTGAACTTGGAGGCTGGAACTATTGTAGGGAGAGGAGGTGCTGCACTATTTCCAGCCTCTAAGTGCAGCACCTCCTCTTCCTACAATAGTTTCAACCTCTAAACGCAGCACCTCCTGATCCTACAACAGTTCCAGCCTCTAAGTTCAGCACCTCATGATCTTACAATAGTTCCAACCCCTATCTGCAACACATTACATCTTTGTTTCTATAATATATACAGGGGCTTGTAACGCCTTGGTAACCATAAAAGTTTCATCCGTTACATATCTTCGCTCTTGGATATAGTCTTCACCATTTTCCAGTTGACTTTGTTTTTTGTTCAATATAAAGACTTAATTGTTGACCATGTGGTACAAAAAATGTACATAAAACTGTTCTATGGTATGTATAATTAATTTCCTGATGATGCCTTGATTTGTTAAGGCAAAAAGCTTTGGATGATTTTAAGCTTTTTAATAAATTTATTTTAGACGTGTTTTTTAAAATGTTTTTAATTGTATTATCAAAATGACGCGTATTTAAAACTTAATTCTTTGTTTGATATTATTTATAAAAAATATTTATGTCAATATCTCTACAAGTTTGATAATGCATATTGAAAATCTGAACGCTACTTTATTTGAATTATTGACATGAACGTAAATATTTCTGGTATAGAATTTATAAAGTAAGATTTTGTCCCATTATTTTAGGAATAATAAAAAACGGCTTTATGGATTTAAAAAGTATTTTTTTTTTTTTTTTTAATGTTAACTTTTTTATTTCTTACATTTAGCGTTTAGTTTTATTAAAATAACTAAACAAAAATAGTTAAATAATAAAGTAAACCTTTTCAAAACTCGTGATATATTAAATAATATGTTAGAAAATAATTTCTTGTTTCAAAGATGAATATATTCTCTTATTTTGTTCTCAGAAAATGAAACATGTAAAATATCTTTGTTTGAAATACAAGATAAGCTGGAACATTATTTTGATCTCCTGCCTTTAGAGAAAAAGTCTAAAACCTATCAAGTTTGCAAATAAGCCTCTTTATACCATATTTTTGTTATGTGTCTTCTTCAATTTTCAAAAACATATGAGAAAAAGTTCTTTACTAAAGGCCTTAATTTATCACGCGGTAATTCTTTGTTTTTTAACAGAAATAGCTTGTTATTTATACCCTACAAATAACTTAAATTCAGTTTCAGAACAGGATTCTCCGATTTCTTATGAATTTATTTATAATAAAAGAAACACAGTCGAATCTTGTTAGTGAATCTCAAGGGGAATAAAAATTGTGCTCATGCTATCAGTAGTTCATGCGATCAGTAACTAATCATCATATAAATAAACTAATCGTCATTTGATGGGAATTGTGAATACAGTCCGTGCTAAAAATAATTGACGTTAAGCGCAGTGGCGGATCCAGAACATGACTTTTTTTTTTTTTTTTTTTGGGGGGGGGGGCTAAGATTTTTCAAAGTGTTATGCTAGACCAATAAAAAATTTACAATTGCAATATTCAATTATGAATGTCAGTGTTTTTTTTTGGGGGGGGGCTTCAGCCCCCTAGCCCCCCCCCTTAAATCCGCCACTGGTTAAGCGTGTTCACGTTAACGAGGTTCGACTTTAGGATAAATATATATATATATATATATAACATCTTTCACTTTATAATAATAATAATATTAATTATATATATATATATATGTAAACTTTTTTTTACTTTAAGTTATGATAGAAGAAAATGAAATTGGGATGTATAAACGGCAACAAAATTAATGAATTCTTTTAACCGTGTAAATGAACAAGGAAAGATTAAATTCAAAACTATTTGAGCCAAAACTCCCAATAATAGCTGTGTTATCTTCAGCAGCAGGAGGGAACACAGCAATAAAAAAAAAAAAAAAAAAAATTAATCCTAACAGGTTTCAGATGATATGCCAAGCTAGCGTATTCCAAGTTATTATTCAAAAAACTTCAGTTAGGATGTTTAAGCTTAAATTTATAACAAAAGAAAAGCATAATGTATTTCATGTAACTGTACTTAAATTCGAAAATAAGCATTTTTTTTCCAACAACAAAAGGAAAAAGCTTTCCCCCAACTGTGCCTCTTTGGTAAGAAAACGTAAAAACTTCTCCACCGCCTTTAGAATATATAAAACGAGGGGGAAAAGCTAAAAATCCATAGAAAAACGGGGGAAAAAATCAGCCAAAAACCCATAGAAAAAGCATGGGATAAAAAAAAAAAATCTCACAATGTTATGTGTGAAAAAAAAATAATAAAATAAAGGCTAACACCGGAATGAATAAAATGATAAAACTGACTAGAAAAAGACATCGAGGAGCGGGAGGGAGTGTTGCGGCATTAAACCTATCGTCGAGGGTTAATACGTCTCGCCTAGTATAAGTTTTTGCAAGTATTATATATATATATATATATATATATATATATATATATCGTCAACTGTATTCATTTTTTGTAGTTCTTCATGTCATACTTGTTTTCCTATAGTGCGATGTTTGAAAAAGTTTTCAATATATATATTTATTTATATATACACAATACTTCTACTGACGTAATTCTATCTGCATCATTTATTCATATATTAGGCATATCAGTGTGTTTGGCAAGATAATTCTCTTCACTAACATGGTCAAAGTACATTGCATTCTATGACGGGTGTTTCAATTTGATTGATAAAAAGGGTAACTTTAAACTATTAAAATCATGATAATTATATTTCAATAAAGTCTTTTAATAACACGTGGTGAGTTTATATTCCATCCTATTATAAGGGGGTATATATTAAAAACAACAACAATAATGATGATAATAATAATAATAATAATAATAACTTTTTATGGTGAACCTGTATACAGAAAATTCAAATTAGTAAACAGGCCTAACTCTAAAACGTCATTTAAAATACTGTATTTGCGTATGTATAACATGCAGTATGTTATTATAAATAAAAATATTAAACGTTTATCACCAATTGCTTAGAATTAATTATTAAAAGATGACGATATAAATTAAGTAAAAATGAATAGAAAAATGTTTAAACTGTATTTCTCCTTGGAAACTTGGGTCCTTTTCTCATCATAATAATTTCTACTGTGCCCGGTCCTGAATGAAAAATCATTGCAGTAAAAATAAATACATAGGCCTAGAGATCGGCCAGTAAAGGATTGTGTAATTTAAAGCTTGGCCTTTAACGGACGATTAAGTCATTTGAGCATCATAAAAAAATATATATATATATATATTTTTTTTATAATGATTTAGAAGTATGCTATTTCTTAAATTAGTTATTACTGAATGCATTGAGCAATATACAGTAACATGAAAAATGGCCTATTTTAGAGTTGCTAACATAAAAAAAATATTTCGAAACATTGTTAGGCACCACTTTTTTTTTCTTTTTTTTCACCATAATTTTTGAAGAATTTTTTTCCAAAACATGTGACTGCGATCAAGTAGGATGAAAAAATAAATAAATACTCGTATGGAAAAAAGCATGTACAATGTTTCGGAAAAATTTTTAAAAGCTGGCTATTCTAATATTTTATAATACCAGAGACATCAAAATGTATCATAACTTCATCGTGAATAAAAAAAAAGGCTTAATCGAATTTAAAAATGCAATCTGATTTAAACTTTTTCTAGGTAGTCCCAACCTAATTAAAAATGCATTTCTGTTTGGTCAATCAGGTGACACTAAAATTTTTGGTTTTTATCATTTTTCTTGTATTTTTTACAACTCTATAGTAAAAATAAAACTTATTACCATTCTCCATTTTATAAGATTTAATCTATATATATATATATATATATATATATATATATATATAAGAGTAAACTCACTGATTTACTGATTCCCTCACTCAGCACGGCTGTGGCGATCCCATGGGAGATAAAGTCACAATTTTCGGTGAGCAAGTTTATTGTAGGACCCTGACGCTCACTAAGACGGGATTTTGCAAAATACACCCCTGTTCCCCCCGCGGGGGGGGGGGGGCAGAAGGCAAAAAAAACTTTATAAGCATAACTCGGCTCCAAATTATTTCACGGTGAAGAAATTGCAGATGGAGAGATTAGATTTGAACAAAAAAAAAAATCAGTTTCTGCGATTTTGGATTTTTGGATTTTTAAGGGATAGGGGTAAAAATGTGATTTTCGGAGGTGCATAAGGCAAAAACACATTTATAAGTATAACTCGGCTCCAAATTATTTCACAGTGAAAAAATTGCAGATGGGGAGACTAGACTTGAATACAAAAAAATTATTTTCTGCGATTTTGGAATTTTGGATTTTTAAGGGGGGGGGAAGGGGGGGAAATGTTTTTCCGAGGCGCAGGAGGCAAAAACACATTTATAATCATAACTCGGCTCCAAATTACTTCACGATAAAAAAAATTGCAGATGGGGAGAGTAGACATAAGTACAAAAAAATCATTTTCTGCGATTTTGGAATTTTGGAATTTTTAGGGTGAGAGGGAGTAAAAAGGATTTTCGGGGTGAAATTTAGCAATGTATGGATTTTCGAGTAAAATTCTGTCAGTAATAGCTCAAAGATATATACATATATATCTTTGGTGTTATCATTGGTGTTATATATATACATATATATAACACCAAACGAAGGTACTTGGAAAAACTCATATTTGAATTTTTCTGATTTTCGATTTTGGGGGGGAGTTACGAGGGGGCAAATTCGACCCCCCTTTTTAGCGCTAAATTCATCCGTGGAAATGTATATTTCGCAAATTTTAGTGTGTGGCTTATTTACGTGTGCCCAACACCCATTGTAACGCGATTTTGTTAAAGGCCTCCTTTACCCCTTTGGGGGTGGGGGTGGGGGAACAAAAGAGTAAAATCACTGATTCACTGACTCAACAAAAGTATGGCGATTCTATGGGAGACAGACTCGTAAATTTTAGTAAGCACGTTGGTTTGAGGACACTGACGCCTATTAAGGTAGGATTTTACGAAATATCCTCCGCTCTCCCTGGAAGGGGGGGGGCAGAAGGCAAAAACACCCTTGTAAACATAGTTCGGCTCCAAATTGCTTCGCAGTGAAGAAATTGCAGAGGGAAAGACTAGACTTGAGTGCAAAAAGAGAATTTTCTGCGATTTGAGTTTTGGATTTTTTAGGGGGGGGGGGGGACGATTTTCGGAGGACAATTTAGCAAAATACGGATTTTCGAGTAAAACTTTACCAATAATAGCCCAAATGCATAGGAAATTACCAAGAGCCATGCTGAAGATATTTCCAAAAATCTTACTTTTGTTTTTTTCCGATTTTCGATATTGCGGGGGGGGGGGTTACGAGGGGAAAATTCGACCCTCTCTTTTAGCGCTAAATTCGTCCGTGGAATTCTATAGAAGCTAAGGTCACAAATTTTAGTGTGTGGCTTACTTACGTGTGTCCAATACCCATTGTAACGGGATTTTGCGAAAGCCCCCCACCTTTCCCCCTTGGGGGTAGGGGGGAATAAACACGTTTCGAAGTATATATAACTTTGCTTCAAATTATCTCAGTAAGATTAAATTTTATGTTTGGGTTGTTTATTCGTTCCCGACACGCACTATAAAGGGATTTTACGAAATTTCTCCCTCCCTCCATTTAATGGCAGGGGGGGGGATAAACACGTTTCCAAGTGGGTAAAATAATTTGCGGTTCAGTGGTGTTGACATTTTAAGAACATAAAGAATCAAAATTAATATGCCGGATTTCTTTCAAACAAGAGAATGAATAAAATAGAGCGATGCATACTTTTTCTGATGGTTTAATGATTATAATAAAATAAAAATTCTATTTACAAATTAAATACATTATTTACAAATTAGGAATACTTAAAGGAACATAACTCCCAAATCTAATAAGCTCTCATAGAGAGAGATCGAAAATTCTGTCTTCGAACACAGCCGAAGTATCCAAAAATCTAAAACTTATTGGCTGTTGCCAAAATCTTTTAACAAAATATAGGTTCTTTTTTCTTTCACTGGCGACGCAGGGCCGTCTAAAAGGAATTGATTTTACTACACAACTCCCCGCCGTGAACTCTTACAGAGTTCACAAATCAAAATCTCAGTAAATCAAAAATAAATCTCAAATCCGAACAACTTCTGATAATCATAAATTGTTCAAATTTCTAAGTATTCAATTAGTATTAAATCACATAATCATTTTTTCTTTTTTAATATCAACAATTATCTAATATTAAATACAAATGTAAACAATATTTAAAGTACTATAACTAAATCAATAAAAGATCAAATCGAAATATTAAATTGAAATATCAATATTAAACATAAAGCAAACACATTATTATTTAAATAATTAACTCTTAGTTATCAAATATAAACAAACTTAAATATAAAGATAATAACACATGCAAAATTTAAAATACAGATACTAAATAATACTAATTAAAATTTCAATAATAAACAAAATAGCATACTTATTCAAATTTCTTGCATATTTGAACACCTTATTGTGAATAAACAATCATTAATTACAGATGTAAAGCAAATGCACTAAAATGTATAACAATATAAATGTAAACAAACAGATTATTATTTTTTTTTAATTTGAAAATTATCATCTTAAAAGGATCTTAAACGTAAAAAAAAAAAAAAAAATGAGGAGGATATGCAATAAAAATTAAAGTTCCAAAAGAAAAAAAAAAAAAAAAAAAAGGGAAAAGTCTTTTTTCCAGTTATAAAGTGTTAAACCATTTCTAAGGGATACAAATGTTGTATAGTTATTTTTAAAATACCATTACCTGTTCTTACTTCATAGGATCAGATTTGATTATCCCTTCCGACGATTGTTTTTTGGATTGTACCAAGTTTCAACAAAAGTTTGTTTTTTGTATCATCCCCAATTAACACTACATCTCCTACTTTGAGTTCAGGTTGTGCAGTAGGGCTCTTTAAAGCATGCGCCGTCTTCAAATCCAATAGGTATTGGCTTTTCCATCTATTCCACAACTGCTTTAACAACAGTGATTGGTATTTTTTACGTCTTAAGGCAGATATTTTGTTTGAAGCTACTTCAATAATGTCAGCAAAATTCACTGATTAGGTGATTTCTTTACCAAAATTTAAAAAGTGCATAGGAGTTAAGGGGTTCGGTTCTCCAGATTCACTATACACGTAAGGTAATGGGCATAAGTTGAGCACTGTTTCTGCTTCTATAAGGAGAGTAGACATTTCATCATAATTCAAGAGGGCTTTGCAGATGACTTTACGCAGACAGTCTTTGACGGATCTAACTAATCGTTCGTAGAACCCGCCCCACCACGGGGTCCTTTCTACTATATTTTTCCATATGATTCTTTCATTCGCAAAAAATTTTTAAAGTGAATCATCAGAAAGAATTTGATACAAATTTTCTAGCTCTTGTTTCGAACGCTTGAACGTTTTGGCGTTATCCGAATATATAACTTTACAGTTTCCTCTTCTCGCTAAGAAACGTCTGAAAGCCAACAAAAAGGAATCAGTTGACATGTCGTGTACAAGTTCTAAGTGTAACGCTCTGGTTACTGCACAAGTGAACAACACTATATAAGATTTTTCAATTTCTTTCGCATTTTTAATGTAGAGAGGCCCAGCAAAGTCAATGCCACATATGGAGAAAGGGGGTGACTCTGTTATTCTGTCACGGGGTAGTGGAGCAGTGATCTGATCTGTTGGTCTGGAAAGGTATTTCTTACATATAATACATTTATTCAGGACACTTTTAACTAACTGGCGACCTTTGGGAATCCAATATTTAGACCGTATTTTTGACAATGTTCTAGATACTCCTCGATGCATTATTTTTTCATGTTCATTTCGTATAATCAAGGAAGTCAACCACGACTGTTTGGGGAGAATGATGGGATGTTTTTCTTCTAACTGTAAATCACTAAACTCTAATCTCCCGCCCAGCCGCATCATTTTTCCATCATCTAGATAAGGAGTTAAGTTGCTAAGGGGAGAATTTTTATCAATAATTTCTTCATATATTAGCGAGTGAAATTCATTTTTAAAATACAACTTTTGTTCATTCGATATCAAATGTTTCTCAGCTTCTATTAGTTCTTCGGTTGTCAATGTATTGTTAACTTCTGGAATTCTTTGATCTTCTTAATAAATCTTTTTACCCAAGCTGTAACTCTGATTAATTTTTCTAAACTGCTGTATTTTCTGATATCAATGGGGTTTTCTAGTTGTTCTGTCATGCAATTGAAAAGGAGTGTTTCTTTTATCTTTTTTCTATATTCTAAGCTTTTTACATCTAGCTTTTGTTTATCATCAGGCTTAGGCCAAAGTTCGGGGGGTGAACCGAGCCATTTAGGCCCATTTAACCGCAATCTATCATTAATTAATTTTATGATCTTTGTACCTCTGGATACAAAATCGGCAGGATTAGACGAACCGGGACAGTGCCTCCAGTTTGAAGGAGATGTCAATTCACGAATATCTTGTACTCTGTTCTGCACAAACGGCTTGAACTTCTCTGGAGAGCTTCTAATCCAAAAAAAAGCTATCATTGAGTCTGTCCAGTAAAACGTGGGTATATCTTATTTCAGAGCTCTCAAAATACTATGACCTATTTTAGCTGTCAACAATGCAGCTGTGAGTTCAAGTTTAGGTAGCGTGAGATTTTTCAAAGGCGCTACTCTATTTTTGGAAGCGACGAATATCGTTTTACATTTTTCATTCGAGATTTCTTTAATTCTAAAGTAGGCAACAGTGCCAAATGCTTTGATACTAGCATCTGAGAAAATATGTAATTGCATATCACTGATGTCAAATTCTGGAAAATCAGAAAAATAATATCTCGGCACAGAAAATTTAGAAAGATGAGTTACTTCATTACACCAGTCTTTCCATATTTTTTTCAAATCTTCAGGTAATGTATCATCCCAATCAAGACCAGTCTTCCAGATCATCTGCATAAGGCATTTAACTCTTAAAGTGTAGGGCCCTAGGAAACCGATAGGGATATAAATTTTGCCTAGTACTTGTAAAAGAAACCTTTTAGTATTTATCTGTTTAGAAACGAGGTTTATTAAATACCTACAATCAAAATAGAGAGTGTCTTTCAAGTTATTCCACCCTAAACCCAAGATTTTATTAGGGGATCATTTTCTTCAAATATTTTAGAATCCTTGCTAATAACATTTTTTCGAACCCAAAGTTCATGTAATAGTGTTGAATTTGTATGAAATTTGTGAAGTTGCATACTCGCGTCTTTACAGATACTAAGTGAGTCTAGACTTGTAGTTAAAGCCTTCTCTACTGATGTATGGCTTCCTATTATGTCATCTAGATAAATGTTTTCATTTAAAAAACTAACAGTCTCCCTATGTGTGTCGCTAAATATTTTCAAATGATGTTTTACCGTCGCAGCTAATAAGAAAGGACTACAATTAAGTCCAAACAAAACTCTAGTGAATCTAAAAATCTGAAGGGGAGAGGTGCCTTCGTGAGGACTTTCTGTAAACAAAAATCGTGTCACGTCCCTATCTTCCTCGTCTATCAAAATTTGTAAAAAGGCTTGTTTCATGTCTGCAGTAAAGGCTACGGGATGAAATCTAAATCTAGACAAAATGTCAAAAATATCTTCATAAAGATTAGGTCCAATATGTAGACAATTATTAAGAGAAAGATTATTGTAATCATGTGAAGACGCATCAAACACGATTCGTAATTTACTTGTTGTACGATCTGTTTTTATTACCGCTCTATGTGGTAAATAAAAGGTTGTAGAATTTTCCTCCATATCCGTAACGGGTTCTATAATCCCCTCTCTCAAATAATCCTGTAAAACATTGTTGTGTTCAAAAAATAAATTTGGGTTTCTACAAAATTTGTACTTAAGTCTCGAAAATCTACTTTCAGCGATTTCAAAATTATTTCGTAATTGTGATTTACTAATTTTCCAAGGGAATTTAACTTTATATCGTTTATTTTCATACTTAATTTCCGATTCAAAATTTTTCATAATTTTACTTTCGGAAAGGTCAAATTTTTCTTTCGGATTAATAAGACCTGAATTTTCCAAATTCCAAAAATTTTCTATTTGTTTTGACAACAAATTTTCTTCTACTATGATACTCATGGTTGATGATTCAAGAGAATTGCTTTTAATTCCCTGTAAAACCCAACCGAACACAGTTTTTACTGCTACTAAGTTTTTATTAATGCGCCTAATATTGCCTAACACAATATCATAATAATAATCGACTCCTATCAAAAGTGTAATGCTTTCTTTACTATTAGGTATATCAGCTAATTCTAAATTCTGAAAATTATCATTTTTCGTGATTTTTTCCAATTCAAAGGGAGGGTAAATGAACGATCCAGAAATTTCCTCCGTAACTAACGCTTCAATTTGAATATTATGATCAGGTTTATTTTTATTCACGAGCTTTAATTTAACTATGCCATAGGTTTTTTCTATCGGTGTTTTACTTCCAAATGTGTATACTTTCAATTTTTCATTTCTAATCACTTTTAAATTTAGTTCATTAGCAATAGAACGACATAAAAAATGTTCTACTAGAAGCTGAATCAAGAAGCAAATGGATCGTTTTCTCTTTCGTTTTATTTTTAATATTTACGGAACAAGTTTGTAACAAAATTTTATTTTCCTGATTTTTAGAAGAAACAGTAGAAACTATTTCCTGTTTGGATTCTGAACCAGAAGGAACATTTATTTTTCCTGAGGTTTATGTTTAGATTTGTAACAGAGAGTTGTTTTATGTTTATAACCACATATTCTGCATTTAATGTCGCTATGGCATTCCGCGATACGGTGCTTTTGTTCCAAACACAAAAAGCAACGGCCCTGAGATTTCAAAATATTCTTCTTCTTTTCAATATCGAATGCGAAACAATTTTCTGACGCGTGATTATTTTTACAAAAAATGCATCTCATCTGTTTATTTTCTACCGCAGTAGTAGTGATTAATTCATGCGCAGACGATAATCTGCTGCAGTCTCGATTACTCAATTTATTACTTTTTATTTGTTCGTTTGTTTTATTTTTTGTAGATAATGTTCTTTCCCGCGAAATTATTTCCGTTTGTATGAAATCTAATAGTTCTTGAACTTTAATTCCATGTAAATTAGATGCGTGTTTTCTATTGAATTCTAAATTTAAATCGGACGGTAGTGTCTTTAGAATTACTGCGAATAACATAGCACTATAATTATTCTCATCAACTTCTAACGAGGGAAATGATCTAATATTTATCTCGATTTCTTCATGTAATTTATTTAATCTAAAAATATCTGTGGATTTATAAGCGGGTGCTAAATTTAACAAATTGTTCATGTGGTGGTTAATTATCATATCGCGTTGTCCGAATCTTTGTTTAAGAATTTCTACGGCTTTGTCATAATTTTGTTCTGAAATGTATAACCCGTGTATGGAATTTAAAGCTGTCGAAGTTGAATAACTTTTTAAATAATTAAATTTCTCTACCTTTGACAAAGCTTCATTGTTATGAATAGTAACTTGAAAAGTATTCCAAAAACTCATAAATTGGGACAATTCACCGCCAAATCTTTGAATACCAATTTTGGTAATTTAACAAATTTGTTATTCTCACTTAACGGTGTACTTCTATTCTGTAATGTACTTGAAACATTTGAATTTACACCACTATTTTCGACTGAATTTACTTTTATTTTCTTTTTTGCTCTAAAAATAGCGTTCGCGATTTTGTCTTGGTATTCATAACACACGTTTTTTTCATTTTCATATTCCGTTAAAGGAATTATTTTTTCTATTTCCCTATCAGCTTCCTGTAGAAGCCCATTTTTTATAGTTAGTTGAGCTTCTTCTAAGTTTTCAACATTTAAATGTTCTTCTTTTAAATTTAGTTCTATACTATTCACCAACTTCGTAACACTGGATCGAATAATTTTTCTATTAATTTTATGCTTGTCTTCCATTGTAAATTTCCATAAAACTTCTTACCTTCAGCCGTCTTCGCTCTAAGAGCTAATCCAATATTATGAAAACACAAAAGGGAATTTTAATAATTCAATTTAATACAAGCATCGTTATTTTCAAAAACAACATTCTCTTGCCGGCACTGATGCACCAAATGTGTAAAATAATTTGCGGTTCAGTGGTGTTGACATTTTATGAACATAAAGAATCAAAATTAATATGCTGGATTGCTTTGAAACGAGAGAATGAATAAAATAGAACGATGCATACTTTTTCTGGTGGTTTAATGACTGTAATAAAATAAAAATTCCATTTACAAATTAAATGCATTATTTACAAATTAGGAATACTTAAAGGAACATAATTCCCAAATCTAATAAGCTCTGATAGAGAGAGATCGAAAATTCTGTCTTCGAACACAGCCGAAGCATCGAAAAATCTAAAACTAAAACTTATTGGCTGTTGCCAAAATCTTTTGTCAAAATATACGTTCTTTTTTCTTTCACTGGCGACGCAGCGCCGTCTAAAAGGAATTGATTTTACTACACAAGCATATAACTTTGCTTCAAATTATATCGGTAAGATTAAATTTTATGTGTGGGTATTTATGCGTTCCCAACACGCAATATAAAGGGATTTAACGAAATTTCTCCCTGCCCCCCCCCCTTTTTTTTAATGGCAGGGGTTAATAAACACATTTCCAAGCATAACTTTGCTTCAAGTTATCTTAGGACAGCGATTTTCTGATCTGTAGATTGGTTATGTGTACTCAAGACACACACTGCAAAGGGATTTTTATGAAATTCCACCATATCCCCCCTTTGGGGTGGAGTGGGGGAAATCTTTTTTCTAGGCACAACTCTGCTCTGATTTGTCTTAGGCGACATTTTATGCGTGGGCTGGTTATGCTCTACCAACACGCATTATAAAGGGATTTCGTGAAATTTCCTCTTTCCTCCCTTTAAAGGCGGAGTTGAGGGGGCAAAAACACGTTTTAAAAAGTAACTCTGCTCCAAATTATCTTAGGAAAGCGATCTTTTATATGTCGATTGGTTATGCGTATTCAACACACACAAACTGCAAAGGGATTATTTGAAATTCCGTGTTATCACCCCCCCCCCCTTTTGAGGGTTAGTGGGTAAAAACATGTTTCCATACATAACTTTGTTCAAAATTATCATAGAATGGCAATTTTTGATGTGTGGACTGCTTATACGTATTCAACACACACTACAAAGGATTTTTGTGAAATTGCACCCTTCCGCCCCTTAGGGGCGAGGGGGCAAAAACATGTATTCATGCATAACTCTGCAGTAAATTATCTTAGGAAGGGTCTTTTTGATGTGTGGGTCAGTTACATGTATCTAACTGATAATATAAAGTGATTTTGTAAAATTTCCTGCCCCTTCTTTCCTTTAAGAATGAGGCTAAAAAAACACAGGGGTGGGGCTAAAAAACATGTTTTAAAACATAACTCTTCCTCAAATAATCTCAGGATCTCAATTTTTTAATGCGTCGGTTATGTACGCGTATGCAACATTAACTATAAAGGGATTTTGTGAAATTACTCCTCCCCCCACCCCCCTCTTGTGAGTGGGCGGGGCAAAAAACACGTTTTAAATCTTAAATGTGCTCCAATTTACCTTTGAATGGCAAATTTTTGTGTGGGTTTTGATTAAATGTACTTAATATGCACTTTGATGTGATTTTGCAAATCTTCCCACTTTACCCGCGAGGAAGGGGGAGTAAAATGCAGGCAAGGTGCTACCGAAGGCTTTGTTTCTCCAGACTCGAAGTGTGGCGTGTGGGAAAACCGCTACCGAAGGTAGAGAAAACTTTAACTTAGATTTTGACTGATTTCAATGATTTTTTTATTATTATTATTATTATTATTTTGATATGGTATTTTGAGAAATCATTTCAATATAATGACCAGAGAAGCGGGCAAAGCCTGCTAGTTAATAGTATAAAACTGATACTGTTCAAATACTTTTTTAAATATGTTTGATATCAATAATTAAAAAAAATAAATTAATTAAATTAAATAAAAATAAATAAATATTTCAAGTAAAAATAAATAAATATATCATTTTATGTATAAAAAAAATAAATAAATCAAGATTTTAATATAAAATTTTTAAGCACTGAATGGTCAGTACTTTGCCAAAAATTTTCAACATCTTTCAAACTTCAGTATCATATTTAATATGTTTAAAAATGAGACCTTTTTTTTTTTTTTTTTAGTAAGTAAATGACTTTTTGAGGATAGATCTTCATTTCACTAATTTGAAATTTTTTGCATACAAGATCCACACCAAAAGTTCTTTTTTTATATATATATATATATATATATATATACAGAAACTTTATAAAAAGGATAACATAAAAGTTAACACATGGCATGGTAAAAGCTTTTGTGATTCAAAATATAATGCTAACGTTTTTAGAAAAGGCAGTTCTCTAATCAAATAAATTGAAACTATCGTTGTAATGGAGATGATACAATGATTAAGTTAAAGAATCCATACAATAGAAAAAAAATTTAAATCTTAACTGTTTTAAAGCAAACATTTATCATAAAATAATAATTTTATTAACCTTATATAACAAGTACAGAAACATAAATATCTACTTAACATGGCGAATTTACGGATATTAATCATTAACACGCCGTGCAAAATTTGTTAAATTATAAAGAAAAAAAAAAAAAAAAAAAAAAAAAGAAAAAAAAAAAAAAAAAAACAAGTAAAAATAAAATTTTACTAGAGTAATAAAATTTTTATTCGTTATATATATATATATAACGAATAAAGTATTAGAAATTATTAGAATATATTAATATATATATATTCATTATATATATATATATATATATATTAATTAAAAAAAAGAAATAATAATA
Source organism: Salticus scenicus (assembly GCA_963930645.1). NCBI lineage: Eukaryota > Metazoa > Arthropoda > Arachnida > Araneae > Salticidae > Salticus > Salticus scenicus. Next base: position 110,660,193 of record OZ005662.1, read on the forward strand.
ATGAAATAATAATTATTTATTACATTTTTTTCTACGTTCAGTTGGATGCTTGAATATTTTCTAATCTCATAAAATTTTATTGCAAAAAATGTAGAGATCTTGGAGTTGCAGAAAATTAACTTATTTCATCTGAACTATCATGTATATAAATATAAGATCATAAATTGTATAATTAAATGCATTCATATTTTAAGTCATCATGAATTCATTTTTTTTTTCTTTTTTCCTCTTTAATTTAACTTATTTTTCGGCCCAAATAAAGCAACTAAAAAATTGTTGCCGAATAAAATTAAAACAAGTGAAAATATGATTTCTCAAATTATTGCTACTTTTAGTGAATAAGACCACGAAAATTTACTTAAGATTTTTTACTTAACGTTTCTAGGATTTATGTTTAAAAAAACAAACAGAAAAAGTTTTTTTTTTTTTTTTTTTTCGTATCCTTGAATCAAATGTTGAGTTAAAGACATTATCATTGTAATTCACTACATTTAGCTTTTGGAAAAACTTTTATTATGTTTAATTTATATATTTTTTTTTATTCTTAATTAAAATTGCATTCGGTAGTTACTTTTTTTTTTTGGGGGGGGGGGGAGGGGTCAAACACAATTATATAACGATGATTCATTTTAATTTACTGTACTAATTAACAGCTATTAATGTTGTTATACAACAATAAGAATGGATATAATTTGATTTTTTCTAAATGTTATCTAAAGTAATGGTTGTTGATTTAAATGTTGAAATTTAGGATAAATGTTTTTTACAATTATAATTATAACAATTTAGGTAATGAAAAAAAAATTTAAGATTTAAAATAAGGTTTATTTTTTATTTTTTATAAAGATTTTATATACGTTTATTACTTTTAAAAGTAAATTTAATTATAATAAATATCAAAGCAAGTAAAGAAATGTTATTATTTCTTTACGCTGTAAACAAAATTTTTTATTCTCTTTTTTAGTATAACTAAAGATAAATATACATATACATTTTAATCCAATTAATAATTACTTTTATTATCTAATTGATAATACTCTTATAATATTTAACTGTACTATTGGATGCATGTTATGCCATATTCTTGTAAGATGAATTGTTATTAATTGATACTGTAAGTGAATCATAGAAAAAATATGTGCTAACAGTTAAATTGAATTACAATAACTTTTATGTGTGTGTTGTTCGTATTACCATGTATCTATTAATTGCTAAATTTTATAACGTTATTAATATCTTCGCCATATATATATATATATATATATATATATATAAATTATTATTATTATTATTATTATTATTGAGTTGAGAAAGTATATAATTTTTGTCCGATTATAAACAAATGTTCTGGAATGAATTTTTGTATTAATAATATTAAACAAAACTAATTTGAATAAAGTGTTATATGTGGATAATTGCAGATAAGCCAAGATTCTTGGTGATTAATTTTTATGCAAAATTATCTTCAACAATCAAAATTTATTGCCTGTATTTCGCATTTTTTTTTTAAATATATATTTATATATATAGGCTCTAGACACTATCTGTTCTATAATAACCTTGAATAAAATCTGTCATAGTTTAGCTTTTATTTTGAGAGAACTAAAATTCTGTTCATTCTATATAGCTCATAACTATTTGAATTTACACGTTATTTATTTGAGATTTTCATATACATTTTCAATACATTTGGCCATTTTGCCCATTAAATTATATAACTGAAATTTTTATGAAGCTTGCTCATATTTATAGCATAATATTTAGCATTTATATATAAAATGCTAAATATATAGATAATATTTACAATTTTTGCATGCTGATTGCAATGTCTAATGTAGTATACCAAGATTCCTAGAAATGGCTTTCCACTGGGTCTATTACCCTACGTTTTATAGTTTAAAAAGTGGCTTTTTTTTTTTTTTTTCAATTTTTTAAAGAAACCATTTTATCTCGATGAATGTACATGGTAGCCTCATACAAATCTATCAAGAGACTCGGCAGAGTCTCAAGTGACGCAAGCGCAAAAACAAACGAACGCCACGACACTCAGCGGAAACGGAAAAACGAACGAAACTGCGACACTTATATATACACCAATTTAAAGATCAAAGAAACCGCTGAAAGCCGACACTTAATATCTCAGGAAATATGGGAGGTTATGTTCTGGTAATTTCAAAATAGTCTTTCACCTTCTGTCTGATCCTACCCTGAAATCGCTACATTTCTGCGTGCAATATATTTCGAGATATGAATTGGCTCATTTAAGCTATAAATGGGCGGCCTAATGTGTAAGAATTTTTTCTCGAATATGGCTCGAGCGAATTTAGTTTAATTTATATATGATATTAATCGCTTTTATCTGATGTGCCTGACATCTCTCTTTTCCCTAGGAAAACTCTTGTTTTTTTTATAACTCAGTTTAAAAATCGAACTATTTTTACTACGCGATGCAAAGATTACTATTGATAATTCTCAGAATTCTGAACAGGTGTTATTCGGTTTGGTCTTGTAGTTGGTTGGTTGGTTCAATCTGAATGCAGTCAATAAAAAATTAAGATTTTGTTTTTTAATGCAAGAAAGAAACTTTATTGTTTCTTTTAAATATTTATTGTATATATACGAAATAAAATTTCACTTAAATATATATTTTTTTTGTTATAAAGGAAATATTTAAGATTTTAAAATTTCACATTTCGTGAAAAAATTATTTCGATAATATTTTAAATAAGGAAGTATTTTGTAATTTTAGATATTCCATTTTATCATAATAATGATGAATTTACAATTTTTTAAAGCAAAAAATTTTTAATCATTCATAAACATAGATTTTATAGTAGCTCAATGATTTGCGATTCCTATTCATGTATCATTCCGCGCAGAGATGGGAAAAAACAGTAAATGCTGTTTTGGCGCCATCTTTTGTCTTTAATTTAAATTAAAACATACACTTTTGCAAATATATATATATATATTTCTTTTTAAAAATTAAAAATCTCTTTTTAAAATACAGTTAGTTTATTCATATATTTACTTTTCTGACTTTAAAATGATACATATTTTAAATATTAGCATAATAAAACTAATATTTTTATTATTATTTAAAGCTATAATGACTAGGAAATGAAAGAAGGGATATTCATGACACTGTATATTTAAAAAAAAAAAAAAAAAAAAAAAAAAAAACATGAAAATAGAATTAAAATTCATGAAAAATGTGTCAAATAGCAATTATTGAAAAACACGTCAAAATAAATAAATAACATCTTTACTTTGAAACTCATAATTTATTTTAAAAATATAATTCTCTCTTTCTTTTCCTTTTTTTTTTTTTTATTAATTAATTTCTGCATGAAAAATTCCATTTCATAACTATATTTAAAACTACAATAAACACCCTCCTTTAATTTTAAATATCCATTTCTACATGTTTATAAGCAATTAAAAGTGTTTTTTTTTTCTTTTTTTTAAAGAAAAATAGCTTAAATATCGGAAAGTATATGGTTTTATCATAAAGGTAATAATTTGGCCATCTAGTGGCGCCGTCTCGTAGCTTGTATTGAAACCATATACATTCCTATATTAAATTTATTTTTCTTTAAAAAAAAGACACTTTTAATTGCTTAGAAAAATGTAGAAATAATTATTTACAATTAAAGGAGGGTTTTTTTTTTGCTTATTGTAGTTGTAAATATATTTATGAAATGGAATTTTTCATGCATAAATTAATTAATTTAAAAAAAAGAGAGAATTATACTTTTTAAATAAATTATTATGGGTTTCAAAGTAAAGATGTTATTTATTTATTTTGACGTGTTTTTCAATAATTGCTATTTGACACATTTTTCATGAATTTTAATTCTATTTTCATATATATATAGCGTGTTTATCCCCTCTTTCATCCCCTAGCCATTGTTGCTTTAAATACTAATAAAAAAATTAGTTTATGTTAATATTTAAAATATGTATCATTTTAAAGGCTGAAAAGTAAATATATGAATAAACTCTAACTGTATTTTAAAAAGAGATTTTTAATTTTTAAAAAGAAATATATATATAACTTGTATTTTCCATAAAACTTAAGCTTAACTTGTATTTTAATTAACTTGTATTAACTTTAGCTTAACTTGTATTTTCCATAATTTTTTTCTCCAAATGATTTTATCTTATTTTTAAAATTATAGAAATGTAGAGCTTAATTTATATTTTGTCTATTTTTTTTCCACCAAATATTTTTATGAAATAATTTTTACCTGCATTTTTTAAGAAAATTAAAATTGTGAATATTGGAGCTTAGCCTCGAAAGGGAAAAGAAAATAAATAATTTTCCATTTTTAACATTAACTTGATTTTTTTAAATTGCTTAATTTGCATTTGTAATTCTCTAAAAAGAAACTTGCAAAATGTAAATTACGTAATTCTAAAACTTAAATTTGAAATTTCCCACTTATTATTATTATTATTAATATTTTAAAGAGTTTGAGAATCCCACTCAATATTTTCTTCTAGTGTGAAGCTTCTCCATTTTGTTTCCAAGTGGCAGGCTACTTGAAAATTTGTCGGCATGATAACGTTTGAAATATTGAATTAATTCAAACTAAATCTGTAGTTTGGATTTATCTCAGAAATGTATTTGTTATGTCCATTTGCCAACTTAATCTACCCTCTTGTTTCCCTGTGCTAGCCCACTGAAAATTTCAAATTTACATTAGAAAGGTTCTATGTTAAAACTCCATATATACAAGACTTCATTAATAAATCCACCAAGTCCATTAATAAATTGTAGAATTGAAAAATTGTAGAATTGTAGAAATTTGAAAAAAAAAAAAAATGGTGGCAACTTCATAATAAAAGATAAATCAGCTTACCCTTTCTAGGAGCCAGAAGGACTTGTTTTAATTTTTTGATCAATAACCCCTAAAAAGTAATGATATCAGTACAAAAAACCCTTAACGGGTTAAAAGTTTGTGACGCCGCTACTTTATGGCTATAAGAATTAGAAATATGAGTCTTAAAAATAATGATATCAAATTTTAAGTGACGCTTTGCAATTAGTTAAAATATACATAGATTTTCTTATTTGATCATTTACTTTCTACTTTTATTTATATTTATAATGCAAACGTAATATTTTTAGCTTCAAGATCAGACAGATATATAAAATACACTCACTGATGCTTTTTCATTCACATTTCAAATTCAAAATAACAGTTTTAAAAGGAATGATATAAAAATTCCAGTGGCGCCTCGGTGTTATTTTAAAAGATTTGTTTTTAGATTCCATTAAAATTACTTTTGTTTTGTCTAATAAAGTATATTTACATATTGAAACAGTGCTTTTAATTTTCAAATATACTGTCAAATAATTATACTTTCACTGAGTTTGCATTATAAATTAAAATTATTTATTTCAATAAATTGATTTTTCTTTTGCGTCACGCTATCCAAAACTGCAAGTAAAATCTGTGTAAATATTTTCTTTACGTTACACTACCTCTTTGCGCAACTTTTCACTCAGCTGGATACTATGATAATGATACTATGTTTTGGATAGCGTGATGCAAAAGATAAATCAATTTATTGAAATAAATAATTTTAATTTATAATGCAAACTCAGTGAAAGTATAATTATTTGACAGTATATTTGAAAATTAAAAGCACTGTTTCAATATGTAAATATACTTTATTAGACAAAACAAAAGTAATTTTAATGGAATCTAAAAACAAATCTTTTAAAATAACACCGAGGCGCCACTGGAATTTTTATATCATTCCTTTTAAAACTGTTATTTTGAATTTGAAATGTGAATGAAAAAGCATCAGTGAGTGTATTTTATATATCTGTCTGATCTTGAAGCTAAAAATATTACGTTTGCATTATAAATATAAATAAAAGTAGAAAGTAAATGATCAAATAAGAAAATCTATGTATATTTTAACTAATTGCAAAGCGTCACTTAAAATTTGATATCATTATTTTTAAGACTCATATTTCTAATTCTTACAGCCATAAAGTAGCGGCGTCACAAACTTTTAACCCGTTAAGGGTTTTTTGTACTGATACAGATAACACTGCTCGGCATGAAAATTGCCTCTGGCAACATTTCAACATATTCTTACGTAAAATGACCTCCTGAATCCGAATATGATGCCTATTTTGTCCTATCACCCTCGTTTTTTCAGGAATGATCCCCTATGTTTATCATTTTCTGGTGATTTTATGGCTATAAATATGATTTTTAGGAGGGAGGAGGATTATTTTAACTGTTAAATATCTTCTGAGAAGCTACAGAGTTACAATATTCAGAAAGATGGACATTTGCAATAAGGGAAAAATTTGGTGGTGGTGGGGGCGGGGGGAGGGGGGTTGCCACTGAAATTATGCATTACATATCTAATATTTTTTTAATCTGTTGTTAATGTTATTTTTTAAACTTTATATTTTTTTGTTTTTAGGTGTTAAATTAATTCCTTTTCATTCTTCAAATCAAATTGATGGTCATAAAATTATCGAACAGGGAAAGAAATTGAGGAGGGGGTGGTTTATATAGAAAACGGTGGGTGACTGGGCAAAATGGGAGTCATATTCGGATTCAGGAGTACATTTTACATAAGAATCAGCAAGAATAGTATCAGATCTCGAAAAAAAAAATTGTTTTTTTTCAGAGCAGTGTAATTCGAAAAATCCTCATAATAACATATTACAGTCAAAATTCATTTAACTATTACTTTTTACAGGGTGATGCAAAATATTTTGATATTTTAAAAATGTTTTACTGGTTCTCTTTTCATTTTCAGGAAAAACCTTTTCCTGAAATATATGAGATGTAACATGTTCTTTTCAATCCTAAATTTTCAAGATGATTCCTAAAGAATTTTTCTAGATATTTGGCAAACCGTTTAAATTCGAAAGTGTCCAAATTAGTTATTGGAAGGCAGTGTATTTAACCACAAAAAAAATATATAAATACAATTAGTACTTCTAAATAAACCTAATCGGGCCGTTGATGCTAAACACTTTCATCCCTGCATTGTTATATCATATTTTTCATGGAAATGATGTCATTTGGTTGCGTATTTTTGATTTCTATCCATAATTATATCTTCTGCTTTATAATTTGACAAACTATAGCCCAAAAACAACAAACAAACTATTTGACAAACCATAGACTACATAGCACAAAAACAACGTTTTGGATTATATTTCAATATAACGTTTGTAAAAAAAAAAAAAAAAAAAAAAAAAAAAAAACTTTTTAAATAAAATATAAAAGGTAACAAACCACTTTAAAACACGTATATACAATATTTTTATTAAAAACTACACAAAGCTTTTCGCCATTATAACAATAGCATCGTCAGGTGTAATTGCGTTACATAGAACAAGCAATATATAAATAAAGAAGTTCAAACGGTTTAAAGTTACGGTTACAATAAAAAAATTTTAAGTTACGGTTACAATAAAATTTTTTTATTTCAATGTCATTTTCAGTATTTTTTCTTTTTTTTTTTAAATGTCTATGAGCACAACGTGTGCCATATTTTATGAAGTGATGCAGCATCCTTGGAGTTAATAACTTTATTGTACTTGGTAATATTTACTGCTTCTGTCATTAGCAGGTCTTGAAAGTCGCGAGGGGCTGAAATAACTTCGGACTGGGTCCACAGAGGAATAGCTTCAGGGTGCTCGTAAAGAAAGTCTACTAGAACTGAACTATTTTTCTCTTTAACATTACGAATGTGTTCAGTAATTCTTGCTTTAAGTGTGCGTCGTGTTTGCCCAATGTAGTAAAACAGTTCATTATTATATTTGATATGGATTTTATAAACCCCTCCAGAAGGTCTGGTTTTATAAAATTATAAAATTTTATGTATACTCTATATAAATAAGAATTATCAGACTTTTAAATGGATCACACACTACAAAATTCAGAAAGGCTTTTTACTTCACACATGTTTGTTTAAATAGATGTTATTTGCATCTTAGAAATTTCGAAAATTATTCTACTTTAGTAAGCCATTTTTCGTTTAAGAGATCATCTTCTAAAGATATTGTTTAAAAAAATTCTAACCGGAGCAACATCATCTCCAAAGAATTCAGAATGAACACTTTCAAGCTCTGTGTTATAATTCTGTGCGATTTCTAAAGTAGATAATATATTGGATTATTCTAAAAGTGATTTCGTTTTTCTCAATAGATGACATAATCGTATTTTTTTCACACCATCTTCACAGTTAAGCTGAATTACCATTATATATTGTGACAGCTTATATAGCAAAGCTTGTTTGTGAAAAAGTTCGTTTTATTATGCTCATAGGTTTTGATTGGTGCCCTATCAAATAAAAAATGTCGGTAGCAACATTTTCGGCATATTTTGTTTTTGCTATCAAAAAGGCGAAAATGCTGTTCAAACAAGGAAAAAAGTATACGATGTGTATACAGAAAATTTATTTAAAGAACGCCAGTCTCAAAACTGGTTTACCAAATTTTGTTCCTGCAATTTTGACATTGAAGATGCATTACGTTCTGGAAACCCAGTTTATACTAATGAAGACAAAATAAAGTATTGATTTATGAAAACTGTCAAAAAACAACTCGTGAGATTGCTAAGAAATCGATCAAGTGGAAAATATATAATTAAATAAAATATTTATACAATATAAGAAAATCGTCTTTCATTTCAACGGAAAATACGGAATTATTTTCCGAACAACCAAATACATAAGATAAAAAATCAAACTTTGTGTCAATTATTATTATTATTATCATTAATATTTTAAGAATTGTTACTTTCACAAGTAAAAATATTAAAATAAAAATAAAAATAAAATAAAATAAAAAATAAAATAAAATAATAACTGGTAAACGGAAATATATGAAACTTTTTAAAAATGAAAAGGATCTTTGCATAAACGTATTTATGCAGCCCTAAATTACAATAAATGTTTTGTTTATCAACTAGTGATTTCTTAGTAACTTTTTTCATCTAATACCAAGCTGAAAACAAAGCGAAAATAGCTACTCTTGAATAAAGGGATTACAAAAATTCTATGTTAAGAACTGCGTCGTCATTCACAAAACAGCGAAACTAGAGCCCCTTAAATAAATAATATGCCGGCGCATCACCACCATTTTTTTGCCTCGTAAGAGGACAACATTTCCGCTTGGCGATTTTATCGCTTCACTGGTGCTTTTAAGAAATTTTCATCTAAAAATAAAATCGACCAAAAATGATAAGCAACACAAGTAATCTGTTTCTGTTTCTTAAATAATTCATAACATTTGAAAGGGGAAAAAAAAAGAGCGTACCAATTAAAATTAGAAAGTTTTTTCAACGACCTAATACTATCAGGACACGGAAACAAGACAACTTTGGCGAACCAAAAAAACGTCTCCAGGACTCTACAAACACACAGTAAAAAAGCGTTTCTTAAAATAATTTATGGTTATTAAAATACATATTTAGATTTAAATAATACTTTTTTTTTAAATATTTTACTTTATAAATGTCAGAAATGCTAAGAAAAGTATAAGTGAATAACAATAAAACTTACTATGCAAAGCTGTGCATTAGGTCCCGGGATCCAAGAATCTGGACGACAATTCGCAACCCATTTTCTCCTTCTTGCATTATCCGAAGGAAACCTAAACATTTTGTATCCTTTTCTGGAGTGTTTACAGCAGTTTATTGCTGAACAACCTCCCATATTGCAGTTTATTTCACTAAAATTACGAGCAAGACGGTAGAAACAATGGATGCCGTTTGTTTATCACGCTGGGTACATGCGGCAACCCTAAGGCAAAAAAATGTCGGATGCGCCAGCTCGTATATATAGGAGCCTTAAGCGAAACAGATTAGCTTATAAATGAAATAAATAGGATGCCATGACAATGATGGATTTTCATTTTTTATTTATTTATTTATTTATTTATTTTTTTTTTTTATTTTTTTTTTTCATTTCACTCTCATTAAAATTTGTCTTGCAATTTTTTTTAACAAGCTTTATTATTATTTTTAGTGAAGATCTAATTACGAATGCAAAAAGAAAATAAAAACTTAATATAAAAAAAAAAAAAAAAAAAAAAAAAAGTTTTTATCCAGGTTTAAAATTGTAATTTTGATGTAAAAATTTTAAATTTCTTCTAAACATGTAAAAAGGAGAATACAAACGTTTATCAATATTTGTATAATACCAATACAATGAAATTTTATTAACATATAGTAGAATATTGTTAAAGCAATTTAGTCAAGAAACGTATTGAATTTTAATGTGTTTCTCCAATATAAATTCTTAAATGACTGACACTTCATATTTTAGAAATTTTTGCTAATATCTAGACATATAATTGGTGAATTATCCTGAAAATTGAGGCTTCTCAAAAGCATGTTATATCTCATATGTGAAAGTTTTGTTCCTAAAGCAAAAAACGGACCAGTAAAAGATAATAGAAAAAACGGTTGGTTTAGGATTTATCTATAAGGAGTAATGTTTGAAAGTATTTATATCTATAGCATGTGTTCCTGAAGCTAGTTGTAATTATCATCAGTCATTTATATACCAATAGATCATATATTTATTAAAGTGTGAATAATTTTCTAGTTGAATGTTTCTTTTATTGTACCATGTAGGGCATTTAACCCAGTGCAATTCCATTATTAGGTATAGTCACATAATACATTAGATTTTCAATTATCATCTAAATAATCTTCAAATTCTTTAACAGTGATATGTTCTTTGCTTTCTACTTCTTCCCCTTTCAGCTGGCGTTCTATAGATTGTTCGAAGAAATAAGATGGATCAGGTATACCTTCACTGATATCATAAGCACTATCATCTGTAGTATTTATTTCAACATTGCAGCAAGACTAGCCTTAGCAATTGCTACATACATGCGAACTAAACAATCCCACTTTTTTACAGGTCAATTATAATTAAAAACCTTCTTGCAATAGTATTGAGAAATTTATCTGGAGCAGACGGAAGTAGAGTCTGAATTGGCTCCAAAACTTTATATTTCAATACCCATTCCCAGTTTTCAGGGTCCAGTTCAATACCAAGCCTTAATTGGACTTGATAGCAGACACGAGGTAAATGTTGATAAGTAGCAGCAGATGTTGGAGGAAGACAGGATAACTGTACACGTATATTGTTATGTGTATTTTTCACAAAACTTAAATATCTATATTTGCCAATGGAATCAAATTTCTTAGAGCTCCATACATGAGAAGAAGAAAACAAATTCCATTAGTAAGAATGATATCTGGAGAAGAGCCGATATTTGTGAATACTTCAGCGCAATCAAGTAAATCAGAACGTTCTTCAAATAATTTAAATAATTTTGTTTACCTCGTTTGAAAAAAGCTGATGTGGTATCACGCCCAATTATTGCAGGGAGAAATAAGATATGAGCCTGACGTTTTAGATTGAAGTTAAACTTTGTTATGAATACGTTTTTGCTTCTGTTTGGGCTTCTCCAGATTTTAAAATTCAAATAATTGTATCAGTAGGTGTTTGTGCAGTCAGTAATATTAACAAATCGACATCTTTACCAACAACAATAGATTAATTTGTATTGAACTTTTCTAAAGCTGTTTCAATTATGAGGACAATTTGCAAATATCTTTTAGTTCTTGCGGTGTAAATTCACAATCGTCCTTATTTTCATTAAATATACATATTTTTTTCCATAGCCAAAATAACAGCATTACTGTCAGGACGTCCAATTTTGGCACCTGTAGTAGGCCTTAGAAAAGAATTTTAACAACTATTGTGGTATTTAGCCAGGAGCAACTAATTCATACTGCAATTCGTGCAATAACAGTTTTTGCTAAGTCACCTGAACGATTCTGAGCAAACTTTAGAATATTGTCTTTAAATAAAAGAGTAGCAACTCTATGTATTTTACGCCGAATATTCTACGTTCTTTTTTTTTTTTCCATCTGCTTTATTTTCACACAAAAAGCAACATTTTTTTAAAACAAAAAATTGGCTCACTTGATTGGGCTCTAGTTACTGAAGGCTGCCATCCCTCGGTGTCTTTTAGCTATTGCAATACTATTGTTTCGAGTGTACATTTTGCGACACCGCACATGGATTGTAACAGATTTTTTTGTCTTTTAAGTGTTCAATATGTTCATAGTTTATTTCAATACTTGAATCAATCAAAGTCTTTAATCCACGTTCAACAGCAAAAATTTCATTTACAACCAAAGGTTTACTACGAATGAAACCTACCTATATTTAGCAATAAACACTTATATAGAAAAATACTATTAATAAACATCGTCTGTTCACTGCAAAGAATCACTCAATACTAATAGCAGTACGTGTACGGTGGACTATGCTCTATGCTCAGACAATAGGTTAGGGGTAACAGTCAGATGTTTGTGAAGGACATATGTGCAAGCGAAATAAGACAGTGCGTATTAGTATTTCCAAAATTTTGAACCGCCATATTTCACGTATAGCCATTCATAATCGTATGGAAAAAAATATTTAGAACCTTTTTTTTTTTTTTTTTTTTTTGTATAGAATTTTTTAATCTGCCAAGTTTAATCTGCGATATTTTCACAATGAAATTTAACATTTAAGAGATATTTGCGATAATCCGATTTTTCGACCTGGCATAAAATTTTTAGTAGAGGTGGGATCGGTAGGAAATTTTGACATTATATTTCTGTACTGATAAGTATAAAGGATTTAAGTCCAAAACAGTCGATTTTGAGTTAAGTACATAGTCAGACTCTATCGATTGGTTCGAAAAATTTTGATTTAACCGAAAAATTCTCTATCGATTGGTATAAAGGATTTAAATCTATGTCATTTAGTCTTTGAGAAAATCCATTGGTAAAAAATTATTCAAGTCAGAAATTTAGCATTAATCATTGGTATAAAATATTTAATTCAATTTTTTCCCTTTATTAAATGAAGGTTGACAATTAATGAATGGTATAAAGGGTATAAATCAACATAATCCCTTTTTCCTAATCGATTCTTCTGATTAGTTTGTAGTTAGTTTAACTTTATTTTTCGTCTCCTGAAAAATCAAGAATATGGACTTAAATCCTTTGTACTTATCAGTACAGATTTATAATGGTATATTTAAGGTATCCACTAATTTTCAGCTCTATGCGAATTTTTCCAAAATTTCAAGTTTCTTTGTATATTTTGACTGGACTATATGTAGTAACTAGAGATATTTGTGATAATCCCATTTTTCGATCTTTGACCTTGCATAAAATTTTTAGCAGGGGTGATATCGATAGGAAATTTTAACATTATATTTGTAATGGTATATTTATAGTCCGTACCAATGCTTATAAATTTTCCTAAAGAAACCGACTAATACAAACGAATAGATATCTAAAAGGGGCTTTATATAACGACATTGAATATATATATATATACGTATTACAGCTTTGTCTTTTTTCTGTTTTCTTTGTACCATTTCCAGTTTATTTATATATTTTTTAATTTTTCACCAAAAGTTGAAATATGAAATTTTAAATATAAAGGTTCGTCGTTCTATCTTTAGACTTAGAAGATTCATCAGTCCTTGCCAGAAGGTACACGCCTACCCTCTGCACACACATATACATTTATACACAATGGATAAATTCCAAAAACCACTTTTTTGGAAATTAAAACATGTAAATCAGTGAAAAATCGATATCAAAACCGAATATCTTACTTCCATTACGCACGATAAACGGGTAATGGAAGAAAAAATTTAACATATGTACTTAATTAATATAGATTAGGGATGTGTCAGATAGTCAAAAACTGTGATCCACGGATATGGATATGAATACGGAAATCAGTTTTTCTATATCCGCGGATACGGATATGGAGTTCCGGCACATGTCTTTTATAGATTTTTCAAAGATCCGTATCCGTATCCGCGGACCTTGAATTAAAAGATCAGTATCTGTATACGTATCCGCGGATATACAAAAACTGATATCCGTATTCATATCCGTATCCGTGGATCACAGTTTTTGGCGATCCGGAACATCCCTGGTGTCTAGTGCCATGTAGTGAGATTAAAGTGAGATATATATACGTTATACTCATATAAATACATTTGAGATGTCTAATAAATTCTATTTTATACGCTTTTTAAATTAATTCTACTTAAAAGTACCGTGAAGATAGACATTTGTGAGAAACCGATTTTTCGACCTTTGACCTTGCATAAAAATTTTAGCAGAAGTGGTATCGATGGGGACTTTCGATATTTCATTTATAATGATGTATTTAAGGTCTTTAGCAATTCTTAGCTCTATGCGAATTTTTCCGACGTTTAATGTCTATTTTTACTGGATGATAAACATAAAATCCACATTTTAAAACTCGAAAACTCCTGTATCTATTTGAAAAATGGTCGCAGAACAAAACTATTTATATCAAATGCATTGTTTCAAAGAGATGTTTCCAGAAATGTATCACAAGACGTATCTTTTTATTTGAATTTTAAATTTGCCTACCTAGAGGCCCGCTAGACCCTGGTACCCAAAATATTTTCACCAAAAGTGGTCTCCCTTGAATTTATTAAACATCTGTTTCGCCATTTTTCAAAATTCCGACACATGTCCGAGATAAGAGGGGATTGTGGAACGTTTTTCGAGTTTTCCAATATAGATTTTATACTCATGTATTTCCTTCAATAACACTACGCTGAAAAAAAAAAAAAAAAAAAAACGTTTCGAGCCCTGGTACCATTCCTGCTGATTCTTATGTAAAATGATCTAAAGAATCCGAATATCATCCCCATTTTGCCACATCACCCGCCGTTTTCTCGGGACGTCACGCCTCCCCCAATTTTTGTCATTCTTCGGTAATTTTATGGCCATGAGTTTGATTTGAAGAATAGAAAATAATTATTTTAACTCTTAAAAATAAAAAATATATAATGAATAATACGCGGTAATAATAATTGATTAATAAAATATAATAAATGTAACTTATAATTTCAGTGGAAAATGTCCCCTCTCAAATTTTCCCCTAACTGCAAATGATTATGTTATAGAATTTTTCATCTATTTAAGCAATCAGAAGATATTTAACGGAAAATATTTCTTTTCTCCACTATAGATCAAATTTATAGCCGTAAAATTACCGAAAAGTGGGAAAAATTGGGGGACGTCTCCATATAACGGTAGATTATAGGACAAAATGGCCGTCAAATTCGGTTTCAGGAGGTCATTTTACATAAGAATTTGAAAAAATGGTGTTGGAAGCAAATTTCATGCCGAGCAGTGTAATTATCGCGGGACAAAGCTACTCATAAAGAATTCGTTGTCTTGAAGAGATGTTTCCAGAGATATATCATAAAACATACCATCGCATTTGAAATTTTAAAGCTCTCCTCCCTAGCGGCCCCCCTAGCTAAGATGGACCCACAATTTTTTCACTAAAAAAAGACCCCTCGGATTATTTGATCCCATGCTTCGCCATTTTTCAAAATGCCGACGCATTCCCGAAAAAGATGGTGGGGGGGGGAGGATTTTAACTGACCCTGTATACTCAATAGCAATGATAATTTATTAACAAGTAAAATATGGTATATAAATTTAATATTTCGGTAATAAACATAAAAAAATACATTAAATTTTTAGTAAATGAAAATATATTATATACGCAAAAACTTACGAAATATATTGTTAGATCTATTGTTGGATTTCACATGGGTGGTTCACTGTTTTATAGAGAATTAATTATTAAAAATGGATTGTAACTCGTTTTTATCATAAATCTCACGGTGGGATCTCGCTCGAGAATCCCGTTTACACTCCTTCTCATACACTGAATCTCGAACACGGGCTGTTACAGAGGTGCCTGTGAAGTATAATACATGTGATTTAAATTAAGGTATTTAAATTA
Organism: Salticus scenicus; assembly: GCA_963930645.1. Taxonomy (NCBI): domain Eukaryota; kingdom Metazoa; phylum Arthropoda; class Arachnida; order Araneae; family Salticidae; genus Salticus; species Salticus scenicus. The sequence goes on from OZ005662.1 coordinate 110,676,075, forward strand.
TGATGTGCTGTCTTGCGCCCGCCAACAAATTATAATTTAAATACTTATAATTTTAAATTTTAAATATACATGTACAGGGTGATTATAATTGAAATTACGATTTCAAAACGCTATAATTTTAAAGCTACCCATGAGAGCAAATTGATATTTTACCAGAGCAATCGTGAGGCAATGAAATTTTGTTTGGGAGAGGAAAAAAGTAGTTCCAACATGTTCCTATAGATGGCGCTATCAGAGTAATGTCAGAGGAAACGCCTAAATGGACTCATTAAACACAGGAATGTTGATAGCAACACAATGGAATAGCAGGAATATCGCCATAAACAATAGACTTCAACGGTTCACTACATTTTTTTTGGCAAAAAGACAAGAATACGTGTTTACAGCGGAAACAGTCATAGTGAAAAGAGAAAAAGAGGAGCTTCATGAAATAAATACTTTACGCATAATTAACGGCACATTTTGGAACTTTTTTTTCTTTTGCCAGACAAAATTTCATTCCCTCACGATTGCTCTGGTAAAATATCAAAACGCTCTGATGGGTAGTTTTAAAATTATTAAGCTTTAAAATTGCAACATTAATTACAATCACCCTGTATAATAATACTATACGATACTTTTTATGTCTTATTACAAGTAAGAGGATTTTACATCTTGGTTTGAATTTTTTTAAATAATATTTATATTGATTACTAGAACCTATTTGAACATAAATATTTAATTTAATTTAATAATTTAAGTTAATGAAGAGGTCATAAGAATCCGTTAAATGTCGATTTAAGACTAAACTATTCACTGATTTTATAATTTAAATTATTACATTATATTTTCTTTGTACATTACTATTTAAATTTTAAGTATTATATTTGAATAAATTTAACATTTGGATACAAATAACTGTATGGTTGAAAGTATTTTGGAACTATCTGAACGCAATTTCCTGTATTGAAATTTTGTCAAAGTCTTTAAACATTTCATGAAAAAAACTATCAAATGACGGTTGTTTAATTTTTTTTCTTCTGCTTGTCCTATGTCTTGCATTTTTTTTTCTTTTAAGTTTTTAAAAACATACATTCTTCTTTCTCATGTAAAAAAAAATGTTAATGACACCGTTCTGAATTTAAAATAGCTCACACATTGTCTTCAGCATTTGCAATAAATTAATATGTATATAAATTCAAAAAAAAAAAGGGGGGGGGAGGGGAGAAAAAGGAAAGAAAAAAAAAACTAATTGAAAACTGCACTAGAGAAACTGTACAAATCGACGTATAATTGCATGTTGATTAAATGTATAGAATTTTTTAAATCGCAAAATCAACTAAATATACCATGGTTTTAACATTTTTTCTTAACCCTCTGATCGTCTTTGAAAACAGCAAATTTGTAATGTAATTTTCACTGCACAATTTTTTCATTCCATATCAAAATAATGCTTTTTTCAATTTGATATTAAAACTGTAACTGTATACACATCACTACAATACCTGTGATAATTATTCAAGACTTTCACACATAAAAAAGAAACTAGAAATCCACAATTATATAACTTTGAATAACAAGTGTAGTGTGGGAAAAGGCCGAAAAGGCTTAGTGACCGAATACATTCGTCAAAAACGGTCAGCTGGTTTTGATGAAAAGTAAACTAATAAAATAGGAAATATTTTATATCCCCTTTATTTATGTTACCATAATGCATATACTAATATCATATCAAACGAATATTTTTCATAAAAATAAATAATCTCGCTGGGTCAAGTATGACCTTTCTGTTGGCAACATCTGGTTGTAATGGGTGAATAGTCACCGAATCTTTTACGGCTTCAATAAATATGGAGAGAATCGCTGAATAAGAATTGCAAATACTAGCTCTTGAAATGCAGAAGAATATATTTCTGAATTTCAGGATATTTTCAGTTAAGAATATTTTATTTATATAATATTTTTCTTCGTTTTTAGTACATTAATATGTAAACTATTGTAATGTATACATATATAGATACAAATATTTATAAATTCAATGATAACCTAAAGCAGTTTCCAAAAAATTCAAAGTTAGCTTATATATTTTAAAATATAAAACATTCGATCACGAAAACAAAACTCATCTTTACAAAATAAATAAATTGTTTTTTGTAGTAAAGAGGAAGGTTGAATAAAAGCGCTATGTTAGTATCTAAAATATCATAATTTATCAACTTAGCATAATTTGTATTTTAAATTAAATTTAAAGGAATTTAAAAAGCAAAATGTTAAATACAGAATACCTAAATGGCTTTTTTTTATTATTATTTCAGTTCTGTATTAAAAAAATACTCCCATTAAAGAATTATATCTTTTATATGCAGTGCATCATTTATTTATTATTCGTATGATAATTTAAGACATGGTCTTATCAAATTGAGTGCAGTTACAGTGTAACCACGTTTCCTACGCCTAGCCGTGTGGGCGAGTCCAAAATTTTGGAGAGGTGCTAAGCTGACCGGTAGGTTGGAATTTACTAAACATTCAGTCATTCGGTGTTCCCCTATCGCTTATTTTCTCTCAACGAAAAGGTTATTTCCCCTATTTTAACAATGGACTCCTTGAGTCCGCACTTGCGCAGAAGCTTTCATGGTCGCAAGAAATGTGATTAAAGATTATTGTGTTTTATTACATACAAAACAAATTCTCATCTTATTGATCTTAATGTTCTTGAATTTCAATCTATCTTTATAGTATTGAAATGCAGGGTAAAAGAAAATAGTGTGAGGGATGTACCAGTTTTTTATTTATTTTTTATTTTATTTTTATGGAATATTTAGATTTTTTTTTCTAAGATCTGTGTTATTTCCCTGTGTATTCATACCTGTAAGTTAGTATAAATCTAATTTCTAAAAGTGAAATCAGAAATAGTGTCTTTGTGATGTTGAGACTGTAGAAGGTCACCACAGTTTATTTGAAATTAACCCGTTAGTAGTCGCTATAGACAACGCCACCTATTACAGATTGCGCACTTTTTATTTAACTGTCACCAATACTTTTAAGAAGTAATGTGATGGACTTTTCTTCGATTTTATTCGCGTTATATGTGTATCAAATGCCACTGCTAAAAATTTTTGGTGGCTATTGAATAAAAAAATCTAGCAACACTGAAGGATGGGCGGCAAATCGACCAACTAGCGACTACTAACGGGTTAAGCTGGATCCAGCAAAGTATTAAGTTGGGATGGTTAAATCGCTTCGACGCCAGTGACTCGCCGAAAGTTTAGGTCGTATTAGTTTTGTGTCGACATGGTGCTGCAACGAAGGAATTAGGTTGTGAGAGGTAGATGAATTGGAAGCAATTTTGAAAGTTTGATTGAAATAAAGAGAAAGGAAGTTGGTAGAAAGTAGTATAAGATGGAGATGGTGTTCGTAAAAAAGTGTGGAGTGGTGGAGTCTTGTCCGACGTGTGTCTAAGACAACGGCTAAGTAGTAGAGTGTGGAGAAAGTTATATTTCAGTAGTTGAGATTAAGTAGTGCTTAAGTTAAGCAGTTTGATGAGTGTTGTTATGTTTCAGTGCGAGAATTTGTGAATGGAAACTGATTCGGCCGGGAATCCACGAATCTGTTGGAAAGTCACAGTATCTACATAAAGGAGTGCATCTGTCCATAACTTCTACTATTCTGGGGTGAGATATTTCAAATTATCTAAAATTAGTAATTATATATTTATTTGATAAAGAATTCAAATCCGCTGACTGAGCTTCGTATTACAAATCATCCTCCGATTATTCTAGCTAAATAAACTCTTAGTTTTATTTTCATATATCTGAGTCTCTGTTCTAATTTCATGTCTAATACTTAAGTAGTTAAGTTGACTAAGTTAATCATTGAGTTAAGATGGGGTCTGCGTCAACGCAAACCTCACATCTTTTCTATGGCTAAAAAATTAACAAGTAAAGAATTACTATGGTATAATTTTCATAGAAGATATCAAGATTTGTCCTTAATTTTTTCCGTCATTTTCCTGACATAAAAGAAAGACATTTATATGTCGAAACACTTCTATTAGTCATATTTTTGATAAAGTTCAAAAGTGTTTATTTCTTTGGTTTATCTGTCTCTCTGTCTATGGTAGACATTTACATCACTGAAGCAGCCGTCTTGAGCATGTTTTGTTTTCAGTGACATGAATTGATATGGAATGATTTGTGATTTAATGTTATATCCTGGTAAATATTTTTGAACATTGCCATCAACAAAAATATACATATTTAAAAAATTATATATATTAAAATTGTACTGTGTAGAGAAAAGAACTGTGTATAAAAATATATATAATAATTCCATGAGAATTATTTTGTCTTCACAACAACAAAGCATTTAGTATAAACAACATAAATTTTTTGTTCGGGTAACTTTGCAATATTTTTTTGGTAAATGGGCATGAATATGGCAAGTATTTTGTATATATATATATATATATATATATATATATATTAATAAAGTTCTCTTAAAGTAATGTCATAGTCTTAAAGTAGTTTCTCTTAAAGTAGTCTTAAATACCCTGTACAACTAACATAGTTTTATGATATTATGAAAGTAAAAGGATGTTCAAATCATTGTACGTTATTTGTAATCTTTATTAATAATAAACAATTAACTACGATCATTTCTCCAAACACTTTCAAAACTAAATTGCGTACAGAATAAATAATAAATAAGCAATAAGCTTTAAATAAGCAATAAAATAGAGTAATAAAAGAAAAAAAGAAATACGTTATTCGCCCAATAATTAAATATATCTTCAAAATAATGATTAAATAAATGTATTTTGAAAAAAACGTTAAATACAGACGAAAAAATTCTAAATTCAGGATGTTAGTTTTACTCTTATCCAACGCATTGAAAAAAAAAATTCTTATCATATAATACAAAATTTTTATAACAAAATAAAAGATTCATTCAGAATAAACAAACAAAGCAATTAAAGTTTCTTAGTAAAAGTTAACGAAAGAAAAAGAAATAATCTGGTGTGTCACTCACACGACTTTCTCTTACTTTGAAATTTAGTACTATAAATACAGGTTGGAAATTAAAAGGTAAGATAACGAGTACCGTTATGTAAACCTATGTTAAACAATTCAATTAGGCTTCGGAAGAATTTTATGTGATAATTAGCTCTGAGTGAGAGGGTCTACCGCTCCCCTCAACACCCGTTTCATTAATGCACCTACATTTATATAGAATTTAATTATGTTATTAAAATTAAAAGTTTACTTAAAATTATACAGACAATTTTCACATGCGACATTCGTTGAAAATTATCAATATTGATCAAACTTTTCCAGCAACAAATTTATATTAACTTCAAAATACAACATTTGGATCTCCTAAAATTATTCGTTTTTAAGTTATTCTAAGAGACATAGACAAAGATCAAACGTTAAAAAACTTGACTACGGTAATCAGGAAGCCTCAAAACGAGTAAATATGCAAAAAACAAGTGATGAATATTTATCTTAAAACATAGATTAGTTACCATATCTCTATGAGAAATATATTTCAATTCCTGAATAGCTTTCCTAGAAATGGTAAAATATTATTAGTAAAGCTTATCCACTAACAACAAATAACTATGTGTGTTAGGCCACCACATGACTTTCTTCCAGACGATTTCCATATTAGAGAAGTAGTATAATACTAAATATCCAAAAAAAAGTTGAATTTATTCTCAATATTATTATTTTTTTTTAATGAAAACAATCGATAACTTTATTTTAAATTATCGCAAATCGATTGTTCAACCATTCGTTTTAAGGTACTGGCGAGTTCTTTTGAAAGATACCCATCATGAAAATTTACTCCCCTCGAGGGGGGACTTCCTCCCTTAGGGGGAGGCGAGACTCCTACATACACAAAATGTTATTTCCCAGTTGACTATCTCTATTACAAAAAATATGTATTCGTTTCATTTGATTTAGTGCAGTCTATTGATGTTAAAGTCTATTTACCAGCAATTTCCCCCATAGATGTAGTGTATTTGAATACTTTTGAGTGTCCCTGTACACGGATCATTTGCTTCATGTCAACGAAAAGATTACTGTAGCATCCCTATATGATGCACATTTAGAATACAGAGTACGAAATTTCTGCTACTATTTGTTCTTGAGATATGCTGATAACAGGCACACAGACAGACACACAGACCATTCGCTAAAAACATGATTTTTGTATTCAAGGCACCTCTGAACATAAAAACATATCAAAAACTCACTTTCGAAACTTTGACCCTAAAACAACACTTTCTCTACCGTAAGGATAACACAAATTTAAAAAAAAAAAAAAAAAAAAAAAAAAAAAAAAAAAAATGGGGGAAAAATTAGCATACATATCAATTTAATATCTAATTTTTAATTGCTTCTAAATTATATATTCACTTTGATATTACCTATTTATTTCAGATTAACAGATCTTCATTAAACAATATTTCTGAAAAAATAAATACATAAAGATTATTCGAACTAAACTTTATGAGTATGTAAAACCTGTCTTGTTTTATTTATTTATTTATTTTTTACTGCAAATCGAAATTTAGTGAAGTAGGGATGTACAATTCATATAATTAAAAAAATAATTAATAATTGTAAATAATTAATAAACAAATAATAATTGTCATATAATTAAAAAAAATAGTTAGCACTGAAAATTCAGGAATCGTTTCGAAAAACAATCTTTTCTATTTTCTACACCTTTTAACTTGCATATATACCCCAGTATTCTGTCGTATTATCCTCGAGAAACAAATAATCTCTTTTGGTCAAGTGTGAGTTATTTTCCATAGCATCTGGTCGTGATAGGAGAATAGTCAACATAATTTATTCTACTTCGATGGATACGCTTTCGAGATCAGTATAAGAATTTCAAATAACTGCTTCCTAGAAATATAAAAATAAACTTTAGAATGCATAGATATTTTCCCGTGAGATTATTTTAAAGGGACAGTGCATTTTCAGAAATAACTTTCTTAAATATCAATACATTAATTTTGTCATTTCAGCATAACACTAATAATGTAAATAGATACGTATCTACAAAGTTTCATCAATATATCTTTAATAGTATTTTAGATAGTCAAAATTTAAATTTTAAAAATTAAAATATTTTAAAATATTCCAGGCAAAAAAATATTTGAACATAGATACACATTTCTGTCCCATGATGCTAATTTCATGCATGAAAAACAAAATTCTATCAATTTTTACCATATTATGGGGAAAAAGTATTAAAAAATTTATATAACTTCATTTTTTCTTTATTTATGCAATTAAAAATTAATGATAATTCAATTTTTTATACTTTGATGACCCAAAAAAGGGTCATTTCTAGTAATATTTGTTTACGCATATAGAAGACGCATATGTAGAGAGTTTCAGTAAAATTAAAAATAAGGAATTTTGCATGGAGCGTTTCAAATTATTTGAACCTTAAAAATTTCAATTCTGAAAAAATAACTATATACACACATAATAACTGCAAAATTTCAATAACTCTATACTGAAACAATATCAGATATAGATAAAGGATATAATATTAATTATAACTGATATAGCACTACGTTATCATACTTACCAACCATCTCATTATGAAGAGTAAAAGTTTTAGTACCTGTCTTTTTTTTTTTTTTTTTTACAACAGTCATATTTCAGACTAATTCCGTTCTTATTTAATCGTAACAACATATGGAGAGAATTGCTCTAGGTGATTTTTCAAGTGGTGTTGCGCTTATTAATGAGGTTGTTGGCAGGTATGCATTATGATTATATTAGAAAAGAAAAGCAGTGTATCTGATATTTTTCTCAATAAAATGAAAGAATTTAATTATTCAGATTTTTTAAAAAATAGACCAAAAATGAATGTATGTGTGGAAACCTCTATACACCATAAATACATTTTCATTAATTTAAAAGGTAATATAACGAGTACCGTTATGTAAACCTATGTTAAACAATTCAATTAGGCTTCGGAAGAATTTTATGTGGTAATTAGCTCTGTGTGAGAGGGTCTACCGCTCCACTCAACACCCGTTTCATTAATGCACCTACATTTATATAGAATTTAATTATATTATTAAAATTAAAAGTTTACTTAAAATTATACAGACAATTTTCACATGCGACATTCGTTGAAAATTATCAATATTGATCAAACTTTTCCGGCAACAAATTTATATTAACTTCAAAATACAACATTTGGATATCCAAAAATTATTCGTTTTTAAGTTATTCTAAGAGACATAGACAAAGATCAAACGTTAAAAAACTTGACTACGGTAATCAGGAACCCTCAAAACGAGTAAATATGCAAAAACAAGTGATGAATATTTATTTTAAAACATACTTTATTTACCATATCTCTATGAGGAATATATTTCAATTCCTGAATAGCTTTCCTAGAAATGGTAAAACATTATTAGTAAGACAGGTGACACGCAAGCGCGCCCCATCATCGACTGTCCCAGATACGAGGGTATCCATGCAGTCCAGCATTATTAGTAAAGCTTATCCACTAACAACAAATAACTATGTGTGTTAGGCCACCACATGACTTTCTTCCAGACGATTTCCATATTAGAGAAGTAGTATAATACTAAATATCCAAAAAAAAAGTTGAATTTATTCTCAATATTACTTTTATTTTTTTTATGAAAAAAATCGATAACTTTTTTTTAAATTATCTCAAATCGATTGTTCAACCATTCGTTTTAAGGTACTGGCGAGTTCTTTTGAAAGATACCCATCATGAAAATTTACTCCCCTCGAGGTGGGACTTCCTCCCCCAGGGGGAGGCGAGACTCCTACATACACAAAATTTTATTTCCCAGTTGACTATCTCTATTACAAAAAATATATATTCGTTTCATTTGATTTAGTGCAGTCTATAGATGTTAAAGTCTATTTACCTGCAATTTCCCCCATAGATGTAGTGTATTTGAATACTTTTGAGTGTCCCTGTACACGGATCATTTGCTTCATGTCAACGAAAAGATAACTGTAGCATCCCTATATGATGCACATTTAGAATACAGAGTTCCAAATTTCTGCTACTATTTGTTCTTGAGATATGCTGATAACAGGCACACAGACAGACACACAGACCATTCGCTAAAAACATGATTTTTGTATTCAGGGCACCTCTGAACATGAAAACATATCAAAAACTCACTTTCGAAACTTTGACCCTAAAACAACACTTTCTCTACCGTAAGGATAACACAAATTAAAAAAAAAAAAAAAAAAAAAAATGGGGGAAAATTTAGCATACATATCAATTTAATATCTAATTTTTAATTGCTTCTAAATTATATATTCACTTTGATATTACCTATTTATTTCAGATTAACAGATCTTCATTAAACAATATTTCTGAAAAAATAAATAGAAAAAGATTATTCGAACTAAACTTTATGAGTATGTAAAACCTGTCTTGTTTTATTTATTTATTTATTTATATATTTTTTACTGCAAATCGAAATTTAGTGAAGTAGGGATGTACAATTCATATAATTAAAAAAATAATTAATAATTGTAAATAATTAATAAACAAATAATAATTGTCATATAATTAAAAACTAGTATGTTGTGGCCACCACAAGACTTTCTTCTATATTTTCCTATACATATTCAATCAGTAACAATATTAAGAAAAAAAAAAAGTACGATTTTTTTTTCTAAGGTTTTTTTTTTTTTTTTTTTTTTTTTTTGGGGGGGGGGGGTACTTGTTTTTTTAAGGGTACTTCCTCCCCAGGGGGGGAAGCGATGCCCCCCATGCACAAAAATTTTTTCCTAGTTACGTACTATTATTATCAATAATTCATATTAATTTTACAATCACAAGTGTAAAATAACTCTTATTATGCACATTTATACGAATTTTTGTCTTATTCTGCCATGTTAAAAATTTAGATAAAATGCTATCACAGCGCCTCCTGTTGAGCTATTGATCCGCAAATATAATCAGCACCAGTTTATGTCGGGGACCAACTAAATACCAAGTTTGGTAAAATTTCGTTTAAAAAAAAAAAAAAAAAAAAATACGATTTTTTTTCCAAGTTTTTTTTTTTTTTTTTGTTAAAGGTAAAAAAAATCGATAACTTTGTTTTAAATTATCACAGATTTATGGTTCAACCATTCGTTTTAAAGGTATTGACGAGATCTTTCGAATGATACCCATCTTCAAAATTTAACCCCCCCGGGGGGGTACTTCCCCCCAGGGGGGGAACCGATGCCCCCCCATGCACAATTTTTTTTTCCTAGTTAACTACTACTTTTAAAAATAATTCATATTAATTTTACAATCACAAGTTTAAAATAACTCTCATTATGCCCATTTATACGGAATTTAGTCCTATAAAATGCGATCACAGCGCCACCTGTTGAGCTATTGATCCCCAAATCTAATGGGCACCAGTTCATGTCAGGGTGCAACTAAATACCAAGTTTGGTTAAATTTCATTCATTGGTTCGTGAGATACAGCGTCCACAAAAAAATGATACAGACACACAGACAGACAGACAGACATTTTTTAAAAACTATCAATTCGTGTTCAGGACATCCCAAAACGTGTAGATCCGTCAAAAAACGGAGGTCGAAAATTTTCGCGAATCCAATACTTTCTCTATATTATTCTCTATATTCTCTATAGAAGAAAGTAAAAATAGTTAGCTCTGAAAATTCAGGAATCGTTTCGAAAAACAATCTTTTCTATTTTCTACACCTTTTAACTTGCATATATACCCCAGTATTCTGTCGTATTATCCTCGTGAAACAAATAATCTCTTTTGGTCAAGTGTGAGTTATTTTCCATAGCATCTGGTCGTGATAGGAGAATAGTCAATATAATTTATTCTACTTCGATGGATACGCTTTCGAGATCAGTATAAGAATTTCAAATAACTGCTTCCTAGAAATATAAAAATAAACTTTAGAATGTATAGATATTTTCTCGTTTATTTTAAAGGGACAGTGCATTTTCAGAAATAACTTTCTTAAATATCAATACATTAATTTTTCATTTCAGCATAACACTAATAATGTAAATAGATACGTATCTACAAAATTTCATCAATATATCTTTAATAGTATTTTAGATAGTCAAAATTTAAATTTTAAAAATTAAAATATTTTAAAATATTCCAGGCAAAAAAATATTTGAACATAGATACACATTTCTGTCCCATGATGCTAATTTCATGCATGAAAAACAAAATTCTATCAATTTTTACCATATTATGGGGAAAAAGTATTAAAAAATTTATATAACTTCATTTTTTCTTTATTTATGCAATTAAAAATTAATGATAATTCAATTTTGTATACTTTGATGACCCAAAAAAGGGTCATTTCTAGTAATATTTGTTTACGCATATAGAAAACGCATATGTAGAGAGTTTCGGTAAAATTAAAAATAAGGAATTTTGCATGGAGCGTTTCAAATTATTTGAACCTTAAAAATTTCAATTCTGAAAAAATAACTATATACACACATAATAACTGCAAAATTTCAATAACTGTATACTGAAACAATATCAGATATAGATAAAGGATATAATATTAATTATAACTGATATAGCACAGCACTACGTTATCATACTTACCAACCATCTCATTATGAAGAGTAAAAGTTTTAGTACCTGTCTTTTTTTTTTTTTTTTTTTTACAACAGTCATATTTCAGACTAATTCCGTTCTTATTTAATCGTAACAACATATGGAGAGAATTGCTCTAGGTGATTTTTCAAGTGGTGTTGCGCTTATTAATAAGGTGGTTGGCAGGTATGCATTACGATTATGCTGGAAAAGAAAAGCAGACTATCTGATATTTTTCTCATGAAAAATGAAATAATTTAATTATTCAGATTTTAAAAGAAATAGACAAAATGAATGCATGTGTGGAAACCTCTATACAGCATAAATACCTTTTCATTCATATATTTTACGTATTTTCTTAGGTTCAAAGATACCGGAAAAGTTTTTTAATTCTTCGAAAATCGCTGAAAAACTTTATTTAAGAAAACTTAAGGATATGTCATTAAACACAAATAGTATTTGAAAGCCTTTTTTTCCAGAAATTCTTTTGAAATGGGAAAGGGAAAAATCTACCTTTATATATTTTATACAGCTGTTTCCCATGTTATAACCTTTCGTAAGAATAACGAGATAGTGCGGAAATAACATTAATCATTTTTATATATCTAAATTATTTACATGAACTTAAAGGCATGTTAATGAAAAAATTTACATATTAAAATAATATTAAGAAGTTATTAAAAAATTAACCTTGTTAATCATTTTTTTTATTATAAGCTTTAAAAAATGGATGTCCTCTCATGGGCAGTCGATAGGATATCGTTTATAAAAATGGACTTATTCCAATTTTATGCAAAAGTTAGGGGAAAATTGCCAAGTGGAATTGCATCAATGTTAACATTTTCTTCTAAAAAAGTTTAACCTTTTTGTTACATTGAATAATTTTTATTAAGCTCACAAAAGCTTGTTTTATGCATAACATTTTTACATTATTGACGCAAACTGCTAGAAAAACAATTTTGATACTGGTATTTTTCAACGAGAATTATTTTATGCGAGGATGACTATAAAATTTACAAAATGTAATTTTTTGCTTTTGAACAAATTATACGCAAAAATTGTAAAACAGTGCGCGAAAAATGTTAAACACACACACACACACACACACACATACATATATATATATATATATATATATATATAACAAAATATGACAATGTAGTAAAAGACAGTGTAGAAAAAGAATAAAAGAAGATTATGATAAAATGATAAAATCTAAATGACAAAATCTATTTATTTTGCATTATTTTTTGTGATACAAATAAGTTAGGAAAAATGTAGAAATATTTTGTGTAAACAATGACTTTGATTTCGCTTTTCGCTTTTTTTTCTTTTACTTTCTTTTTTTTTTTTAAGCAAATTAATATATTTAAAGCTTTTAGACTAACAATCAATCGACATTAAAGTGATGCTTTTTTTTTTTTTTTTTTTAAACAAATTAATATATTTAAAGCTTTTAGACAAACAATTATTCGACATTAAAGTGATGCTTTTTTTTTTTTCAGCTTACTTATTCATATAAACAGAAGTTTGTATCCTAAATTAATTGTGCGCAAAACAATTTTTCTGAAATAAAAGCAAATGACAGATTATTTGCAGCTTAATTTGGATAAATTATTTTATTTGTAATGTATCCCTTTGGAAAAATCTAATTTAATATTTTCAGCTTTCATAATAGAAAATTGATATACAAGGAATGTATATTTTATTAAAAGCAATTCTAATTGCAAGCATTTCTAATTATTGTAAAAAAAAAGAGAGAGAGAGAGAGAGAGAGAGAGAGAGAGAAAGTAAAAAAAAAAAAAAAAAAAAAAAAAAAGAAAGAAAGAATGATGTTAAAATGAACTACTTATTGCTAGATAAACTAACATCCAGTACCTATTTCAGTATCAATTTGGAAAAAAAATTATTACTTTCTTTAAATGTGATTATCTTGCTTTTTTAAGTTTAATATCCTGTATTTATAATAAAGAAAATTTTGCTTTGCATTTAAAAAGAAAAATTATTATTATTATTATTTTATCATGTGGCAATAAACTGAATGTTTTCCATACAGCTTGAAAAGATTTCTCAGTTTAATTAACTTCTTTTAAATATATTTATTTTTAAAATCTCAGTTTTTAGGATAGGAAGTGCACATGCATACCAGTTTTTGAAAAAAAATATTTACCATCATTTATTTTTAAATAAGGCGGGAAGGAAAAGCGTAGAAAACAATATATTCCATAAACAATTGTAGTTCGTATTCACCAGAATTTTTTTTCTTCTATTTATTGCTTGATAAAATATTATTGTTTCTGTATTTAATTATTTATTATTATTATTATTATTTTAAATCTCACTGAAAAAAAAATATTAATGTTCCTTATCTTTTTTGTTTGGATAAATCATATTTTACGTCGGGTTATGTACTTTCATTTAATTTTCAAAAGAAAAAAAAAACTTTGTAAAAGTGTTAGTCTAGATTTAACAATAATAACATTACAGTGATAATAAGTTTGCTTTGCAAGATAAAAACTTTTTCATATCCTGATTAATTTACAAACAAAAATTGTCACAGGAGTAAAACATAGAATTACTTTACAACATGTTATTATTATTATTATTATTATTACTATTATTATTATTATTATTAAGTAATGTAACTGTGTGAAACGTCTCCGTTCAATTCCGAAATGTTTGTAATTCATTTTTAATAATTTCTTTTAAAGATAGTATCTATAATTATCGCCATATAAATATTTCATATAAATTCCAAAATAACTATGGAAATTCTAGATAATTGTTAATTTTTATATTTCTGGTTATATTTTCTGTCATTTCTTTTGAAAAATTATTGTTTACAGCTCGTTCACAAGTAATGAGTTTTAATGCAAAAATATTTATATGCACTATGCCTGTGGCTCCCTCAAAACTGTCTACTTTAACAAGATTGCCTACTGTGTCTATATGATTCCTATAACTACTGGAACAAAGCTAATCATAAGAAATGTTCTACTTAGGTAAGTGCATGCAATTTTAATCGAGAATTGCAAAGAAACAGCTGTCTAAAAATCAGAGGAAACGGATAACAGCTCTATACTGAAAAAAAAAAAAAACTGCTTTAAAAGTACAGGAAAAATCTGGCAGCTGGGGTGCGAGTATTTCTCCGTCAAATATACAGTTTAAAACCGTAAAATTGAATCATTGACATATACTTTACACAGGAATACTGTAAATGAAACAGGTTTTTTGTTAAAAGTACAGTTTTGTCCTGTATATTTGACGGAAAAATACTGGTACCCCAGCTGCCAGATTTTTCCTGTACTTTTAACAGTTTTTTTTTTTTTAGTGTACCACCTGTCGTCCATTATGCACTTAAACTAAATCAACATAACTTTTTTATTGTATATATATATATATACACACGAAAGGAGGTTAAAACGTTTTTGGCTTTGCCCAGAAAAAAAAGAGTCATAGTCATGAAATTATATATTTATTCAACATAGTCTTCCTGGAAACTGATATACTATTTGCAGCGTTGTTCTAACATTTACAGACCATTGAAATAAAATGCATTTAGTTGTTCCTGAAACCAGCTTTCAGCAGCAAAAACATGTTCTCTAAACGTTGCCCCTTTAAGTGTTTTTTTTTTTTTTTTTTTTTTTTCAAATTAGGAAACAGGAAATACTTAAAAGATACTAGGTCAGGTGAATTGGGAGGTTGGTGAAAAATTGGAAACACAGGGTGTTCAATTTAGCTCGAACAATATTTGAAGTGTGTGCAGGTGCATTATAATGCAAAAACAGTGTTCGTCTAGTTAGATTTTCCCAACGGAGTGTCTTCTTAATTTTTCCTTTTGTTGACCTAATAGAAGGTTAGCGTAATACTATACAGTTATATTAGAACCCTGAAGTAAGAAGTTCATTAACAGAATTCTATTTTTGTCCCAGAAACTGGACACCATGACATTTTTATCCAATTTCTGGGTGCGGAATTTCTTCGGCCACGAGGAACTCCTCTGGCACCATTCTTTTTCTAGCTCCTTTGTTTCAGGATCATAAATATGGATTCATGTTTCATCTTCTGTCATTAATCTATACAAAAAAAACTGTGAAGTTTCAAAAGGGATCCAAATGACTTTGGATGTTTTAACTTATTTCTTCTTCTGACAATTGTTCAAATAATTTAGCGAAAAAAAAAATGTTGTGAAAATCAGAACGTTTTGATATTTGTACAGTTACATATCAAGGCATTTTGTATTCATATGCCACAAAATTAATTTTTCTATTTCAACTCGAAGGGGCAAACCAAGAAATTTTTCAGTGCACTGAATTTGAATCAGCATTGTCTTTTAGATATCCTTATCAAATTCTGCATTTGGTGCAATTATATCTATCATAAAAGCTGAGACAATATTTTCCCATTAACAGGGTTAAATTGCAGAATAGCAGCGTCATCTGTCGACCAATATGCTACAAAAATGAAACAATTTTTTTTTTCATCTTATCCCTCAAACATATCCAGCTTTGTTCACTTATACGCTATAGAAGCTAAGATATCGCCTTCTTTAAAATGGAGAAAAATAGAGTATAACAGCAACACCTTGTTTTAAAATCTAAACAGCAATAATCTAAGCTAAAAGGACCAAAGAAAAATGAAGTTTAATTGAATTTCTTCTATTGTTTTTTGAGATCCAGTGTCCATAACCTTTTTTTAACGCACGTATGAACATACAGTCGGCAGCAAAAGTATCCGAGCAAGTCAGTCTAAGAACATGATTCGACAAGGATTTATTTAACAAAAGTATTAAGTGTACTTTTTTTCACATAGGAAATTTTGCTAGTGCTCGGATACATTTGCTGCCGACTGTATGCACATGTACCCATACACATAAATGAACGTTTACAGAGAGAGAGAGTGAGACTGACAAATATTTTATTAAAATAATAGAATCCTCATCAGGATATACCAAAACTTGTAAATCCATCGGAAATAGAAGTACAAAATTTTCATCAATCACATATTTTCGTATTATGTATCTAGAAAAAAGTTAAAAGAAAAAAAAAAAGTAGAAATACTATGCAGTTATATAACTGTAAAGTAATACGATATTTGGATGCTAGAATTTTTAATAGTTTTATTTTATTTTATTTATTTATTTATTTATTTTTGTTTATCTATTTATTTATTTTATTTTATTACTATTACTATTATTATTATTATTATTATTATTATTATTATTATTATTATTATTTATTTTATTTTATTTTATTTTATTTTATTTTTTTATTTATTTATTTATTTATTTTATTTTTTTTTTATTTTATTTTTTATTTTATTCTATTTTTTTTTTTATTATTATTATTTTATTTTATTTATTTATTTATTTTTTTTTGGGGGGGGGGGGAAGTTCAAGTAGATTTTTTTGTTTAAAAATGCAAAATATTTTAGCTTATCAAAGTGGCATTAATTCAAATTGGAAGAAGAGGCGGCAATCGTTCATAAAATAATTTACATTGGTTGTTAATATGCAATGTAATAACCTTTGAAACACATCTTTTTACTCCCTGTCGTATTTGTCAAACATTAATTAGGTATGAAAATTAGATATTAATTTATCCATACAAACTAAGTTTTCTTCTACCATATACAATCTTTATGAATGCTTATTTTAACATCTTAATTCAAAATTAGTCTACTTTTTCTAGTATGCTGATACATAAACAATATTCAAAGAAGAAAATCAGTTGCGTTGAAAAATATAAACAATATAAAAGGTAAAATGCACTTTTTTTCTATTTAATACCTATTATCAATTATTAAAAAGAGAATTTTTTTTTCACTATGTTTATGTGAATATTTCGATTTTATATTCGATATTGTGAATCGTTGTCTTATTTTCACAATATTTTACTTTATTATATCAATATTTACACAACGTTAAAAACGCCAATGTAAAATATTATTAAGTGCGGACTGCAGTTTCGGTAGCATAAAGCGTACCGTCATCAGTGCAGTCTGCACTTAACAATTTCTTACATTGGCGTTTTTAACGTTGTGTAAATATTGATATTTCTGTTCTGCGTCAATTCTAGTTCTTTATTTTACTTTATTGTTTCTTTTGTCTGTTTTAAATTTCACTTGTATGCTTATACATTTCTTATATTAAGCATAAAATATCCAAAACTGTTAGAAAATAAAAATTTTTAGGAAGTTAAAAGGCAATTATATTTAGCCAAAAAATTTATATTTCCTTATCGAATGCATTTATCTTTCATTTCCAGTACAGACAGATATAAACATCTCATATTTATATTTGAAATTATGAGTTTTAATTTTTATTCCTTTTTAGAAAATTTCCAAATAAACTTTCTCATTTAAAAAGTAAAGATAAATAAAATTATTGTTATAATAAAATAATTAAAATAAAATTGAAGCTAAAATATGTTACTCAAAATAAATTCCCTTTTAACAAGCAGTTGTGTATGTGGCTACAAGATTTTATTATTATTATTATTACTATTATTTATTTTCTTTATTTCTAGCAGTAAATGTTCTTAACAGCAAAGTAATTAATACATAGATAGCAGAATAATAATATTATTCTGTAATACAATATCCCTCTGTAATAAAAATTGCCAAATGCATCTGTCTCTAACAAAATATAATTAGTTTTGTTTAATTATCTAGATCACAATAATTGTTTATTTACAAAGATATTTATCTCTTGTTTTTCTACCAGAGAGTCCAATTAGAATTGTTCTTGATTTTTCTCACAAAACATAATATGAATAAACTAAAAAAATAAGTGTTTCCTCATATAAAAAAAACTCACTTTTATTGCTTTTTTCATAAAAATGTCCTCTTTCTAAAACTTTCATAAACGTCGCTTATATAAACAGCCTCTATTTGCATTCAGTCCAAATAATTAAGCTAATGTAGCTTTTTGTTTAAAACTTTAGATAAAGAAAAGGGAAAACTGCATTTTTGATTGTGCCTAATTTCCTGCAAAAGGGAAGAAAAAGAAAAATTATTTTGAATTTACGATTGTTTATACAAAGAAATTCAGTTTTACATATTCATAAGGTTGTGATATTATTCAGTGTTTCAAAACAAAAAGTCATTTGTAAAACTTTATTGCAAATAAACAAATTTTAATCTTTGGCATTGTCTGCATAATTAACTTAAATATTCTGGTGTGTCATTCACACGGCTTTCTTTTACACCTGAATTTTAATCCTATAAACAGAGATTGTAGATATATTCATAAGGTCGATAATGAAAGATAATAAAGTTCAATCTACTTTAGAAATAATCTAAAATAGATTTAGAGACAAACACTTAATTATGTACAGTCCCACTCAACCCCCTGTTAAAGTATAATTCCTACATTTAATATTAATAATAATATTATAGTTTTAAAAAAATTAAAGAACACGCTTTTATAGAAATGTGAACTAAAAAGCACAAAATATCTATCTTAGTATTAAAATGCAGGGTAAGAGAAAATCGTGTGAGTGACACACCATAATATTTACATACATTTAAATCTTTAATTAAAATAATTTAGAATTAAACAAAAACCATTTTTAAAAAATCTCCCCTGACTGGGCTCGAAAGCTAGACCTTTAGGTTCGTAACGCGGAGCTTTACCTCACAGCCACGGCGTTCTTGTACGGATTTTTTGTTTGCTTCCAGAGCGGTTACAAACATTACATACAAACATACATACAGGTGAAGCTAATAAAAGCGTGTTAAAAAAGTGCAACTGTGTAATTAATTTATCTTCAAATTTGCCGATCTTGATCCAGTTTTTAAAATGGCAAAATAATATGAAATTTAAGGTATCAAATTTGAGTTTTCTGCAGTTATTTGTTTTAAGTTATGCTTATAACAGATATACAATATAGATCAACAAATAATACAGAACTTTCATATTCAGGGAACATCAAAATATGATATTATAAAAAAATTAGAGTTGAAAATTGAAATTCAAATAATAGTTTGTTTACAGTGTACGAAAAATGAATTTTCCTTCCTGTTTGTCGACATAGTAAAATGTAGCAAAGCATTTCCATCAATTACATTCAATACAAAAGAACGTTTATCTTAATTTTGGGTAGCCCAGTATATTGTCTATAAATTGTATGCACATCACATTGTGTACTTAAATTTAGTCTTACTATATGAAAAACATCTAATACAAAAAGAAATACGCATCCAGTGATTTCCAAGTATAGCTCCGATTTATCCAAATACTTTGGGTAGCCCTGTAAACGGATATTGAATGATTCCAATACCACAATCTACATGAAATATGTTTTTATGCATGTAAAAATAAAATATGAAACTAATTTTTATATGTAAATTTTGAATATAATATGTGATTTGTTCTGTTTCTTTAACTTTTGATAAATTTTGTGTTTTAAATAAAAGATGTGCAGACAAAACTTTTTATAAAAGTTCTGATAATTGAAGTTTCTATTAAAACTTCTTAAATATAAGTTTTCATGTATAACATTACAAACGTGTGTCTCAGAATTTGATATGCTACAGTCGGTAACAAAAGTCTCCGAATACTAGCAAAAATGCCTATGTAAAAAAAGTACACTTAATAGAGTTTCGTTAAATAAATCCTTGTCGAAACCTGTTCTTACTCAGTCTAAAAACAGGATTCGACAAGGTTTTATTTAACAAAACTGTATTAAGTGTACTCTTTTAATATAGTAATTTTTTCTAGTGTTCGGAGACTTTTGTTACCGACTGTACCATTTTTGAGAAACCTCGAAAGACAGCAGTTTCAGAGGCGTACTCTTCTTATGTTCAAAGCGTTCAACGAACATGCAATTAGAGCACACAATTATTTTCTTTCTTTCTCTATTAACACTTTCTAACAAGGTTGAAAAGTGTTTATGACTTCGGTTTTTCTGTCTGTCTGTCTGTCCGCGCTCTAACTCCCGTAAATATTTATGGAATTTCTTGAACCTGATATATGTTATTCAAGTTCACTATCGGATGTTCCCTATTAAAAATGGAGTTTATACCTCTTCTGGTTTGTGTACAGGGACCCACGAAAATATTTCAAAGCATTGTGTTCTATGAGAGGCATTTCTATAAACCATATTTTCATACCCTTACTGTACAAAAATCTTAATGAAATTGAAATATGTTATTCCAGTTCACTATCGGATGTTTCCGGTATAAAATGAAGTAAATACCACCACTGATTTGTGTACAGGGATACTCAAAAGCCTTCCAAAGCATTGCGTTCTATGAGAGATATTTCTATAAATCAAATTTTAATAGCATTACTTTCCACGAAGTTTTTGGAAATTGAAATATGTTATTTATATGCACAAAAGAATATTTTGCACAGAATATAGCATTATTAACATTAGATTTACAGGGTGGCACAAAAATATCCAGTTACATAAAGAGCTATTAATAAATACTTGCTAAAATTGTACTTCCGTTTACATAAAGCGTTTTTAACTCTAACATTTTTAACACTTCTCAACAAGGTGGAAAACTGTTAATGACTTCGGTTTGTCTGTCTGTCTGTCTGTCTGTCTGTCTGTCCGCGCTCTAACTCCCGTAAATATTTGTGGAATTTCTTGAAACTGATATATGTTATTCAAGTTCACTATCGGATGTTCCCTATTGAAAATGGAGTTTATACCTTTACTGTTTTGTATACAGGGATACCCGAAAGTATTTCAAAGCATTGTGTTCTATGAGAGGTATTTCTATAAATCATATTTTCATACCTTTACTGTACACATATCGTAATGAAATTGAAATATGTTATTCAAGTTCACTATTGGATGTTTCCTGTATAAAATGTATTAAATACCATCCCTGTTTTGTATACAAGAACACTCAAAATTATTCTAAAGCACTGCGTTCTATGAGAGATATTTCTATAAATCAAATTTTAATAACTTTCCTTTCCACGAAGTTTTAGGAAATTGAAATATGTTATTTATATGCACAAAAGAATACTTTGCATAGAATATAGCATGATTAGCATTAGATTTACAGGGTGACACAAAAATATTCTGTTATATTACGAGCTATTAATAAACATTTGCTAGAATTCTACTTTCGTTTACATTAAGCGTTTTTAACACTTTCTAACATTTTTCTAAGTGTGAATAGGATATCAATATGTGTATCTGTCTGTGTGTCTATCTGCCCGCGCTCTAACTCCCGTAAATATTTATGGAATTTTTTGAAACTGATATATGTTATTCGAGGTCACTATCGGATGTCCCCTATTGAAAATGGAGTTTATATCTCTACTGGTTTGTGTACAGGGACACCCGAAAGTATTTCAAAGAATTGTGTTCTATGAGAGGTATTTCTATAAACCATATTTTCATAACCTTTACTGTACAATATCTTCATGAAATTGAAATGTATTATTCAAGTTCACTATTGGATGTTTCCTTTATAAAATAAATTACATACCACCACTAGTTTATGTACAGAGACATTCAAAATACTCCAAAGCATTGCGTTCTTTGTGAGATATTTCTATATATCAAATTTTAAAAACTTCACTTTCCACGAAGTTTTAAGAGATTGAATTATGTTATTTATATGCACAAAACAATGCTTTGCATAGAATATAGCATGGTTATCATTAGATTTACAGGGTGACAAAAAATAATTAGCTATATTAAAAGATATTAATAAAATATTGCTAGAATTGTACTTTCGTTTACATTAAGCGTTTTTGACACTTTCTATCATTTTTTAGTGTGAATATAATTTCAATTTGTGTATCTGTCTGACTGTTCTTCTGTCCGTCTGTCTGTCTCTCTGTCTGTTTTTTGCGGTCCAATTCCCGTAAATATTTATGGCATTTCTTGAAACCGATATATTTTATTCAAGTTCACTATCGGATGTTCCCTACCGAAAATTGAGTTAATACCTCTTCTGGTTTTTGTACAGGGACACCTAGAAGTATTCGAAAGCATTGTGCTCTATGGGAGGAGTTTCTATAAACCATATTTTAATACCTTTAATGTAAAGAAACTTTAATGAAATTTTAATATGTTATTCAATTCCCTATCGGATGTTTCCTATGTAAAATAGAGTACATTTCTATGTGGTTTGTGTACAGGGGCACTTGAAAGTATTCCAAAGCATTGTGTTGTATGAGAGTTATTTTTGTAAACTAAATTTTAATAATTTTATTTTCCACAAAGCTTAATGCAATTGAAATATATTATTCGTATGCACAAAAGAGTGCCTTCTATGTAATATAGTATGGTTAGCATTATATTTACAGGGCACACAAAAATAATCAGTTACATTAAGAGCTATTAATAAAAAATTGCTGGATTTGCACTTTTGTTTACATGAGCGTTTTAACACTTTATTATAATTTTAGTGGGAATATGATTTCAATTTGTGCATCTGTCTGTCCGATCGTCTACCTTTCTATCTGTTTGTCTCCGGCTCCTATCATCCGTGAATATTTTGAGAATTTTTAAAAAATGATGCACTCAAGTTCCCTATGGAATGGTCCCTATTTAAAATGTCATTAATAGGTCCTGTACAACTAGTTTGTTTACAGGGACAACAACAACAACAACAACAACAACAACAACAATAATAATAATAATAATAATAATAATAAGCCAATGTATTACGTTATAGGACAGAATTTTTTAAAAGTTATATTTAAAAAACTTTCTACTATAAAAATCATAAAAACATTGACATGTATTATTAATATTCTAAAATATTGTTTTGTAAAGAATATGATATGATTAACTTTCAGATTTACAGAGCTACATTTAAATACTCAGAGAGATTAAAGGCTGTAATTATAATCTGACGGCTGCATTTTCTTTTGCGTTAAGCCTTTTTAACACTTTCCAAAATGGATAAGAGTAATTTAAAATAAATTAGTCTATCTGTATGTTTTTCAGTCCTTCTGTCTGTTGTGTGATAACGTAGTCAAAGAATATTAACAGTTTTTCGATACAACAATTGCGTACAGTTGGAAAATGTTACTAATCAATGCGTACGGCATGATTTTTCTTTCTTGTTTATTTTATTATTGTGTTTTTTTTTTTTCAATATAAATGTATTACCATCTCTAAGTGCACAAATTATGCTTATAAAACTCTCAAAACCAATTTCGTTAAGTAAAAGAGTTATATTAATTTTAGAAAGGAAATTGAGTAAAATAGAATAAAATAAAAATATTAACAACAAAATCATAAATTTCAGAAATTTCATATATTAGTAAAATTTTAACCTCAAATATATTTTATTGTGTTTTGCAATATGAGTAGGAAAGGAAGGAGGGAGGGTGAATCTAGGGCGACAAATAAATCTACAGATTTAAATTTATTTTACCTAATGTTACACATAGCTGCCAATATTTTAATTTATTCCGGAGTAATTTTAGCCCCGCCTCTAATTCGTACCACTTATTTTTTAAAAGCATTTTTTTCTTATTTTATCGAAGTTATGTATTGAGGGAAATTTTTCTATAAATAAAGTGGTGCGAATTAAAGGCGGGGCTAAAAGTACTCCGGAATAAATTAAAATATTGGCAGCTATGATGTTACATACTTCATTTAGCATGTATTCCCTTCCCCATTCTAAAAAGCTAAATAAATCGAAGTAATTTGTACGTTTACAACTTTTACTTCTATAATCCGCATTTAGAAACAGGATGATTTCGTAGGAGGACACTGACAGACGTTTATAATAATGAACTTGCATAATTCTATCTAAAAAATTTCTGTAAAAACTTTTATTATAAAGTTTCCGACCTAACAATTTTTGTAAGAATTTTCATTTTTCTACGTTTATTTTATAGGAACAATATATTATTTTACAAGTTCACGAAAGAAATTTATAGTAAAAGGTAACATCATAACATCTCTTTGATTAACTCTTTCAAAAAGTTCCTAACAAAAAACATAAGTTAAAATAGGTATTTTTCATTTTTAAATTAATATGCATAGTTAATTCGGAACCCTGTCTTCTTTTCTTTCAGATTTTGTTTCTTTTATATTATTAAAGCTTAGAATGCATTGCAATATAGTTAACGTTATCCTGAAGTTTTTTCATTCACCATTTAGTAAATGGTGCCGAATGTTAAAGTTAAAAGATCGTATCTTAATGAATCGTATGTTAAAAGTTAAAACTTCTGTAAACCATTAAAATATTATTCACTACTTCATCAGAGCTCAACTACATCTTATTCTTTCACGTTAATTGTGAATATAATTTAAACATATAATCGAGGATTTGTTATTTATCTTATTTTCTTTCAGATTTTGTTTCTGTTATATTATTAAAGCTTAGATTGCATTGCAATATAGTTAATGTTATCCTGAATTTTTTTCATTCACCATTTAGTAAATGGAGAATGTAAAAATCGTATGTTAAAGTTAAAAGATCGTATTTTAATGAATCGTATGTTAAAAGGTAAAACTTCTGTAAACCATTAAAATATTATTCACTACTTCATTAGAGCTCATGTAGATCTTATCCTTTCACGTTAATAGTGAATATAATTTAAACATATAATCGAGGATTTGTTATTTATCTTATTTTCTTTCAGATTTTGTTTCTGTTATATCATTAAAACTTAGAATGCATTGCAATATAGTTAATGTTATCTTAAAGTTTTTTCATTCACCATTTAGTAAATGGTGCCGAATGTTAAAGTTAAAAGATCGTATCTTAATGAATCGTATGTTAAAAGTTAAAACTTCTGTAAACCATTAAAATATTATTCACTACTTCATCAGAGCTCATCTACATCTTATTCTTTCACGTTAATTGTGAATATAATTTAAACATATAATCGAGGATTTGTTATTTATCTTATTTTCTTTCAGATTTTGTTTCTGTTATATTATTAAAGCTTAGAATGCATTGCAATATAGTTAATGTTATCCTGAATTTTTTTCCTTCACCATTTAGTAAATGGTGAATGGAAAAGTCGTATGTTAAAGTTAAAAGATCGTATCTTAATGAATCGTATGTTAAAATATAAAACTTCTGTAATCCATTAAAATATTATTCACTACTTCATAACTCATCTAGATCTTATTCTTTCACATTAATAGTGAATCTAATTTAAACATATAATCGAGGATTTGTTATTTATCTTATTTTCTCTCAGATTTTGTTTCTGTTATATTATTATAGCTTAGAATGAATGCATTGCAATATAGTTAATGTTATCCTGAAGTTTTTTCATTCACCATTTAGTAAATGGTGTCGCATGTTAAAAAGTCGTATGTTAAAGTTAAAAGATCGTATCTTAATGAATCGTATGTTAAAAGATAAAACTTCTGTAAACCATTAAAATATTATTCAGTACTTCGTTAGAGCTCATCTAGATCTTATTCTTTCACGTTAATAGTGAATATAATTTAAACAAATAATCGAGAATTTGTTATATAAACAGCTGTCAAGAAATTAAAAGAAAAAACATTCTTTAATTAATACATTGCTTTAGGGTCAAAGACTACATTTGTTAACTAAAAAGACCCTTCTCTTAAGTATTCCTAAAAAAGGAATTTTTACTTTAAAAAGAAATTTTTCGTATTCTGGTTAAACATTTTGTCAATACATATACCAGTAGCATTTACTGCAAAAACTGCTATGAATGGAATTTAATTGATTTTAAATGTTGCTATTGAATAATGTGATGTTTTAGCAAAAAGATCAAAGACGGAGTATATATATGTATATATATGTGTGTGTGTGTGTATTGGTAATAGGGAAATAGTTCGACAAGAATTGCTAGAAAAACTCATATTTTTACATATCAATTATAAAATTCTTAAAAAATAAAATAAAATAAGTAAAATAAATGCAATGTTCCTACTGCTCTGCTTTTTTCTTTACCACTAACTTTTAAAAGTTTTTTTTTTTTTTTTTTTTTTTTTGTGTCAAAATATAAGCTTAAAATATTAGATATTTATTGTTCAATAGTAGGAGTGAAAAATATCTTGGAGAAGAAGTTGGTATAACTTTTTCCATACTATTTGCAATAATAATTTTGGCTATATTATTTTTAAAGTTATATTACTAACGTATTAAATATCAGCTTCTTTTACTTAAAATCTACACATTATTATTTATAAATATACATTTTTTTTTTTTTTTTTTTTTGAGGGGGATGGGGTACTCGGCCGCATTTTTCCTGTTACAAATACGATAACAACAAAACAGTTATCGCTATTGAAAACTGAACCTTTAGCAGCAAAGGAAACTTAAATAAAATCTTATGTTAAAACTAAAAATCTATTGACAATTTTTGCTGAATAAAGGATATTGCACTTCTGAAAATATTTTCAATAAAGAAATATTTTTTTTTTTTTTTTCGTTAGTGCAAGAAAAAATCGTTTTTAAATTTCGAAACAAAAGCATATATAATTAAAGATTATAATCTTAAATAACAGAATCGTTAATCTTGTAACAGAGCTCTGTATAACATCACCGAAAATCGATGTCTATTTTCTCTTTCTTAAAACACACATATATTATTTTCTTTTAAATAATCTCTAATAAATACGTAAAGCAGCTATATAAACATTCACAATAACACAATATTAATTTCTCAGGTGAAAGTAACACTAAGTGATGCATTTGTTTGCACTGCTTAATAAATATAGGGGTCGTTGAATAAAATTTTAAATAAATAAACAGCAGAAGTAATTATTCTCGATAAACCTAATAAAACGAAACTATAAAAATGTAAGTAATCACAACATGTCAAAGATTTAAAAAGAAAAAAAAAAAGAGTTTGAAATTAATTTTTAATTCTTTTGAGTAAATAAGTAAATAATTAAAGTGGAATTCTTAACAATTGGAGTTTTCTCGAAGCTAATGGTATTGTATCAAAAGAAAGTAAATATTGATAATTGTAAATGCAGCATACATATATTCTTCTTATTATTGTTATTATTTTCTTTTTATCCAACATTTGACAGGCTGTTTTTTTTTTTTTTTTTTTTTTTTTTGTACAAACAATAATGATTATAAGTAATTTGTTTTATTCAGATCCTACTATTATTTTACACTCTCCCTCTTGTACAAATCTTGCAATCGATTTTTAACTAACTTCCCGACTAGCTAGAAATTTGAAACTTTCAGGATTGCTCAGAACACGGTGACAGCACAATACTTCGAAGTCCGATTTTCAAATTTTTGATTAGTTTTCTTATAATTAATTAAAATATGAAAATAATAACATCCTAATAGCGTTGTTATAACCATTAAAATAATAGCTATAATTTAATTGTTGCCAAAAATTAAAATTACGAGTTCATTTTCTTTCGACGTAAAAATAAATACATTTAATTAAACGTGAACATTAAAAAATTATAAAAAGTTAAATGATGCATCTCAGAAAAATTGACGTCATTATCACTTTAAAAAAATTATGCACATTGATAAGAGCTCTATGATTCATCAGAAAATTTAAAACATGGTATATAAAAAGTTTTTTTTTTTTTTTAAATCTTATAATTTTTCACTTATTAATTATTTCATTTTTCACGCGCGCTTTTTATTTCCTAATTCAAAATTATTAAAACAAAAACTTTTTCGATAGTGTTTGTAAGTAGGAATTTACTTTAATTTTTTTCTTTTATATTACTTGTTTATCATAACCAGATTAACAATAATTTTAAATACAAATTTTAGCTAAAATAGTTGTTATACGAAATGCTAAAACAGTAAAAATAAGTGGGTTAACGTCTTATTTTTTATGATAAAATTTTAAACTAATTTTTAGCGTTTAAATTAAATTAGGGCTTGCACAAAAACCATTTATACGTGCTTTTAAATTAAATATACAAAATTATAATTGAAGCATAACTACTGAAGCATTGAATAATAACTCCGTATTGCACTGGCAAAACTATCTAAATTAATCGTATTTCTTATTATTTCTACACATAATAAAAGAAGATGTGTGTGTGTACGTCACTTTGTAGGCCAACTGATAATGACAGAAATACAGAACTTTGCATAGACATCCAGTTTCACCATTACGGATACATCTCAAAGCTCGATTTCCAAAATTTTAATTAGTTTTTTTTTTTTTTTTTAATTATTATTATTATTAATATTATTAATATTATTATTATTATTAAAATATACGAATTTCGGAAATGATCGTCTATGAGGATAGAAACGTAAGTGGAAAAAGTTTCTTTAGTTTTCTAACTTGAATCGATTATTGACAAATTTGAATTTTGAAAATGTATAAGTATTCCACTAGAGATTAATCATATGTTTTTATTATAGATAAAGTTGCAAGTTCTGTAAATAAAATAAAAATAAAAGAAATGTCATAAAAAAATTAGAAATTTTTATTTAAATTTATATTTTATTTAAATTATTTAAATATGTACCATTTATTTCTTAAATTAAATACTATTTTTCATGCACGAAACTTTTTTGTGTCTTAATGAATGTAATTTAAGCATATTTTAATGAAAATAATACCACATTTTATAAAATTTCTATGCTTGGCCTAAAATGATTAATTATAGTACATTTTAAACTACAGTCGGTAACAAAAGTGTCCAAACACTAGCAAAAATTCCTATGTAAAAAAAGTACACTTCATACGGTTTTGTTAAATAAATCCTTATCGAATCATGTTCTTAGACTGACTAAGAACAGGATTCGACAAGGATTTATTTAACAAAACAGTACTGAGTGTACGTTTTTTACATAGGAATTTTTGCTAGTGTTCGGACACTTTTGTTACCGACTGTACATATAAAAAAAAATCATTATAATACCAATATATATATATATATATATGTATGCATGTATATACAGTCGGTAACAAAAGTGTCCGAACACTAGCAAAAATTCCTATGTAAAAAATGTACACTTCATACGGTTTTGTTAAATAAATCCTTGTCGAATCCTCTTCTTAGTCAGTCTAAGAACATGATTCCATAAGGATTTATGTAACAGAACCGTGTGAAGTGCACTTTTTTTACATAGGAATTTTTGCTAGTGTTCGGACACTTTTGTTACCGACTGTATGTATATATGTATATATGTATATATAAATATAAAATATAAAATATAAAATATAAAATGCAAATATAAAATTAAAAATATGTCTGTAAATTTTACTATTATTTTTATTCAATCATTTATTTTTTAACAAGTATGTCTGACATAGTCAAATTATTATTTAAGTTATTAAATTGAATTTAGTCGTTTGAAAATTCATTTCTTTTGATGCAGAACCAGAACAAAAAATCAAATATTTCGCATAGATTATTAACACTTTTCAACAGTGCATACTCGCTTCATCGTTTAAATTTGGGTTTACTTTTCTTGCGTGATCACACTATGGAAGGACAGAATGACAGAAAGACCGACAAATAATTTAATTCAATTCATAATCACACTTAATAACTATCTAAAAGTATTGAAAATGCTTAAAACATTCGAAAATACAACTTCCATTTGTAATCCTTAATGTATCTCAATATTTTAGTGTATCCTTGAAAATTCTAGTGCTAAACATACAATATTTTATATAAAACATTTTGTTTGACATATGAATAATAAATGCAAATTCCCAAATGATTTATGTACTATAAAGTTATTTAATTTTAATTTTAAAAATACTCCTCATAGAACGCAGTAGATTGGAATTCCTTTTGGGTGTTTCTGTACACAAAACAGTTGTGCTATTTATACCATTTAAACAGGAAATATATCATTGTATACTTAAATAACATTTTAAGGAATTATGGAAACATTTAGAATTCTAGAGGTAGACAGAGAAACAGATAGAGAAGACAGTGAAATCACTGCCTCCTAAACTAGGGCTCAGAAACTTGGCAACAGTTCAAGAGGCAGACAGTGCCACCTGGTACAGATTGCGCGATTTCTTTATTCAACAGCCACCAAAAATTTTTAAAAGTGAAATTTTATTTACATAAAAGACAAAAAGATTCGGAGAAATGTCGATTATATAGATCATACATCACTTCTTAAAATTATTGGTGATAGTTGAATAAAAATGTCGCGCAATCTGTAGCAGGTGGCGCTGTCTACCGCTTGATCTGTTGTCAAGTTTCCGATCCACGCGGAAGGTATCCAGTTTAGGAGGCTATGGTCAAATGGACATAAAGACAGAAATATAGACCAAAAAAAATTTTTAATCACTTTTAAACATTGCTACGCTTAACAAAAACTAAAATGTAATTTCTAGTTATAGCTCTTAATTTATTTGAATATATTTTGCGATTATTTTCAGATATTTCTTTTTCTTTTCTTTTCATTTCTTTCTTTCTTTCTTTCTTTTTTTTTCCTTGTGCATACGCATAATAAATGTCAATTTCATTACGATTTGCACAAAATGAGGATTTTGAAATAAGGGTTATAGAAATATCTCTCGTGAAACGCAATACTTATGGATGTTTCTTTACACAAACTACAAGTAGTATAACACCACTTTCAATAGGGAACATCCCATAGTGATCGTGAGTACCAAATGCCAGTTTAAAGAAATTCTGTGAATATTTATAAGAATTAGAGCATGGACAGGCAGATGGACAGACAAATCGAAGTCATAAACACTTTTCAACATTGTTGAAGAATATGAATAAAATTAACATTTTTGTTATATTTTTCATAGTAAAATATTTTATCGAAGAATAACTATTGAAGCTAAAAAAAGGTATATTTTAATAAAGGGTGTCACAGAAAAAAAAAAAAAAGGTAAGGAAAGGAAATTAAAACAACTTAATGACAATGTATACATATGTATGTATTGTATTCTTTTAAAATGCAAGTAAGTTAGGGGAAAAAAAGAAAGATTGTTTTCGTTCATTACACATATATTTAAACAAACATTTACATATCAACATATTACATATTACAATATTTTACAACATACATATCAACATATTACACATTACAATATTTTACAACATACATATCAACATATCACTTTACAACAACATATACATATCATTTGCTTTATTTTCGTAAAATTTAATACAAATTCATTTTTTTAAGCTGTTATACGAACAGTTATTCAATTGTAAACAATACAATTTTTTTAGCTTATTTATTCTGACAAAAAAAAATTCTAAATTAATTATAAGCAAATTTTTCCTGAGATAAAAATGAATATGATTTATTGTTTGGAAACTTTATTGCAAATGTAGAACCTTTCCGACGAATTTAAAGTTAGTTTGTATAGAATACTTTTGTTGTATTTTTTTTTTTTTTTTTATCACAGCTTTTATAAAAGAACATTAATATATAATATCGTTTTTAAAAATTATTTTTCATTACTTTTTTTTTTTTTTTTTTTTTTTTTTTTTTAAGAGAACTAATTTTTTAAATAACTAAATTTTTGGACAAAATTCCTTTTTCTTCTTGTAAGCAGTTATTATTATTGTTTTAAAAATGTTATAATTTATCATTTATTGCTAGATAAATATACACTCAGTTTTATTTCACTGTTAATTTCGAAAATAAATGATTACTTTCTGAAAATGTGGTAATCTTGTTTATTTAGATAAAACGTTTTCATAATAAAAAAACATTTTACTTTGCATTGAAAAAAAAATGGCAAATTATTTATTTTTATTTTCTCATGCGGCAAAGAAAAGACTGCTTTCCATTTCATTTGATTTTTTTTTTCTTTTCTTTTTTTATCTAATTAACTTCTTTTGAAATTTATAATTTAAACTCTGCATTTTTATGAGAAGAAGCGCATTTTAGAAAATATATTTACCATATTTTCTTTTTAATACTTTTCATAAAGGAAGGAAGACCGTGTGACGCAATATATTACATAAACCATTCTACTTCGTATTTTCCACTTTAACGTTATTTATCATTATTATCATTTTTTTTTTATTATTATTATTTAGTATTATTGCTTGGTAAAACAAAATTGTGTTTCTGTATTTTTTTATCTTACCGAAACAATTATTAAATTTTATGAATGTTTTTTGTAAAAATAAACTACGTTTTACACAAGATACGTCCTTTTCCGTTAATTTTCAAGTACAAAAGAAATACATTGAAAAAAATTTGTTGCAAATTCAGCAATTATAACATAACAGTGATAAAACATTCGTTTATTAAGATAAAGTTTATTTCATATCCTGGTTAATTTAAAAACAAAATTTTCACTGGAAAGAACAAAGAATCGCTTTACATATAATTAAATAAAAAAGTGTTAATAATAATGTAATAGTGAAAAAGTCTGTATTTAATTCCGAAATTGCTTTTTTTATTAATTACTTTTAAAAATTTTATTTATAATTAGCCCTTTTTAATTATTTCATCTAAATATCAAAATAATTATGAATATTCTAGATAATTATTATTTTTAAACGACGAGACATTTTTTCTAATTTCCCTTCTTTTTCAAAATTAATATTTACAGATCGTTCCCCAATAATGAATTTCAATGCAAAAACATTTATAACTAGTATATTGTGATCATCACAGAACTGTATTCTTTAACATTCTATATAATTCCGCTATGTACTGGTTAACATGCACAAAAACTTCATCAACAGAGATTATGAGAATAAATATTTTTCCATTGTAGTTGCATTCAAATTTTGACTGATAGATACTAAAAAACAGCCATCTAAAGATCACACAGATGAATCACACCTGCCGTCCGATATCCATTTAAATTAAATCAACATAGTCTTGTATGATATACATATATATATATATATATATATATATATATATATATATATATATATATATATGCAGGATGATCCTAAACTATATGTCATAAATGTAAAGGCAGGTAGAAGGAACCTAAATAAGCAGATTTTGTATAGGATTGTGTGTTCGGTAATGCCGTCTTGAGCCGGTAGAGAACGCTGATCGCTGCGGCGTATAAAAGCACTTCGCTAGCTGGATTCATCATTTCCCACACGGTTCTCGAACAGCATGCATCGTTTCTCCAATGCGGAGCTGTCCGACATGCGTTTCATGAATGGGGCTGCTCAAGGAAATGAATTGGCTGCTCAAAGGATGTACAGAGAGCGATTCCCGAAAAGGAATCAGCCGGATTGTCGAACACGTCGAGCGCTTTAACGTGTCATTACCGCACACATATTTGTATACGAAATCGGCTTATTTAGGTTCCCTCTACCTGCCTTTACATTTTTGACATATAGTTTAGGACCACCCTGTGTGTACTATATATATATATACATATATCAGATACCAGTTTTGGTGCATTCATATACAATTCATGTGGAACTATAGCTTCTCATTAAGGAGGAATAGTGAAAAATAGCCGCGAAAATGTTGTCCGATATGCGCTCAAATTGAATCAGCATTTTTTACAAAATTTTCATATCAAACACCACAACTTGTACTATTATACCTATCAAACAAGCTGAGATATTACCTTCCTGTAAACAAGGATTAAATTGAAACATAGTATCTATCGTCATTTATCGACCGATGTACCACAAAAATAAAGCTATTTACTTTTTTATTCTATCTTTCAAAGATATTCAGTTTTTTACACTAATACACTATAGAAGCTAAGATATTGCTTTCTTTTCAATGAGAAAAATTACAGCATCACAGCACCACTGTGTGATGTTATTCCTAAAATCTCATCAGCAATAATATAAGCCAAGGTCCAAGCAACACCGAATTTTATTGAATTTTTTCTACTGTTTTAGGACATACAGTTCCCTTAACCTTCTGTTAGAGCAGATATACACATGCACATACACACATAAACAAACGTCAACACAGAGAGAAAGAGAAACTGACAGATGTTTTCTAAAAATAATTGAATCATCTTTAGGACACATCAAACGTGTAAATTCATTTGAAACGGAAGTTCACACGAATCCAATAATTTCTTATTATTTGTATAGAAAAGAGTTTCTCTACACTTACATAATTGTCAAGTATTACGATTTTTGGATACTAGGATATCTTTAGATTTTTCAAAGAGATTTATTTGTTTAAAAAGACAAAATACTTTCATTAATCAAAACGGTGTTAGGAAGAAAATCAGAAAAGTGGGCAGCTGTGACGCATAAATTTAACTGTACTAATTATTAATATGTAATGTAATCATCTCTTAAGGACCCTTTTTACTAACCACCGCCGAAAGCCGAAGCTAATGTTATTCCATGGGAAATTTTTCTTTACAAATAACTTATTAACTAATACATATTTTGAAATTCTGTTTTCACATTCAGAAAATTTCCAGCTGTTAAATTGGCGGACCTTTTTTAAAAAATTATTTTTTTAATTTTTTATATCTCATTTTGATGCTGCAAAATACGAATTTTCAATATGTGATATTTTTTCATTTTGCAATTTCAAAATAAAATAGTAAAA
This sequence comes from Salticus scenicus, assembly GCA_963930645.1. Lineage (NCBI taxonomy): Eukaryota > Metazoa > Arthropoda > Arachnida > Araneae > Salticidae > Salticus > Salticus scenicus. The sequence goes on from OZ005662.1 coordinate 110,711,054, forward strand.
ATAAAAAAAATACATTTTTATAAAAAGTCCGTCAATTTAACAGTTGGGAATTTTCTGAATGTGAAAACAGAATTTAAAAATATGTATTAGTTAATAAGTTATTTGTAAAAAAAATTTCCCCATAGAATAACATTGGCTCGGGCTTCCGCGGACGGTAAGTGAAGAGGGCAGTTAATCCCATCTTATGTTTCTTACTCACTGCAGTATTTGTTAAACTTTAAATAATTTGAAAATTAGTTATATAATTAGCCATACATATTAGGGTTTTTTTCTGCCACATAGAATTTCTTTGAATTTTATTTTAACATTTTAATTCAAAATTACTTTTAATTCTTCAAACATTTAAATGTATGCTGATAAATAAATTATATTGAAATAAAAAGGATTCAAAAAATTCAAAAATGTTTAAAATTATAAATAAAATCGAAGGTAAAGTGTAATTATTTTTATTTAAAATCTATTATTAAATATTGAAATAAATATGTCTTTTATTTCCACTATGTGTGTCGATATTTTATAGTTATATTTAATATCATGAATCTGTGTTTTATTTTAATAATACCTTGCTTCAATATTTCTTCCTTCTTCTGTTTTTAATTTCACTTGTACGCTAATACATTACTTATATTAAGCATAGATTATCCAAAATTGTTAAAAAATATAATTTTTTTGCGAAAGTAAAATACATTTATATTAATTCAAGTAAATTATATTTCAGTATTCAATACATTTAACTCTCATTTCCACTACAGAAAGATTTCATGTCTATATTTGATATTATGAGTTTTATTGAATAGTCTCTGTGAGAAATTTTCCAAAGTAACTTTCTCATTTAAAAAGAATTGATAACTAATTTTTTATGCATCACGCAATATAAATTCCCTTTTTTAACAAATAGTTCTATATGCAGCAACAAGTAATTTTTTAACTTTTTTTTTTTTTCATTTCTTTGATTCTTTACTATCCAGAAGTAAATGGGCTTAACTAAAAAATAATTAATGCATAGATAGCAGGAAGATAATATTTTGTAATACAATTACAAAAACATTTAAACTATTATTTTCTTTTCTCTATTTCTTTACTTCAAAGTAAATGTTTTCTTTTCTATTTTTTTTTTTTTTTTTTTTTCTTTATTTTCCGGAAGTAAATGTGCTTAACTGAAAAGTAATTAATACGTAGACAACAGAATGATAATATTGTTCTTTAATACAAAATTTCTCTGCAATAAAAATAAGCAAATGCTACTGTCTCTAACAAAATATAATTAGTTTTGCTTAATTATCTCTATCACAACGATTGTTTATTCAGAAAGATATTTATCTCTTGTTTTTCCACCAGAGAGTCCAATTAGAATTATTCTAGATTTTTCTCACAAAAACATGATATGAATAAACAAACAAACAAACAAAAAAAAAAAAAAAAAAAAAAAAAAAAACATGTTTCCTCATAATAAAAAAAAAAAAAAAAAAAAACTTTTATTTCTTTTTTTATAAAAATGTCCTCTTTCTAAAACTTTCATAAACGTCGCTTATGCAAACAGCCGTTATTTGTATTCAGTCCAAATAATTACGTTAATGTAGCTTTTTGTTTAAAACGTTAGATAAAGAAAATGGGTATCTGCATTTTCAATTGTGCTTAATTTCTTGCAAAGGAGAAGAAAAAGCAAAATTATTTTGAATTTACGATTTTTTATACAAAGAAATTCAGTTTTACGTATTCATTAGGTTGTTATACTATTCAATGTTCCAAAAAAAAAATTCATTTCTAAAACTTTATTGTAAATAAACAAATTTTATTCTTTGACATTATCTGCATAATTAACTTAAATATTCTAGTGCGTCACTCGCAAGATTTTCTTTTACCCTGAATTTTAATCCCATAAACATATATTGTAGATATATTCGTAAGACCAATAACGAAAGATAATAAAGTTCAATATACTTTAAAAATAATCTTAAATAGATTTAGAAACAGTTTTATTTGACATGTATTTATGCACGTCCCAGTCAACCCCCTGCAATGCAAATAAAGCAGTCTTAAAAGTAAGAGAAAAAAAATGTCTGAAAAAGCATTTCAAACACGTAAATCTTTCTTTTTAAAGTCTAATTAGAATTATCCTTGATTTTCCTGACAAAAAAAATTACATGAATAATCTGAAAATATATAACATGTTTTTTCATATGAAAAAATATCCTTTTTCTTATTTATAAATAATTATAAGATAAAAAATATTTTAATAAACCATGCTTTTAAATTTTCTGTTGAATCATAGCTATAAAACTGACTACATTAGCCCTTTATCAATACGTATGAAATCTTTATGAAATCTTTAAACCGATAGTGATATCAATTTTTGTGAGATACATAAATTAACTTTTTACAATTTTTTAACGCTCACGTTTAATTAGATTATTTAATCACGTTTATTTATTTTTATGTCGAAAGAAAATGAACTCGCATTTTATTTTATTTTTTAGTGCTAGAGGCCTATTTCAGTCGGTACAGTTGTCGAATTTTTATAGGTCACTCTTAATTAGTGCTAGAGGCCTATTTCAGTCGGTTTATTGAATGGGGATTTATTGAATGAAGTCCCCCCAAGGCACAACTTTGACATGAGTCCCCGCCCAGGCCCAACTTTGACATGAGTCCCCCCAAAGGTACCCCTATTTCAGTCGGTACAGCGTTGTCGAATTTTTATAATACACTCTTAATTGTGCTAAGGGCCTATTTCAGTCGGTTTATTGAATGGGGATTTATTGAATGAAGTCCCCCCCAAGGCCCAACTTTGACATGAATCCCCCCCAGGCCCAACTTTGACATGAGTCCCCCCCAAGGTACCCCTATTTCAGTCGGTACAGCGTTGTCGAATTTTTATAATACACTCTTAATTGTGCTAAGGGCCTATTTCAGTCGGTTTATTGAATGGGGATTTATTGAATGAAGTCCCCCCAAGGCACAACTTTGACATGAGTCCCCCCAAGGCCCAACTTTGACATGAGTCCCCCCCAAGGTACCCCTATTTCAGTCGGTACAGCGTTGTCGAATTTTTATAATACACTCTTAATAGTGCTAAGGGCCTATTTCAGTCGGTTTATTGAATGGGCATTTATTGAATAAAGTCCCCCCAAGGCACAACTTTGACATGAGACCCCCCCAGGCCCAACTTTGACATGAGTCCCCCCCAAGGTACAACTTTGACATGAGTCCCCCAAGGCCCAACTTTGACATGAGTCCCCACCCAGGCCCAACTTTGACATGAGTCCCCCCAAGGCCCAACTTTGACATGAGTCCCCCCAAGGTACAACTTTGACATGAGTCCCCCCCAAGGCACACCTTTGACATGAGTCCCCCCAAGGCACACCTCCCCCTCATTAGGAAAAAGAGAAAAAACGTTGTTTTGCGGCTATAAGACAGTTTGGAGTTCCAACGTTATTTGTTACAATATCTGCAGCTGAAACACATTGGTTTGATTTAATGAAAACTTTATCATGGAATTTAGATCGTCACAAATTAACTAAAGAAGAATTTGTCGATATTAACAAGTTTAGCAGTAGGCCTCTGGCACTAAATTAAAATCTGTCAATGTCAGATTTTCATGTTTTAAATAATGAAATAATGTCGTGTCTGTATAATTTTATTTTTTTATTTTTATTTTTATTTATTTTTTTTATTTATTTATTTATTTTTTTTTTTTGGGGGGGGGGGGGCAAAAATTAAATTATATCTACTATTTTAATGGCTATTTATAAGGTATTAGGAGGGTATTATTTTCATATTTTAATTAATTATAAGAAAACTATTCGAAAATTCGAAAATCGGACTTCGAAGTATTGTGTTTTCATCGGGTTGTGAGCCATTGTGAAAGTTTCAAATGTCTAGCTAGTAGGGAAGTTAGTTAAAATCCGATTGCAATATTTGTACCGGACAAACAAACAAACAAACAAACAAGAATAGAAGTTAATAAAAACATGGTAAAATGTCCTCTTTGTAAAACTTTCATAAACTTTCATAAACTTTCATAAACGGCCACTATTTGCATTCAGTCTAAACAATTAAGTTAAATGTAGCTTTTTGTTTGGAACTTTAGATAAAGAGAGGGGAAACTGCATTTGGAATTGTGCTTAATTTCCTGCAAAGGTGAAAAAACATAATTGTTTTGAATTTACAATTGTTTCTACAAAGAAGTTCAGTTTTACATATTCATTAGGTTCTGAAAATATTAATATTTATTTATTTTTTTTTTTTCTAAACAAAGAATCATCTCTAGAACTTTTTTGCAAATAAACAATTTTTAATATTTGACAGCGTTTACATAATTAACTTAAAATTCACTTAATCAATTCTAATCTTGCAAAGTAGTATTCTCAACTCATGAACAATTTAAATTAATTTTAATATTTGAAAGTTTATGCAACATATATTATTTATAAGAATGAAATTATTATTATTATTTAATTTTACCTATTTAATTTCTTCGACAAATCATGTCTCTCAACATTCTAATTGATATTCCGTAAAATTGTCAGTCCTGCCTTTTCATTCAAACCAGTGTTTTTGTAGAATATTCTTAACATGCTTTTATTAACTTGATATGATGTAACTATAAATGAATGAATGTCTGAATTACCTGAAATTTTGCATATGACTTCATTATCAATGGCAATACTATATACAAGTTTTTCCAGGTGCGTTCCTCATCAGGGGCAGACAAATAATCTATGTATAAAACGCTATCGTATGCAGCACATGTTTTGACTGTTATTGTACAACGATGATTGACAACATTTATTTTTTTTTTAAAGATTAAAAAATATGTAAAATATCTGGTGCATCACCAACACTACTTACTCTTAACTTGCCTTTCAGTACCATAAAGCCTGCAGTTATTATTTTTTAAGTTATCTTAATAACAGTTATACTTTCAGATTATTTTGTGCTTTTTAGTTCACATTTCAATAAAATAGTGTTCTTTACTTTTTAAAGTGTAATTTTATTCTTCTTATTTAATCGTAATTACATTTGGAAAAAATTACTTCAAATATAAAGTGTTGTGCAAAAAGGGACGGGTACTAACAATATATTAGGTATGATATAAGATGAAGTAATATAAAAGTAACTACGGGGTATGTGGAATAAAGTTTTATATTGTAACTCAACTTAAAAAATAAATTTAAAAACTTTCTTTTGCTGCATTTAACATTGGAAAAATTAATTAAAAACGGAACAACGATAAATTTAGGAATTTGAAAAACTGTTTATATTTCCCTCGTGATCCGTCCCTCTCAAAATTTAAAAATTCCTATTGCTATAAATGCAAAAAAAAAGTGTAATTTGAATAAAATGAGATAATGCAACTGTTTCTAACAAATTATAATCGATTTTGCTTAATTGTCTATATCACAATAATTGTTTATTTATAAATATATTCATTATTTTCTTTTCTACAAAATAATGCGATTAAAATGAACTCTAATTTTTATGACGGAAAAAAAAAACATGTTTTCTTTCACCAAAAAAAAAAAAAAAAAAAAAAAAAAAAAAAACATTCCTTTTATTCCTTATTTTAAAAAAAAAAAAAAACATTCTCTTTGTAAATTTCGAAGTTTGAAAAATTGCTTACATTTCCCACTCCGTGATCTGTCTTTTTAAAAATTTTAAATTTTTTTCTATTGCTATAATTGCAAATTAAATTGCGCAGATTGTATAAAATTAGTAAATGCATCTAATCTCTAAACAATTTATAATCAATTTTATATCACAATAATTATTTATTTACAAAAATATTTATCATTTTCTTTCTACCCAATAAAAAAAACGTGAATTTCGAAGTTTGAAAAATTGCTTATATTTCCCTCTCCGTTATCAGTCTCTCTCAAAATTTCAAATTTTGCTGTTGCTATATTTGCAAAATAAATTGCGCAATTTTTGGTAAGGAAACTAAGTATTGTACGTACATTTTGAATATAAATTCACATTTTTTTTTTTTTTCAATTTTTTATTATTTTTGGTAAATACTTGTTTTTTTTTTTTTTTTTTTTTTTGTTTTGTTGTTGTTTTGCGTAATATAAGTTCTTACAAAAACCCAAAATTTTTTTTTTTTTTTTTTTAATAAAAGTTCTGATAATAGAAGTTCCTATTTCAACATTTTAAATATGAACCCTCACACATAAGTTTATAAACCTCTGGCTCAAAATTTCACGTACTATCATTTCGGAAAAACATCATGAGACAGCGGTTTCAAATGTACTCTTTTATTTTTCAAAATATTCTACGAACACACAACTAAACAGCAAACTATTTTCATTCCATTCCATTTTATTATTAAAGACTTTTTTTTAGCTTTCATTCTTTGTCATAAAACTTCTGTGGAATCCGGGCTAAAAACGGAAAAAGGGAATAATAAATTAGAAATATCAGTCCTATCGTTACAAATTCGGTACCAAATGAAAGGGGCAATTTTTCTGAATCCAGGGGAGAGAGCAGTTTTTCGACATGACAATTAGATTTTTTTTTTTCAATTAACTAAAGTATGAAATTTAGGTGACAACACTTTATTTTAATTCCATTCAGTCATTTTAAAAAGTACATGGCTCGTTAAAAACTCGGTACCAGATGAAAGGAGCGATTTTTCTGAATCCATGGATTCAAACAGTTTTTCCACACGAAAATTAGATTTTTTAAAAATCAACTAAAGTAGAAAATTTAGGTGACAAAACTTCATTATAAACTTTTCATACTTTTTAGTGCGAATCAAGCTAATAGAAAAAGTCTTTATTTATTTTTTTTTCTTTATTATTATTATTTCAATTTAATCGGCTGTATTACTTCTCTAAATGTACCACACTTGATTGTACAGCATACTCAAAACATACTCCGCTTCGTAGAAAAAGCTATCTTAATTTTACAATTGTACTATACTAAATTAAAACAAAATAAAAATATTAACAACAAAATAATTAATTTCAACAACTGGACATATTACTAAAATTTTAACCTCAAATGTTCTTTATTGTATTTTGCTGGACGGTGATTGAGTCTAGGGCGATTTAAAAATCCACAGATTTGAATTATTTTACCTTATGTCACATACTTTTTTATAGCATGTAGTAACTATTCCCCCCTTCCCCAATTCGAAAGGTTTGCTCTAGTATTTGGAGTAGTGCCAACTGTCTACACTTCGGACATAGGCTTAAGGGTGGAATGCCTTCCGTGGGGGTCTTGTTTTCGCATTCTAAAGAGTGAAATAATTCCAAATATTTTGTTTCTTTGCAAATTTACTTTATATATATCCCATTCAGAAACAGAACAGGATAACTTCGCAGGAAGTTTCCATTGACAGAGGAACCTTGCAAAGATATGATAAAGACTTTCCTGTCCAAACAATTTTTGTAAAAACTTTCTTCATAAAATTTCTCACCAAACATTTTTTTTTTTTTTTTTTTTTTTGCAAAAAGCTTTATTTTAGTGCTTTTATTTAAAAGTTTTGACATAAACGTTCTCGAAAGAATTTTATAATAAAAGGTTTAACATAAAATATTTTGGATAAACAGTTTTTAAAAAGTTCCTAAAAAACTATAAGTTAAGAACATTAAGTTAAGAACATTTTTTTTTTTTTAAGTGCATAGTTAATTTATAATCCTGGCTTATTTTATTAATTTTTTTTTCTATCATATCATTAAAACTTTTTCTGTGTAATTGATAACTTTTGTAATCAATTCAAAATGGTTAAAGTTATCTTCAAGATTTTCCATTACCATTTATTTAATAGTATGTTAAAAGATAAAACTTTATTAAACCATTAAAATATAATTCACTACGTCACCAGAGTTCTTCTGGATCTTATTCTGTCACGTTACAAGTGAATATCACTTTAATCGAATATTTGTTATTTAAAGAGCTGTCAATGAACTGAAAGACAAATATCGTTAATTAATACACTTCTTGTGGGTCAAAAAGTACGTTTGTTAAGAAAAAAGAGCCCTGCCTCAGGTGCTCCTGTAAAACAATACTTTATCTTAAAAAAGGATTTTTCGTATTCGTATAAAACATTTTTTCTTTATATATGCCAGTAGCATTTATTTATAGCAGAGCTTACCAAAGATAGAATTTATTTGATTTTACCACAAATATATATATATATATATATTCTGTTGAATAATGTAACATTTTAGCGAAACGTCCAAAGATGAAGCATACTATTGGAAATAGGAAAATATCTTGATGAGAATGGACTAAAGAATTCTTCTTTTATTATAAACTGATATAATATTCAAATTCTTTTAAATAATTATAAATTAAAACAGAGTTAGTACTGCTTTGTTTTTACTTTACCAGTAATGTTTAAAAGAATTTTTTGTCGAAAAATAAGCTTAGAAATTTAGAAATTTATTGTCCAATAATAGTAGTGGAAAATATCACGAAAAAAGGTGAGTATACATTTTCTTATACTATTTGTTATAAAAATTTTGCCCATAATAAAAAAAAAAAAAAAAAAAAAAAAAAAACATATATAATCTTACATATAATTTATATGTCACTTTCTTTTATATAAAATTTACCCTCTATTATACATATATTTTTAATTACACCAGACCGCATTTTTACTGATACAAATATGGTAACAAAAGACAGTTATCGCTATATTGAAAACTGAATCTTTAGCTAGAAAAGAAACATAAATAAAATAGTGTGTTATCTATACAAAATCTATTAACCTTTTATGCTGAATAAAGGATATTGATTTTTTTTTAAATATCTTCAATATTTGAGAAATGATTTTTTACATTAGTGCAAGATAACATTTTTTTTAAATTTCAAAATAAAAGCATCTATAATTAAACATTACAATCTTAAATAAAAAAGTCGTTAATCTTGTAAAAGAACTTTGTATAACATCGCCGAAAATCAATATATATTTTCTCTTTCGTAAAATATACATATATGTATTATTTGCTTTTAAATAATCACTAGAAAACATGTAAAGAAGCTATATAAACATCCATAACAACAACTTTTCTGATCACAGTAATACTAACTGATACTTTTTGTTTCTATTGCTTAATAGATATTGACGTCGTTGAATTAAATTTTAAATAAGTAAACAGTTAAAGTTCTCTTTATCCTAAAAATAACTAATAAAATGAAAATAGGAAAATGTAAATAACAACAATATGTAAAATATTTAAATAAAAAAGACAGATTGAAATTCATTTTCTTTTCTTTTCTTTTTTTTTTTTTTTTTTTTTTTTTTAGTAAATAATTAAAATAAAATTCTTAATAATTGAAGTTTTCCCAGAGCTAAAGAAATTGAATCAAGAGAAAGTAAATATTGTTATTTGTAAATGCAGCATATACATTCTTCTTCTTATTATTATTTTTTTTTAATCTAAGATTTGGTATGACGATTATTTTAAGTAAAGAATAATCAAAGTAAATAATTTGCTTTATTAATCATAACCAAATCAACAATAATATTAAATATAAATTTCAGCTAAAATAGAAAAGTTCTACGAAATGTTAAAACAATACAAATAAGTGCATTAACGTCTAATTATTTTAAAGATAAATTTTTAAATTGATTTTTATCGTTTAAATGAAATTAGGGCTAGTACAAAAAACATTTATGTGTGCTTTTAAAATAAATTAAATAAAAATGGGAACTGAAGTATTAGTAAATCCGTAATGCGGTGATAAATGTTACTTAAATGAATTATATTTCTTGTTATCTCTACATATAATAAAAGAAGATGTTTGTGTGTGTGTATAAGTCCGTCGCTTTGTAGGCAAACTCATCATGACAGAACTACAGAACTTTGCATGGAGGTCCAATTTGACATCTCCTGAAGCATCTTGAAGGGCGATTTCCGAACATTTTATTAGTTTTTTACATTATTTGATTTTTTAAATTAAAATAAAATATACCGATTTCTGAAATGATCGTGTCTGAGGATATAAATGTAAGTGAAACTGAGGCCTGTTTGCTATGTTGTTTAGAATGGCGTGTAAATAACTGAAAGTTTGTGGGCTTAATCCTCCAAGGACTAATGTTTTACTCTTTAATGATATAATTAATAGAAAAGGTGTCAGTTGACAAATAAAAAATCTTTCAGTGCCTTCCCAGTATACTAAACCGCATGAATGACGATAAAATGACAAACAAACTGAATTAAATATAGCGCAGGAAGATGATGCCGAAGGCAGCGGGGACCTGAAAACAGTTTCAAGTTATTTCAGTGGATTTTTTTTTTTTCAAGAGGTATTTTTAAATAATTTAAAATACAGGGAATTTTTTTTTTTTTTTAATTCCTTTAAATATAGTGACTAGCAAAGCAGGCAAACCCTGGTAGTTAAAAATATACTTTTGTCAAAAAATATAAAATATTCTACACTTTATTTGCTTTTGTTTCTTTATTTCCATGATAGATGTTATTTCTAACAGAGTGTATTAATATGTTTTGTTATTTTTTCTTTACAAAAAAAAAAAAAAAAAAAAGTAGAATGCGTAACAGTAAAAATTTTGAAACGTATTTTGAAATATTACATTATGTTTTATTTAAAACTCTACATAAAACTTCAGTAAGAAGAAGTACGGGTGTATAAACTGTCTGAATAATTTAGAACAAAATTTTAAACTTAACATCAGCCTGGATAATGTATAAATCTTGGTTCTATAATAACCGGGGGGCATATTTACTACCTTTACTCGAATTCAAACAGGGATGCAGTTTGACGTTGCTGATTGGTTGCTACCTTTTATGACGCAATGATTTTCCACTGATTATAATACTTAGCTTAAATCAGTAATGATCTTCAATGTTCCTCTCGTTTTATGGGAATAAATGAATATGAATTTTTGAAAGAGTTTTCTAACTGTATTTGGAAAACAAAGTTTTCTTCTGAGTAATTTAAATTTTACCAAATTAAATTTGTGGCAGATAAAATTACTTCAATAAAATAATTCTGAAAAAGAAAAATATTGGCGCCATCTGTATTTTTCATTGATTTTTAATTATTATGTAATTTTTTCATTTCATTTTATTTTTTAATTCCTCTTATTTTCTTAATTTATGTAAGAAATTCGTATAGCTTTCACGCAAAATTCCTTAAACATATTTTTAAACACTTCCTTAACAACAATTTTATTAAATAATTATCATTTATATTTATTTATGCATTTATTTTTAACAACAAAAAATATTTTTACTTTTATTCTTTTATAATCATTAAAATAGCAAATTTAAAATTTTTCAATCATAAAATAATAAAAGACAATAAAAAAGGTAGCGGTTGGGTGGGCAGATGTTTGATTACGGAGGTGGGGTGGTGTTGTAAGGCTGGATGGTTGGGTGGGATTGTGAAATTATAAAAAAAAAAAAGCAGAAGGCTTGTTGCATTTACTTTGTATTACTATGTAAACTTTCTTATTCCATTATAATTTCAGTTTCTTCTTTTTTAAGTTGTCAACTATTCTTAAAATTCTAATCATACTATTAAACGCATTGTAATCAATCAGTGAATTCCATTGTTGCTTCGTGGTTTCATTGTTATTCATCTGCTTTGAAATATTGCTTTTTTAAATCCATAATACTCCTATTCTGGTCTTGGCAGGAGGAGAGAGTGTTGCCGGCGTGAAACTAGTTTAATCCCACAGGCAAGTCACAAGTCTTGCCGCCTGCCTCCTTCCAACCTAACTTAAGTGTCTTAAATTATTTTTTCATAAATTTTGATATAGTTTATGGATTTAAGTTAAGATTTGTTGTGATAGTTTATTGATTCGTTTGTTTTGCAGGTTGTTAATTAATAAATCTGGTTTCTTGAAATTTGTGTATTTCATCCACTGAAAAGAAAAAAAAAAAAAATTCATTTTTCTGAACTTCGCAAAGAAATTTTTTATCTTATTGGTCATTGGTGTTTCAGTGATCTTGTATCTGTTGCTTGGCTTCTACTATGCTTAATAGATCATCATTAATATATAGTATATATATATATATATATATATATATATATATATGTGTGTGTGTGTATATGAAGTCTAATTTCAAAACTAAATAAGTACATATAATACTAAATACCTTGTTAGTAATCTAAATACTTTATTGATAAATATATATATATATTATTATTATTATTATTTTTCGAACTTCAGGGAAAATAAAATTATAAACATCGAAATAACAAATTTAAAAATATTAAATATATGAAAAAAAAAAAACAGAGAGAGAGAGAAAGACACTTTCTGGAAATCTGATTTGAAAAATAAATAATTACACGTATACTAAAGACCTTATTAATTTATTGCACTTTTGGAAAAATAAATAAACAATTTATTATCAAAATTACCTTTGATTAAGCTCTGTTAAAAACTATAGACTTTTCAGGGCGAAATCCGCCCTGAAAGGTCTATAGTTTTTAACAGAGCTTAATCAAAGGTAATTTTATAATTAATAGGTTAAATGCTCTGTTTAAGAGTTTTAAATTTTTTAATTTATTATCATTTAAGGAATATGGCTTACCCATTAAAAGTCATAGTAATATATTTTAAATTCTTGTATACTTAAAAATATATAATATGTCTTTTTCTTTATTTTCTTTTCCTTCTTTCCTTTTTTTTTTTTTTTTTTTTAATTATTTTTTAAGGAAATTAATATGAATTTTTTTTCTCTCTCTTGCATTATATATCCATTTTATGGTAAAAATATTTTTTTATATTTCACGTTACAACTTTTTCTTACCCATACAGTCGGAGAAAAAGTAAATTTGTATTACTAAGAAATATTGAAATGTATAGATTGCAATTTTTACTTCAAATGTTTCATGAAAAATAATTTTTTTGTTGTTATTCTCATCATTTATCCCTGAGATGAAGATTAACCCTTTCACTACTGATGTCTATGATCAATGACATGCTTTTTAGAAATTTTTTTAAGACGTTTTAAAACTAATTTCAAAATTTTGTCTACAATTTTAGTTATTTTCTTACCAAAAGCACTGATATTTTAAAGTAACACTAATAGGTGGCAGCACCAGACCATTTTATTTCATTTTTTAATTTATTTATTGTTATAATTTTTATTTTATTTTTAAAATATTGGTAGCGAAAGGATTAAAACGAAATACTAGAACTAATTGAAAAATAAATAAATAAATTAAATAAAGCTCTTTTGTAAAGCTAAATTTAAAAAAAAAAATTTCTTTTTCTGTATAGTAAAATAATATAAAAACATTCATGCACAATTTTTTTTTAGATATTCTAAATAAGATTCCAGTTATAAAATGTAAAATATTTATCTTATTGAAAACCAATCCTTCTGTTAAAAGTTAATCGATTTAAGAAGATATTATCTGTCATTAAAAAAAATAAAATAAAATAAAATAAAATAAAATAAAATAAAATAAAATACTATTAAAAATAAAATAAAAATTGTAACATAAATTAGTTACGAAAATTCAAAAATAAATAAATAAATGCTTATTATATAAAAAGAAAGTAACGTAGAGTACAGCTGCATATAAATTTCATTTGTATCCTTAAAAATTTTAATTAAAATATCTTGTAAAATCTATTAATATAAAGTACTTAGATAAAATAAATTAAAATAAATAAATAATAATATTTTATGTGCATTAACCAAATTCCGATTATACAGATGGCGCCACATTTAAACATATTTGAAAAAGTTTGCTTATTGCAGAGACAAAAAGGTTTAACAAAAAAAAAATAATAATAATAATAATTGAAATTAAAATTAAAAACAGAATAGGAAATGTATTAATTTATCTATTTATTATTATTATTTACACTACAGATTTTTCTTTAAAATTGCTGTACGAAACTACGATACATATAAAAATAAAATGGAGCGGGGTAAAAAAAAAAAAAAAAAAAAAAAAAAAAACTTTTTTAATACTTACGCGCAAGCAAATCTTTGAGCTTATGCCTCTAATGATCGTGATTTCCACTTGGTGTTTGTCAACTCACCAAACTCTTGTATCGATTTTTCACACGGTTCTAAATTTTTTTATATTGCTGCGAATTCTAATTATATTATCAGAAATTGATTCAATTTCAGGAATGAATGATGGAGGAAATTTTGACTTCGAAAATGCAGACATTTTACAAATAATGTCGAAAAACAATAAAATATTATCATTGCAACTTTATGGGATAGAAATTTGCATCAAATTTTTGTGGAAAACGTGACGTCAGATATGACACTCAAAACACAAAAACCAATCAACAACGTCGAACTGCATCCCCGTTTGAACTCGAGTAAAGATATTAAATATGCAACCGGGGGGAGTTGAGGGAGCGATAACATCCTCATATACAAAATTATTTATCAAGTAAAACTTTGACAAATAATTACTCTCTGACTCTGCATATACCTTTGAGTTCTTTTAAATGTAGTTTTACATACAGTACTCTTATCATACTCCTTAATTTACAATCTCTAATAGTATTAAAATGCAGGGTTAAAGAAAGTCGCCACGCAAAATTCTTTATTTAGATAAGCCATGAAATATTTCAGTCCGATGACGTTCATGAACTTATTAATTGAATGCTATTAAAGAATATTGCATTAACTTTTCCACGTGTATGTTCTAAATTAATTGTAATAAAATATATTTTTTTCTGAATATAGTTAATCAAAACGATAAATTATAGCTCCAGAGCTGCCAACATTTTTAACATTTAAATCAGAATTGACACCAGTATTTTTAAATGGAATATGTTATTTATATTTTCGACGATTAATATTACCGAATTTGAAGTCTCCCTTGAAAGACGGGAGACTTGGCACCTACGTAGCTCTAAACATATTTTATTTATATGTATTTTTTGCGCAAAAATTTGTAGTCGTTCACGGAAAAAAAGAGTATTAAATTCAGTTGTTTTGTACTCAAAAATAAAATTACTTTATATTCATTAAAAGTAGAAATTATAGTTTTTATTTCATAAGTCACAGAAACATAGAAATATCGATTTTTTCTACATGTAGTTAATATGGAACAAGCAACTTATACATATATACATATATATATATATATATGTATGTGTATATAATTTAAAAATAATTATAATAATTGCCTGACGATATAAAATACGTGATATATGTAAATTTGTTGTTATTATTATTATTATTATTATTATTATTTTATTTATTCATTTTTATTTATTTATTTATTTTATTTTTTATTTATTTATTTATTTTTTTATTTTTTTTGACTACATTTTGTCCCACTTACAATTTAATAAATTTAGTAAGCGATTCAATTCCATTCTTTTCTTAAAATAAATTTTAGAAAGTAACATAACAAGAAACTGAATTGTTTGTTTCTGTGATGTTATTGTATTTTCTGAGTTTAATAAAATAAATTCTCAGATAAAATTTCTTCTCATTTTAAATAAATGAGCTTAAAGAAAAGGGAAAATATCATTTAAAATAGATTGACAAACAGAAAATTGGTTTGCATTTATATATACCAACCAATCTAATTTTCAGACCGTGCTTAATAGCTTAATTCAATTGTCAGATTTTCTTTATCTTAAGTTTAATTGAACCTTATTTATTATTGGATTGAAATAAACAAATTTAAAAGCTTCATTTCAGTATAATAATATTGTTCAAAAAAATTACTGAAGAGTAAATGTTTCTCATTAGATTTAAATATATACATAGATGTAAATAAACACTTTTTGTATCAAGAAAGACTTTCTTCAACGGTTTTATTTAATTTAAGCTAAATCATTTAACAGTTTTTTAAATAGCAAAGCTTTAATCAGGAATTTGATTAACTAACAGATATGATAATAGCCATGTATTTCTTGAAAATTTTATAAGAACTTGTTCGAACACAATTTTATGCTCAGTTGAATTAAACTAAATTGTAACATAATATAAAGCAAGAGCAAATTTATGTTCTATTATTTTTGTTTTAGTCAAATTGCCTATCATAAAATGTTTTATTCATTGTGGAAAGTTAAAAATTTTTATTTTATAATTTTTAATTGCTGACAAGGCTAAACTAAACAACAAAGATAGTATGAATAACCTATATCTGCTATTAAAATATCAAGAAAAAAAAATATTTCAAATAAATATTGTAAAATGAACAAACTTTTAGCAATTGTTTATCTTACAATAATAATGCTCGATGCTTTAAAAGTCGCCAAAAAAAAAAAAAAAAAGGAAGAGTACTGCATGACGACATCATTTTTAAGGTTCGTGAACTTATTTAACAAACTTATTATTTTTTATCAGGTTTATCTATATATTAATTTGAAGCGTGTTTTGTCTGTCTCCACTAAACTGAGAGAACGGCTTTGTGAGGGAGTTCCTCACATATCCTTTTATGTTCATCAAATTTATTCAATTATAATTAAAGATCTATTTATTCACAATTAAAAAAGTATTAACTTTTATAATCCTTTGTATTTAGGTCAAGCTTATTCCAATTTTAGTAAATGATCTATTCAAAATTAAAATACTTATCATTTTCTAATTTTAAGAACAAATTCAGTATTAAATACATTGATCTCTTTTTTAGCTTAATGCAATATATATATGTAGGGATCTAAACACAATTTAATTTTATTATCCCTTAAAGTAATTATATTTTTATTTCCATTTCAATATGTTTCCTAATAAATCTAATTTATATTTATAGCTGTAAATGTACGTTGGAAACTTTCCGTTATATCTTTTTATTATTTTATTTTATTTTATATACAGATAATCTATTTAACTGCAGCTATTAATGATCCATTATGTAGACATTATGTCGCAAGAATTTTCGCAATATTTCTTAATTACTTGCACCTGTCTTTTCCAACGGTATTCGTTGGCGAATGTATTTCATGCCAAAAAGGGTTGCCATAATTTCAACCGTCATTTATTTTTAAAATTTCTCATTGGTATAACATTAACACAAAAGAAGATGTGTTGGCGCCCTTGGCTTCAAAATATAAAGATATTATCTCTATCTGGCAGTTAACAATTTGGCTGCGGATTTTCATTCCGAGTCAGTTTGATAATAATCGCCGTCTCTTAAAGATGTAATTTTTCTCAATTAAAATTCTCTCTCTCCTCCACCATCGTTTTATAACGAATTATTTTATGGATGTGAACCTGGATGTGTCCTCTTATGTCATTTTATATTTTTGAATAAATCCTCACGGCTAATTACAAATGGACTGGAATTGACATTTATTTTAAAATGACTATTTTTATTGACTTAGTTTTTAGAGGACAGTGGCTTTTATGCTACATAAATATGGTGCTCATCGACCATAGAATTCGTTACGGTGGAGGAGAGGAATGTATAGGAGATTTTTTTTTTTTTTTTCTCTCAACAAGCAAATTTCTTATTTTCGAAAATATATAAAATACCTTTTTCTGCGGCAAGTACGTGTGAAAACTTTTTGACTATTGATATGACAAGAGTGTTGTTTTAAAGGAACTTTTCTATTTTTCGACTTTGGAGCAATCAGCCGTATTCGACAGATATATCTAAAAAACAGTGCTGCCATGACTCCTAAGATGATGTTAATTAACCTAATTTTTCCATGCCGCCGTCCTGCACGAGAACATACCGGCGGAGTTTAAGAATGTCATCGTATATCCTCGATGCTTATCTTCCAAGAGTGTGCGAATAGAATTTTTCACTTTCTTCCGTTCTCGGTGATCATGTGCGGAGAAAAGAGCGTCTTATTTCTCGGTAATAGCATGTGGCCTTGACTAATATAGAGGTGGGTTCCTTATTATTGTTACCCTCTCGATATTTGGATGGATGAAAATTTGTTTTTATTTTCTCGACAGTCTGGAGTTCGTTGACTTTCTCGCCTATGTTTATCTCTTGAATGAGAGGATTTTAGAGGAAGGAATATTTTTCAAAAAGCCAAATTTTTTTAATTTTTTCGAAAATATATAAAATGTTTTATTTATGCGACAGATACATCTCAAGACTTTTTTTTTTGCTAGATTGAAATAACTATTTTTAGTAAACAAGGTTATGAAAGATGGACTCTCTTATCATCGTGTTAAATACAAATATATCATTTATTAACTAATAATCTCTGATGAATCATCGGCTGTTTTTCTGTGATTCAATGTAAGTACGCATTTCGCCTCTGTTCTGTTTATTCGAAGAGAGCGAATGATTACGATTGTCCCTCAGCGTCAGCACTTCCTTTCTCCTGACTTATCGGTGGATTGATGTTGACTCGTTGTTTCTTCGTATCAGATGATTTTTTATTCATGTCGATCTTGTGCGTTGCGCCCCTCATAGTGGAAATTTCTTTTCTGAGAATTAAGGAAGAAATTCCCTGCTTTACTACACCAACATTTTGAACAGCTGTTTGAAGTGGAACTATGCGTGGAAGAAGAAGCATAATAAAAATGTTTTCGGTGGTAATTCGTAGAACAGGTCTATGTTTAATTTGGAAGGATTTGCAGGTTATGGACATAGCGGAAACAGATAAGACATTTTTATTTTATATTTTTTATAATTATTTTGCATTCATTTTATAATTTTAAATATTTTTTTTCTCTAATTAAGGGAATGCACACATAGTTGCAAGTATTTAAAAGTGAGATATTTTCTTATAATAATTTTTAATTTTTGGGGGATATAATTTTCAAAATAAATATATATATATAAGCAATATCTGTGCATTCCTCATTTGAAACTGTATATATAAAAGTGTTTATGGTCATATTTTACTATATATATTTTTCTTTTTGGATATTTTTTATTTCAATTTTAAAAATTATCTTTTACAATTTTTAATTTGTCTAGGGATATGCATATTTCGAATTTGAAAATATTTAATTTTTAATTATCTACTATTTCATATGTGTCAGTTCGAATTTTTATAAAATAAATTTCATGTGTTTAAAGACTCATTATAATAGAGTCATAATTACTAAGTTTTTGCCATATGGTAATTTTTGAATTTTAAAGATAACAATTATATAAAAAAAAAAAAAAAAGTGAAAAGAAATTTTTATTGTCTTTATGTATAATATATATACAAATTTACATATTATAATAATTTATCACATTTCAGTGTATTATTTTTGTTTTTCATATTCAAATATTTTAAGTTCAGATTCTTTTCTTATTTTGTGCTGAATTGATACATTGGTTCATAAATTAATACATAATATTGGTAAAAAAAAAAAAAAAAAAAAAAAAAAAAAAAAGAAAAGAGTTATTTAAATTCCATTGGCAAAGGTAAACATTTATAAATTTATCATAGACATGTTTTATATTTTTTAATTAATCTGCAGAAAATATTCTTGTTATCATTGATTAAGGTATTCATTCTCCTTATAAATTCTTAATTTTTAATACATGCACTTCGTTTTTTTTTGTTTGTCAAAATTTAATATACAAATTTTTTTTTTTTGTCAAGTTATGTAATGTTTCCGGAAGAAGAATTTGTGCACTCTCTCAGGGTCCTTGGGTGCATGAGATTTTTTTTTAGTGTTTTGCTGTTAATTATCTAAACAAATTACTTCGGCTGGACCGATATATTTTTTTTAAAGTTGAGGATGATGAGTAGCGAGACATTATTTTGTGAAACATTATATAATTTATTTTAACAAATGTTTACAATCAATTACTTTTAGATTTTTGTTTAGAATTTCCTTTTGCCACATAAATTTTTCATGAAACTTCTTTAAATGTAATGATAACAGTAGATTAATTGGGATGGCATTAAGACAGGGGTCAATAAATAATATTGAGAACCTTGTCACATTTTTCTATTGAAATTATGCAGAATATTGATAAAAAAAATTTTTTTTGAGTTTTGATTTTTATATAATTTTTTTATTTCCCAATGCATAAAAAAAAAAAAAAAAAAAAAAAAAAAGATTTAAAACTCATTTTTACATCATTGTTGACAAAAATTTTTTTTTCTTGAAATTATATAATTATAATACATTTACAACAAATGCATAAATTTGTGTTTTCACATTTAATTTCCTATTTATACACAACTTCGCAAAGATATACACACATATTCATTAAATGGTTTTGTTACATACAGTGCCAGTTTGAAAATTTACTGATGTTTGTTAAACAAAAAAAAAATGATTTAACACAATTTTTAATACACTATTTTTTTTTTTTTTTTTTGAAGGTGATGGCATGTAAATCTGACAATCTCAGCCTTGCCATATGGTCACTTTCAGTTATTATGCACGTAGGTGCACTTCACACACACATTTTCAACAAATAATTTTTTTTAATTCAAATGCAGTATTATTTTAAAACTTGCAACATTGATAACCAATTGCGAAGAGATATTATTACATGACACTTAATTTTTCTTGATTATGTAATTGTATGGAGTATATAATTCCATGGTGACATAATTTTCTCACACATACATTTTTCTTATTACACAACTTTTACGCTTACATACTATTGTTTTACATTTTATTTTATTGCCAATTCTCACTTCTACATGTTATACAATATTTATTTTTCTAGTTTTTTTATTTTCAAAATTTATGAGATGTACACAAACATAAAATAGGAATTTTATATTCTCTATTATAACCATATCATGGAATTGATTCATCTTTTCACAAAATACAATGTTTTCAATTATTTTTTTTCTATAAATATCTACACATATTTACAATTTTGTTTATTTATTTATTTTTTTTTTTTTTTTGAAATATTGCATGTAAAACTAGCTTATATGCTAGCCATGCATTTTGAAATATTTCTCAATTCATAAAATAACACACACACACACACACAATATTTTGGTCAAACATATTAATTTTTATTTTTATTTTTTTTGAAATATGTGCATGTAAACCTAGCTTATGTGCTAGCCGTGCGTTTGGAAATATTTCTTCTATTTACAAGAATTACACACACATATATTTTTCTTATACACATATACTGGTGTTTATTAGTTTGTATATAATAAACCTTAACTTTTGAATTAAGGGAAGTATATATATATACACATTTTTTTTTTAATACAAATCCATACCTTTTTAAATATATAGAGTTATACACATGGTTATTTCAAATATTGGAATTATTTTATTGAATATAAAAACATTGAATTTTTATCACTTACTCATTCTAAATTCCATTACACATGCATACCTTTCAAATATTTCAAATATTGAAATTTTTATTACATATAAGGCATTAACATTTTATTTTTCTCACTTACTCATTATAATTTGCATACACATACAATTTGTAAACAAATATGAGTGGACACATGGGCCATATTGTGTTTTTCAAATTGTTCTCGCTATTGTGCATATGTATATAGATTTTTTTTTTTTTTTTTTTTTTTGTATTACAATACATTGTATATATTTTCTTATCAGATAATTTTACTGATACATATATATAAGCAATATATATGTGTATAACACATGCTGTGTTATTTTTTTATTTTTTTGATTGCTATAGCTTGCATTTAAAAAATATATATAAAGTTTTTTCTGATCAGAATATCTATGGCACTAGCTCATGGCTTTATAATTGCCCATTTTTATAATTGAGCTGAATTTTTGAAAGATCTTGTTTGAGCATTATGCATGTGATTGCATTTATATATATATATAAAAAAAAAAAATATGTTTTTTAACTATTGCTCAATTATATATGAAGAAAAAGGCCTGTCTACACACTGATGTAGAAATTTATTATTATGTCGACATTCATTTTTATTTTTCATTAATAAGTGCACTTTAAAAAAATATAAAAAAAATTAAGACAAAAAAAACCTAGGTACCTTACAAAAATTAATATAAGAATAAATGACAAAGGGCAAAGAAATTTCATTTTGGTTCAACTTTGTAGGGTTAAGTTTGTGATGCTGGTTTGCATATATTGCATGGAGTGTATATATCCTTCACTAATATACCTTTATTTTCAGATTAATTACATGAAATGAAACAAAATAAAAGGATAGTGAATAAAATTTTGGGACCAAATGACTGGAAGACTAAGTATAATTTTAATTTATTGTTTATCTACTAAGCAGATAATAAAATTCTACAATTATAATAATTCATCTTTAAAGAAAAATATTTTATAACCTATTATAACACCCTTTGTATTCGATGTTAACTAAGAATACTCAGGTGTTGTTTTTGTTTTTTTTCTTGTGAAATGATGGATTCTTATTTTCCAATGGCTGGCCACCAGAGGTGAATGGATATTTGTCATTTCATAAACATTATAAGTTTTGATTTTTTTATGTAAATATTATTCTTAAATTTTGTTTTGACAAGATATAGATAGCTAAAATTTTCTATTGATCTAATAAAAAAAACTTTCTTTTATTTAAAAAAAAAAAAAAAAGAAAAAGAAAAGAAGAAGGATATAATTTAATGAAATAAAAAGTATTAGTCACAATGCTAATATTATGGATATTTTTTTTTTCCTTTCCAATTATATATTTCAGACAATTAAATTTTGATCAATCTTATGTTATTAATATTAACTAATAATAATGGATTTTTAGGTTTTGTTAATCCAGGATAACATTTTATATTTTTTAGATAATAATGATAATAATTTTACACACTTTAACTATTTTCATGTTGTATATTGGGAACACTCAGTCAGTTTTTTTTTTTCTTTCATCAAGTTAGGAAATTTATTGCAGGAGTGTGATGTCACGGTCATACTCCTTGCAAATTTTTCAATAGTCACACTTTTTCTTCTTTTACACGAACACATTTTTTTCCTCAGAATGCTTGTGTGGCATAGTCATGCACACATAAAATCAAGCCTCTTTTGAGTCACACATTTTGCTCGGTATGCTATATTTGGCAGTGGCCTCACAAACCACTTGCTATTTTGGCTGTTTGCTGGGTTCATATTTTTCTTCCCCTATCTTGGTGAAATGGCATGAGTGGTGCTCAATTTTAATTACACTTTTTCTAAACTTATTTTTTTAATTACATAAGATTCTATTGTTGACAACACATTTTTTTTTTTTCCTTTTCAAGATGAAATTTTTTTTTTTTAATTTTTTTATATCACAAATATTCTTTTAATACTTCAAATTATTTCAGTAGGTATATTTAATATATTGTTTGACGAGAAAATAGAAATTGTTTGATTTAAACATGATTGACAATAAAAGATCATTTCATTGAAATGTATTCTATGAAACTAATTAATTTACTTTTCAGAAGAATTGTATTACAATATATCAGCTGTAACAAGATCAAGAAATTATTTCTCAAGACATTCATTTTAAAATTTTTGTGTGAAGAATATGTGTACACGCATGTATTTCATGACAGTATCTTGCATGTGATTGACAGTATTTGTATACTTTGCACGCATGATAATGGTTGTTTTGTATATTTTTGGATTATTGTTTTGTATTGTGGTGGAGAGAGCTTTTTTTTTTTTTCATGGCAACCGGGAGAGATATGTGAGGGAGTTCCTCACATATCCTTTTATGTTCATCAAATTTATTCAATTATAATTAAAGATCTATTTATTCACAATTAAAAAAGTATTAACTTTTATAATCCTTTGTATTTAGGTCAAGCTTATTCCAATTTTAGTAAATGATCTATTCAAAATTAAAATACTTATCATTTTCTAATTTTAAGAACAAATTCAGTATTAAATACATTGATCTCTTTTTTAGCTTAATGCAATATATATATGTAGGGATCTAAACACAATTTAATTTTATTATCCCTTAAAGTAATTATATTTTTATTTCCATTTCAATATGTTTCCTAATAAATCTAATTTATATTTATAGCTGTAAATGTACGTTGGAAACTTTCCGTTATATCTTTTTATTATTTTATTTTATTTTATATACAGATAATCTATTTAACTGCAGCTATTAATGATCCATTATGTAGACATTATGTCGCAAGAATTTTCGCAATATTTCTTAATTACTTGCACCTGTCTTTTCCAACGGTATTCGTTGGCGAATGTATTTCATGCCAAAAAGGGTTGCCATAATTTCAACCGTCATTTATTTTTAAAATTTCTCATTGGTATAACATTAACACAAAAGAAGATGTGTTGGCGCCCTTGGCTTCAAAATATAAAGATATTATCTCTATCTGGCAGTTAACAATTTGGCTGCGGATTTTCATTCCGAGTCAGTTTGATAATAATCGCCGTCTCTTAAAGATGTAATTTTTCTCAATTAAAATTCTCTCTCTCCTCCACCATCGTTTTATAACGAATTATTTTATGGATGTGAACCTGGATGTGTCCTCTTATGTCATTTTATATTTTTGAATAAATCCTCACGGCTAATTACAAATGGACTGGAATTGACATTTATTTTAAAATGACTATTTTTATTGACTTAGTTATTAGAGGACAGTGGCTTTTATGCTACAGGCTTGGTGTGAAAATTTGGTTGAGGTGTCTAAAAAAAGTTCTTGGTCTTTAGATGTGTCATCAAAAGAGAAAAGTAAAAAAAGTCGAACGATTACACTCCCCCTGGAGGGGGGAGGGGCAGGGATTAAAAACACGTTTGCGAACTCAGCTCCAAATTACTTCACGGAGAAGAAATTGTACATGGGGGGACTAGATTCGAGTACTTAAAAAGCACCTTCTGCGAATTTGGAATTTTCGATTTTAAAGGGGGAAGAGGGGAAAAATAGATGTGGGGAGGGGAAAGGGGAGGGAATTAGTTTGAGGGGGAGGGGGAATCCTTTATAGACCCACACTTGTAGCACCTCATTTTAAAGGTCTTGAAATTTCAGGTCGATTGGGGATGTTTGTATACAATATAATGCACTCTCTTGTGGTGAAAAATGGAACTGGGTGATTTTGTTGTAGACCCTATCATGTTTCACCTTATTTTAAGGGTCTTGGTATTTCCTGACCGTTGGTGATGTTCGTACAGAACACACTGCAGCCCCTGGCGGTGTAAAGTGCAATTAAAGGACTTTGCAGTTGACACCACCATGTGACACCTTATTTGAAAGGTCTTGGAACGTATAATAACGATAATAAACTTACCTTTACATACCATTATTACCCGGGTTAAATGGGTTATGACCCTATCATGTTACACCTTATTTTAAATGACTTGGTATTTTCTGACCATTGATGATGTTTTTACAGAACACACTGCGCCGCCTGGTGGTGGAAAGTGCAACTAAATGATTTTGCAGCTAAAGGATTTTTATTACCGTATAATAAAGATAGTTAAAAACAAATCTTAAAGATTTCAATCATTTCACCACTATCTAGCGTAGAGTTGCTAAAGTAAGCTGAATTGGCGTGAAATGTTTTGTTTACTTTCTGTCACAAATCATCTTACGTCCGCGACATTCTTCGATTGTTCCTGTCTGTTTTCTCCAAGACCTTGGTGACATTTAAATACACGGATTTAAAAAACGAACAGGAACAATCGACGAGCGACGATTTTTGAAACATTACGGTCAATAAAGTGACTGTCGAATTCGATGGGTTCCAGCTTTTTGTGCCGTGGCAGTCAAGATCACTCTCGAAGTCTCACCTGGACGTCCCGTGGACGATGGCTGGATCCAAAATATCGTCTTCAATGAAATACTCAATTATAATTTGTAACTGTATTCGTTCTCATTCGTCATTGCATTTCTACTCTTCTATTTTTTTTCTCAATAAAGATACATAAAAACAAATTTAAAAGATTTCAATCATTTCCCCGCCATCTAGCGTAGAATTGTTAAAGTAAGCTGAATTGACGCGAAATTTTTTGTTTGCTTTCCGTCACAAGCCATCTCACGTTCGATTGTTCCTGTCCGTTTTCTCTAAGACCTTGGTGACATTTAAATGTGCGGATTTAGAAAAAGGACAAGAACAATCGAAGAGCGAGGATTTTTAAACATTGCGGTCAGTAAAGCCACCGTCGAATTCGACGGGTCCCAGCTAGTTATTTTCTTTATATCAGATTTCTTTATATTACATATTACTTTACATCAGGCACAGATCTTTATTTATTTTTTATTTTATTTATTTATTTATTATTTTAATTAACAATCGTGGACTTGCTTACATTGATCTGTTTTATTTTAATTTGTGCTGTAAATTATTTTGTCAGCAATTATAATTATCTTGAATATATTTTCTTGTAACATTTTTAATCAAATTACACCAATATTTTTAAGGAACACATTTCCTACTTCTTAAAAATAAATAAAATAAGTTCTACGCGGGTAGTTAAACTTAGTATGCTTTTGTATTCTTCGACCGCATTTCATGAAACCTTGGAAGCATCTGCGCAAGTGCTAACTCAACGAGTCCAATACTAAAATAGGGGTGACAGTCATCTGAATCAGAGAAAATGAGCAATAACAGAGAGCGAAATTACTGGGTGTTTTCCAAATTTCCAACTGTCGGTCAAGCTGGCATCCCTCCAATATTTTGCACGCGTCCTCACTGCTAGTTTTGGGATATGTGGCTGAACTGTATTCTGGCTGAGATCATGTCAACAGTCACTTCATTTAATGTATCTTTCTTAATTATTCCAATAAAAGCATTTGTTGTTCAATTTAAACTTATTGCATTTGTTTACAAAGATACATTCGTCTAAAGAATCATGTGCATAAATTTAATGTTTTTTTTTTTTTTTTTTAAGTTTTTAACCAAGATTTAATCAATTTAGAGCACATCTTGTTATGAATTCCACATGTATTTCTGATTCCTCTAATTTCATATGACTAGAAACTTTATGAAAAGCGCATGATACATACATTAAAATTGCTTGTATACTTCCAAACATTTTGCTTAATGTTAAATGCTCTTTCAGTGTACATATTTGTAAATAAATAAAAACTTATAGCACCTTTCGATTGGATGTTGTAAATTTTCATTAAACTGCTTTTTAGGAATTGTTCAGAATACAAACACCGAGCACAATGAAATGATTTTAAAAGTAATATTTGATTCGGATTTGATGCAGCTTTGTAAACATTTGACGCGTCTAACTTTCAACACAGATATATTTCGGTGTTTATGTAAATGAGTGTACACTTGTAATTATGTTTAATTCAGTTGAAATTAAGTAATTTTGTAAATGTTTTAGTCAAGATTCGTAAAATGTAGTACGTTTTAAATTAGAAGTAAGTAAATATATTAGGCTTGAATTCTTAACATTAAAAAGTATTTACTTCTTTAGTATGGTAAAATATGCCAAGATTTAAAAAAAAAAAAAAAAAAAAAAAAAAGACTCAATATTTAGGTTATCAGTAGCCTTTTTAACTTTAATACATAAATTTTAACGACTTAAACCATTAATAAAATCATCTGTATAATCGGATACGATGTCTTTCAATCACCCAACATTTGTATGCTTGATATTTATCGATTCATAAATAAACTGGGTTTCAGTATGACATAAAATTATAAATTCGTAAACAAACACTAAAAAAAGAAAAGAAAGAAAACTGTGGATGAAATTCTGTCTATGACAGAATTTAATTTAGTATGACAGGACTACTTATATTTGTATTTTAACACTCTTTCAAAAAAAAAAAAAAAAATCTGAAAACACTAGTCTAAATAATCAGGAAATATTCAGCCAACACCTGTGTGCTCTGTGATCAGAGTACACTACTAAGAACCCAAAGGTTGTGAGTTCGATCCTCACCAATGGGAAGTGAAAAAGAAATATATATAATAGTTTTCACGGATTTCGCAAAATACTTTAAAATAGAGTAAGAAATTAAGTGGTAAAATTTTATATTAGGAGGCATTTTCGAAATGGAACACTATGAATTGGTAACGACGCAAAATGCCAGATTGAAAGAAATAGTCCTGCCATACTAAAAAAAAAAAAAAAAAAAAAAAAAAAAAAACCGCATATGCATGCAATAAGTGTTTTGGGTGGGCATTTTAACCAAAATAAAATTTATTATTTGTATATACTTGAAAAATCGAACAATATACAGTGCGGCCACATATCCTAAAACAAGCAGTGAGGACGCGTCCAAAATGTTGGAGGGATGCCAGCTTGAAATTTGGAAAACATCCAGAATTTCCGCTCTCTGTTATTGCTCATTTTCTCTGAGTTAGATGACTGTCACCCCTATTTCAGCATTGGAGTCGTTCAGTTAGCACATGCACAGATGCTTCCATGGTTCCATGGAATGTGGTTGAAATCATACTAAGGTGTATTTAGATATTCGCACAATTACTTGTCTTGAATCCATAGTAAGATTGAGTTATTGAACTGAAGTTTTCAGTATTATCTTAAAATATGCATAAAGAAATAATGATTTTTTACAATGGAAAAATATTTGTTTTACTTTAAATTTAAAAAATAATAATAATTAATAATAATAATAATAAAATCTTTATTTAAATTAAATACAAATTCTTGAATAAACAGTCAAATAATTATATATTCCATTTTCTAAATTAATTTAAGTTTCATATGATTAAATCATAACATTTTCTTACATTTTTTCCCATTAGACGACTTAGAGCTCAATTTCAATTTTAATTAAATAAATTATCAGGAGCATTTTAAAATTTCGCTATTATCAAAATACACATATACATTTTTTTTAAATACTTTTTCTGTGCATTTTATACTGAATTTATCATAAATAAGTATATGGATGTATTTCACTATTTTTTTTTTTTTAATCTAAACGAAACATCTTATCTTGTAAATAAAAAACATATTAAATCCATCGACTTAAAGAAAAAAAAAATCTGTGAATATTTACTTATGCAAATATTTCAACAAAATATAGTTATAGTTATTTAAAATTGAAATTAATGTATTTCAGCACAAATAAAATATATAAATAATAAAAATAACATCCGTTTCTACGTAAAATAAACATCTCCCTTGTATTTTTCAAGCAATTAAATTAGATTTACATTTTAAGATAAACTATCGGTTTTACTTCATAAAAAATTTTAGTAAATTTCTCTTTTAATACGAATACATACAAAATAATAAATTAATTAATTAATTCGTAATGTATAAATTACGAATATACGAAAATAATAAATTTCTCTTTTAATAGGAATTAATTACAAATGCATAAAATAAACTTTCCTTTCAGTGTACTTTTTATTATTATTATTTATTTATTATTATTATTATTATTATTATTATTATTATTATTATTAAGTAGATCTAATTTTTAGGGATAAAAGATCGTATAAGACTCACTCTTAAAAAACCCAATATTGGTTTATATATTATTTAACTAGCAGGCTACGCCCGCTTCGCTGGTCACTATATTCAAATGAATTTTCGAAAGAATTGAATTAATATTTATTTTTTTACACCACATTAGAGACAAAAACTTAAGAAGAAAAAAAATGAAGAATAAAAAAGAAACTGAAATTACTCCAAACCTTGCTTCGGGTACCGCCCGTGCTGCATTGGGGGGTCCAGGTTCCCACTGTCTGCAGAAAGATCTTTCCCGGGCACTTCAACCTGGATAATTTTCGACGACAGGGGGGATCTGCTACTATTTAAGAACTGCGATTTTAAAGATGATTGTATCTCAGCATCTATTAAATATTTTAGTTTTGAACCATGTATTTTATTGCCCATGCTATTTGCACTATATTACGATTTGATTCTGACCAATGTAATAAAATAAAATAAAATAAAAAGTAGATTAATATGTATATATATATATATACATATTAATCTATATATATACATATATACATATATAATCTTATATATGTATATATATATATATATATATATATATATATATATATATATATATATATAAACAAATAAATTTGAATCATTTTAATCCTTTTTACTAATATACTACCACTTTTCCAGATAAATACTGTAAATAAATAAAAACTTAATGAATAAATGTTTTTTCTTTTAAAGAAATTAATTAAAAAATGGAAAATAAGAAGTTGTTCTACTATAAAAAAATAAACATATCTGTTATAAATACGTTTTTAAATTTAAAACTAATTATACATAATTTTTTCTACTGCATTGCGATTTTATTTTCAATAAATATAACAAATTAAAAAAAAAAAATCTGGAGTGACTCCACTCGACTTTCCGAACATTGAGTAATTAACAGTTTTGTAGATAAAGTAAAGAAAGAGTAGTTGTTAAACAAACAAAAGAGAGAAAACCATAATAGAGTGTTTGAGTATTTTTCTCCATCTATTACACGTTGTTTTATTTAACGCTACTGAACTTTGAGCCCATAGATCATAATGACAAAGAAATTTTCGTTGTGTCCCTGTAAAAACCTATGAATGTTAGATTCACCAAAATGCTTATAGTTAGTGCAACAGTGATTTATAATACTCATATAAATTTTCAGCTGAATTCAATAAGGCGTTTAGATGCTATCGTACTTTTAAAAATTTCGTCCCATAGGCCATAATGATAAAGAATTTTTCTTTGTGTCCCTGTAAAAAAACTGTAAGTGCTAGATTCACCAAAATCTATACGGTTAGTTCAACTGTGATCTATAACATGTGTACAATTTTTTTGCTCGGATTAATAAGGCGTTTAGACACTATCACATTTTTAAAAATTTGGCCCCATAGGCATAATGATAAAGAATTTTTCTTTGTGTTCCTGTAAAAAAACTATAAGGGCTAGATTCTCCAAAATCTATACAGATTGAGTATTTGTGATCTATAATATGTGTATAAAATTTTTGCTCAATTGAATAAGGCGTTTGGATGCTATCGCACTTTTAAGATTTTGCTCCCATAGGCCATAATGATAAAGAATTATTCTTTGTGTCTCTGTAAAAAAACTATAAGTGCTAGATTCACCAAAATCTATAGGGTTCGTACTATGGTGACTTACAATATGCGTACCAACTTTCAGGTTAATCGAACGAAGCGTTCACCCACAGACATACACACATACACACATACACACATACACACACACATACATACATCATCGTAAAAATAGTGAAAACGGACTCAGGGGACCTCAAAACGTATAGAAACATCAAAATCTCGAATTCGGATTTTTGTCATGATTACAATACTTTCCTCACTATAGTGTTCGGAAAGTAAAAATCGCATTCAAATGAATGTATTAAATAAAAATAAGTTGCGTAATAGCCGTTGCTAAGATACACAGACGATTGAAGCAAAACAATAAATCTATGAAAATTAAACAAAGAAGCCAATATTTAAAATCGGAAAAACATTAATTTAAAAAATTCAAATTTGAAATTTGAAAAAATCTCGATGAGGCGCACTCCAGCAGGGTCCCATGTACCTATATCCCAAAATCTAAAAATTTAATATATTTAATTTTTCTACTGTATGTGTATAACTATTTGATTTCAATAAATATAATAAAAAAGATTTCTTCCTCAAATGAATTTAAATAAATAAATAGTTTAATAGCCGTTGCTAAGATACGCAGACTTTTGAAACGAAAGAAATTTCTGAAAAAGGAAACATTGAAGTCAATTTTTAAAATCGAAAAAACATTAATTTAAAAAATTCAAATTCGAAATTCGAAAAAATCTCGATGAGGTGCACACATGCATGGTCCCAGGTACCTATATGCCAAATTTGGAAGTTCTGCGATCAATAGTGTGAGCACCACAGCGCAGATACACACACAGACACACAGACACTTCTCTTTATTTATATAAGATAACCAATTTTTTGAAAATATTGTATTTTTAGTCCGGAAAGAGCGTCACCACATTCAATTAGTTAAATCTTCGTTATTTTTTCACAAACGATATGATTTTAATGATTCTCAAATATTATGATATGACGGTGATATACAGTCACCGTATGATTATGACGGTGATATACAGTCGATGTCGTAAGAGAAGACACACTTTTGAATCCAAGCATTCTTGTCCAATATCTAAAGAAATGCTTCTCTTGAAACATTAGTCGCAAAAATAATATGTTACCCAAGTATTCCAGCGAAAGGTTTGTCCCTAAGGCCAAATGAGAATAACTTACAAATTAACCAAAAAGTGCAATATTTGGTTTTCTCCTGTATTAAAAAAGGCTTGAAATGAGTTGTATCTAAAGTATATAGTTATAAAACTTCTTTTAATTGTAGGTATAAATTAATATAGGATTTGCACTTATATTAACGGAGATATAAAATTTTATTTAATAATATCGACTGGTACATTTTCTTTTTATAACACGTATAGTTTTAAATCCAATATAATTTCATCTTCACGAAACTTGATATACAACATTAGACACAACATACAGCAATCAGAATGCAAACATATGATATATATGATAAAATATGAGCATTCATGCAAAATAAGTTTTAACTGCGCATGCGTAAGGGATAGCAAAATTTCTTTCGCATAATTTATTAGCCAAATATTTAGATTAAAAATTCCCCAAGCGAATAACGTTAAAACTCAAAAAGTTATCGTCGATAGAAAAGTCGATTTCCAAATGCATTCAAAAACATGAAGGGATTTTAACCCATATTTCCTTTTTGAATAGATAGACAGCCATGCTTATAAAAAAATCAGATTTTGCTTTTTCGAAATAAATAAATAAGTAAATAAATATGAAAAAGGAACAAAAAAAAAAACTTTGTGAATTAAAATCAGGCAAGTTTTTGGATTTTTTTTTTTTTTTTTTTCATAAATCTTATCAAATAGAAATAAATGTACAAACAAAAAATTATTTATTGGATATCTCTAATCAATTAATAATATATATCTTCATAAATAAAATAAAATAAAAAAGAAGAAGTCCTTAACAACCGCAATAAAACATTTAACTGTTCAACAATTTTTCTTTCGTTATTTTTGAGTAAAAATAATTATTGTTGTTTCTACACATTTCAAACTACAGTGCAACCACATATCCTAAAACTAGAAGGGAGGACGAGTCCAAAATGTTGGAGGGATACCAGCTTGACCGACAGTTTGAAATTCGGAAAACATCCAGTAATTCCGCGCTCTGTGTTATTGCTCATTTTCACTAAGTCAGATGACTGTCACCCCTATTTTAGCATTGGACTCATTGAATTAGCACTTGCGCAGATGCTTCCATGGTTTACTGATATGTGGTCGTAGAATAAATTAGCTTTCAGTGTTGTCTCGTTTTCGATCTGGGGTAAAAAACTTTACAGAAATCTGGGTTTCATAAAAAAAAGCTTTAATATATTGTTTTAGGGACATTCACGGATAAAGTCATTTAATAAATTTAAAACTGATATGACTTACAAATCTTTTCAGAAAAAAAAAAAAAATTTACTACTCCGTTCTTGACAAGAAAAATAAGATAAAATAAAATAAAACAAAATAGTAAAGTGAACGAATAAAAATCGAAAATTCAAACTGTTTCGACCAATTAGATGAAAAATAATTTCCAGTATTTCATATATAATTTAGGTGTTCTGACAGATACGTACAAGACACTTCCGTACACGCTGAAAATAGTGGCATTTTCGTGCATGCCCAGGTGGTTTAAATATTACAGTCGCAAACTTACATTTCTATTTTGATAAAAGTTCCCAACACATAACTTTCAGTTTTCAAGTGACTCACTCACTTAAAGCTCATTTCAGCTTTTGGAATATTATAAAAATTAGTATAATTTATTACGTAAAATTGAAAAGGTAACCAAATGTTTAATGTTATTTCACGATCTGTATGATAATTTAATTTAAATTTTACATATCAACATGTTAAAATATTTCCAAAACTGCAATCTGTAGAATTAATTAATATATTTAAAAAAATTAAAGAGCATTACTATTAATAACTTAACATTACTTTTAATTATTAATAAATTAAAAATTTCGTTTTTAAAAAATTTTGCATGATATTTTGTATACTATGTACCAAGCGATTTCTATTAATTCATGCTATAGAATGGCATTTTGGGACTTTTTTCAACTTTTTCGGAAAACGTTAAACATGAAGAGAAAGGAAGATTATATAAAAATTGTGTCCTAAATAAAAGTTAATTTTGGACAAGAGAACTATTTAGTTACTTATTTAATATGGTTATCGCTGGACACCCAGCTTTATTCTAGGAGGTCTTCCACAAAATGGTATAAACCTTTTTTTGCTGCCTGGAAAAAGAAAAAAAGAAAAAAAAAAGCTCGTTCGATTCAATTGACTTTTTACAGATTTTAATCTTGTGCCAAAAGTTTTCCATAACCAAAAAAAATACTTAATTACTTTTTCTCAAAAAACGAGAAAAAAGGAAATTCTAAAACTTATGTTGTTAAATTTATTCCATATAGTAACAAAATTAGATTTTTTTTTTCATTAAGTTTCTTTTCTATTTTATCAAACAATGCAAGATTAATACATTTGATGTAATTATTTTTTCGTACAGTCGGTAACAAAAGTGTCCGAACACTAGCAAAAATTCCTATGTAAAAAATGTACACTTAATACGATTCTGTTAAATAAATCCTTATCGAATCATGTTCTTAGACTGACTAAGAAGAGGATTCGACAAGGATTTATTTAACAAAACCGTATGAAGTGTACTTTTTTTACATAGGAATTTTTGCTAGTGTTCGGAGACTTTTGTTACCGACTGTACTTAAAGTAAATATTAAAAAAAAATCTGCCAAAGAGCGAATTTAGTTTGTGAGGTTGAGACGTCAGAACGTCACCACAGCTGTTTTAATTAAGCTGGATCCAGAAAAGTAGAAAGTGGGGACGGTTAAAATCGCTTCGTCGCCAGTGTCTCGGTGAAGGTTGAGGTCGAGTTTGTTTTGTGTCGGCAGGGTGCTGCAATGAAAGACTTAGATTTTGAATGTTAGATAAATTAGAAGTGATTTTTAAAAGGACGGATTGAAATGTTGTGAAAGGAGGGTGTAGGAAGAAGTATAAAATGGCGATAGTTTTAGTAGATGGGTGTGGATGTTGGAGGATATTATAGTGGATGGTGATGAATCTTATTTTGGCGAGTATCGAGAAGTAGAGTTGTGGAGATTTAGTTGCGTGAAGTTAAGTAGTGTTGAGTATTGGTGTGCGTATCTACTAGCATTCGGAAAGGTAAAGTTGGGTTTGAAGGAAATCCTCTGATCCATAGTGAAGTCGTAGTAGCGGAGTACGAGTGCAACCGTCTCTACACCTTCGACTATCTTCTGGGGTGAGATATTTAAGATTAGATAATTAAATTGTTGATTCATATATTTTGATTAAGTAATACGCTGACTGAGCTAAGTTTATTGCCAGGCCGCTCTCCCATTAATCTGGTTCAAATAAACTCTTATTGTTTCTTTAATTCTTGTGTTCTCTTAATAACCTAATTAAGTATTTAAGTTAAGATGGAGCTTGCAGCAACGCAAACTACACAAGTTTAGTATGCAGGACTATTAATTTCAATCTGTAAAATTTTTATAATATGTTTTTTATATATTTTTATTTCATTTTATTTATTTCGCCCCTCGAAAAGGTACCTGAAAGAAACACTGTACAAAATTCGTTTCGTAAATCTGTTTTTCTAATACTTTCCTATACTTTATATAAGAAAGTAGAAAATGAAAAGCGTTTTTATTGTGTCTATTTTTTCTGAGTTTTTTATTTAATATCTTGGTGATAAATCTCTAGGAAATATGTTCCTAGCTTCAAGAAGGTTTGTTTTCTCATTTATAGGTCTACGAAGTATGATTAAATTTTAATAGTATGATAGTTTTGTTCCAATATTTCTCAAGTTACACTGTACATTTTAAAACTTCTCTTTTGAAATGATGAAAGACAATTCAGTTTTTCACATTCAAAATGACGGATCACAGAATGCAACTAATGATGCAAATGTTAGTAGAAGAGTACTTATAAATGAAAAAAAGAAAACCACAGCAAACTTGATGAAGACATTGATGTGAGCTATATTACATACGAAGATCTAAGCAAATCGATTCATAAAAACGTTTTTTATGTTAATTTGAAACTTTCAAATGACTGACACTTGGAAATAAGGTGGTAGATTAAGTTCGTCAACGTACATATCGAATGATTTTCTAACATAAGTCTGCCCAAATTCAGTTCGAACTAATTCAAAATTTCGAAAGATAACGTAATATCAAAATTTCAAGTAGCCATATTTGGAAGCAAAATGGTGGACCAAATTATCCAACAACCTCGTCGAAGTTATTTGTAAAAAAGTCCACTGTCCAACTTTGATTTCAATTAGTTCAATATTTCAAAAGTTATCTTGATTAGAAATTTTCAAGTGGCCGCCACTTGGAAACAAAATTTGTAGCAGCAAACTAATGCATGATATTTGCCAGATAAATCCACTGTCCAACTTTGGTTTCAATTAATGCAGCATTTAAAAATATATAACGATAGAAATTCTCAAGTGGCCGCCACTTGGTAACAAAATGGCGAAGCAAGTTGCTCAGCAAGCTCATTAATGATACTTGTTAGATAAATCCACTGTCCAACTTTGTTTTAAATTAATTCAGTATTTCGAAATTTATCATGAAGATAAATTTTCAAATTGGTGCAATTTGGAAATAAAATGGCGGAACAACTTAAATAACGAATTCATCCGATATATTTGAAACATAAATATACTGTCCAACTTTGTTTTGATTTCATTCATTATTTCGTAAGTTATCGTGGCGACAAATTTTCCGTTATATATTGATACTTAGATAAAGAAAAGAAAAATTAAACTAAGTGATTTCAATAGGCTAATTCCTAAAGAAATCAATCTAAAGGTCGTTAATATTTTCTAAAGGATTCGTTTTAAGTCCGTCAGTTTTTTTTTTTTAAACAGTTCAAACATTGAACTTAAATTTGTTTTAGATCGAACAGTGATTTACTTTTTTCTACTTCTTCAGATCTAAATGAAAGACGCACTCTGCTTCTACTTTTTAAATAAAAAACAAAAGAGACGGGAAGAGGAAAGATTTTTTTTTTCTTTTCTTTATTTATTTTATTAGTACGGAGGACTATTAGTCTCAATCTACGGATGTTTACGATAAAAATTTTAAGATAGTTGGACATTTATCGAAATCGAAAGTTTCTCGAAAATATAATTGAAAAATTATTAAAATTGTATTTAAGATATCTCAAATTGTGTAAATACGTAGAAAACCGGAAGCCGAAATTTTTTATGAATTCAAAACTTTTTTTTTTTTTTTTTTTTTTTTTTTTTTTTAATCAATATAGATTAAAAAAAAAAAAAAAAACTTTTCATTAATGGAACTGTAACATCCATTTTTAAATCTTTCTGTGCACGTGGAAGATTTTGTATTAATAGTTTTCCTGAATATGAGTATAATTTAATCCATCCGTTATATCAGGGCCGTGGCAGCCCGGTTGGTACAGCTCCGAGCTCGTAATTGGAAGATTGCAGGTTTGATGCTCCCATCCAAGTTATCACTCTGGGGGGTCATCGAAGCGGTGGAGCCATCCCCTCCGGGGAGGATCAAAATTGTGATAGCTCGCCTCCGAACCATTCTTAGGGGTGTGTCCCAGAGCATCGCCAATTACCCATTGCACAATAGTAGGGCGATGTTAAACCTTATTAACCAACCATCTGTTATATCAAAGATGTCAAGAATGCATTTGACTCATTTTGGAAAACCCAGTATAATTTTTTCATGAATTGTATGTGCACCGCACAGTGCATTTAAATTTAATTCAATAAAAAAAAAGCATAACATAAATTGAGATGCATTTAGCACTATTACTAGCCATAGTTCAACTTCAACTAAATTATTTTATATGGCTGTCATATGAATGGCAAATGCTTTCCGTACCTTGTTCTACAAAACACATGCTTTTGTGCGTATAAGAAACATTGATTTAATTATGTTTAGAGCAATTTAAATTTGTCAAAATGAAATGTACCAAAAAGCTATACCACCCATAGGCCGTATAGTATTGGAATTATTTTGCATGTCCTTATACATTTATTCTTACTTAAATCGGAATCATTATGATTTAAAAAAGTATCACCCTATGATTGATATTTAAAATACTGATTCTGGAATTCCTGTTAATATCTGTTTTTGAATTATGCTGATAATACACACAGGCAGGTGGACCATTGTTAAAATCCAGATTTTTGAATTGAAGGAAAACTTTAAAATATACATATGTAATAAAGCTCGGTTTCGAATCCCAGACCACAAAACAATACTTTCTTTACACTTTTGGGCAAAATAAATTGAAAGTCCATTGTCCATTGTGTATTTGTAATTTAATTAATTTATTAATTTATATATTTTATGATCGGTTGTAAACGGTTCACCATAAACGGATACCAAATAAGAAAAAGAGATCATTTTAAATACAATCTGTAATATTAGAGATGATACAAAATCTCACAGAGATGTCGTAGCACACAATAAATTCTACAGCATTTACCACATAGCCTAAATCAACCAAGTGCCAAATCACAGTTACCAACTTTTACGCTTTCATCTGATGTAATAAGATTTAAGAAAATTCTATTAAAATTTCGACAATTAAAAACGTGATAATTGACAACTGCGCTAAATGAGAAGACAACTTGAGAAATGTTCAAAATGATCACCATTCTCATGCAAGCAGTACATTCAGATGGACTTGCTTTTCGAGCTACCACATAGCATAGAATTGCATGGGAGAACATGTGACGAACGATTTGTCGTCGCCATGCTCATTTAACTTTTTGTTGAAGCTGAAACTTACTTAATTACTTAATAAAGTTATGAGCACGAGACTTGAATCTTGCTTATTTAACTTTACTGGAATAGATAATGAAATAACCACAAAGTCAGATTTATAAAATAAATGAGCTTTTATTTGAGCTTAATAGAAAGGTAGGCGTTGGACTATAATCTCCCTTAATACAATTATAAACTTAAGATGGCAACCTTCTTAAATACCTTAACATCAATAAATAACCACCACTTATCTCAATTACTTTATTTAAATTCATTAACTCTACTGCTTAGTAATCTTTCGTATGTGGGAGGATTCCCTGACACCACGATACTACTCGACTTACTATCTTCAACTATATCCGCTAACAACTAACTTCTCCAACCCCCTACTACTTCTAATTCACCATCTACATTTCACGGCTACCCCCTCTACTATCTTACTCTCTTACTCTCCTTCCAACTCATTCTCTTACTCTCCTTCCAACTAACTCTCTTACTCTCCTTCCAACTAACTTCCAAAAGCAATCTTCCTTCTCCTTTTATACAATTCAGTTTCCAAAAATATTAGCATAATGTCAATTACAATTTTAGTTTAGGATGAGAACTAACTCTATTACTCAACTGAGTCTTAAATTCTTCACATTCATGTTTTACTCGTAAAGTGCGAATTTTAATTGTAGCACTTTGCTATACCTCACAAACAATCTTAAGACAACTAGACAGCCATCAGCTGGTCCTATCTATTTAAAGAGAATTCGACAGAACCATATTCATCTTAGGTCCTCCAAGATGATGAATAGGAGCTAGGACCCCTTAGAAAAACCACCAACGAATGGCATATCACCCATGTTTAGAATCTTCGTGCAGTCCATTGGCCTTAATCCAAAAACCAATACCCCTTGTTTCGTTTTAAGCATTAATAAAATCCATCTTAAATAATTCAAGTTCGTAGATTGCCCTGTATAAAAAATATTTTTTCGTCCCTATAAATATATAAATAAGCATTCATGAAAACCTTTATAATTCGTGTAATGGTAACCTATAGCATTCCTACCTAATTTTAACTCAATTGAATGCAACATTTAAACACAGTCGTGTACAATCAGACTCATTCATACATGCCATATCTCTGTTAAAATAATAAAAAAAATGGTATGACGCCTTTCGACTTTCTGAACATTGAATAGCTACAAAGCCTTTAAACAACTTCAATCAATGAAACGTTCACTAAATAAACAAAAGTGTAATAATATCAATGGCGAATCGTCCATAGAAACGATGGAAGCAGCGCTTCCCCTATTTAAGATTTTTAAAAAGTAATCAAGTAACGTCGCCTCGTCGAACGACTGAATTGATTCTTCCTCTGCTTTTGGAAGCGCTTCGCTTCGGCGCTTCCATAGTTTTCTGAACCACGCATCGCCCCTGAATACTATATAATGGGGTGTTTGAGTATTTCTCCCCGAATTCATGTTTGTATAATAATTAAATGTATCCGAATTCTTTTATATGTTCTCTGTAATATATAAATATATATATATATATAAATGGTATGCACACAATTTCTAGTAATGACCGTGCTATACCGAAATTCTAAAAGATATATAAGATTTATTTGCGTTTTAATAATTTAGTGTATTTTAGATAATTAACCCTGATTGGAAATAATATTAATTGTAGCTTCCTAGTAAAAGAACTAAATGTAATAAACACATCACTTCTTATAATGGTATCACTTTTAAACAGTTTAACCTTACTAAAACGAACCTGTACAACTGACCTGTTTTAGATATAACTTTCCACTGTTTTATCTTTTTTCGTTTAGGTGATATCATAGTTAAAAGACCCCACACACATTACTCACACTTACTCACTTTACACTGACCAATATCCAAATATCACTTAATCGGACTCAGGCGATCTTAACACAAGCCAATTTGGCGAAAACTCGATATCGAATATTTTTACCAAATGTAAAATTCCTTTATCTACACTTAGTTTAGTAATGGAAGAAATTACTTTTGTTGTACCAATCAATTTTTTTTTTTTTTTTTTTTTTTTTTTTTTTTAATCAAGAAAACAATTTTTCGGGTGCAATGTACACTGAGAAAAAAAAAAATACCGCCTTCATCTAGAACGAATAAGTGGTCATTTTCTAAATCCCTTAACTATAAATATATATTTTCGAGCTATGCGCATAAGGCACGCCAATAAAATAAACGAAATGATCGAGAATTTCTAGTCTACACAATTCTATATGGTGAAACAATATTCTGAATATTCTGAATCTTTTGTATGCCGAGAGAAATTCTCGCTTAATTATCTAGAATTGGGTCATAAAGCAAGGTTATAGTTGCTGAATCCCGCCTCTGTTGTTCGCATTTATTTGAAGATATTTTCAAATAGGTTTGGCCTCGATAATATAGACAAACCCTCTAGAATTCTAATAGAGGTTTCTAGAACTCGCTGTCAAAGGGGACTAGAATTTATAAGGATGACATAAAACTATTTTTTTCTACAGCCACAATTTAGATTCTAGATGTCAGTTACAGAATTTTTTCTCAGTGTAATTTCAGAAATTGAAAATACAAAATAAATTAAAAAGAATAACACACAAAGTAATTTACCCGAAGCAGTGTTTATTTTAACTTAAAAATGTGCAGTACAAAATCCATTTAGATAGCATTTTCTGCTGATGACTTGCAGACAGAACTGCTTCGGGCGGGTTGTGTTTTGGAGAGTCCAGTTTTTAGGATATTGCAAAGCAGGGCTATGGATTGAAAACTTTTAAAGAAGAATCATGATGCCCTTTATATTGTTTATTATGCTTTAAATAGATCAGAAGTAGTAAAGATAGTAATTTATGGCAATTGCCGCTTTCGAGCCTTTTTCTTACTGTATTGGAGACAAGTACAAAAATTATCTTTAAAACTGTCTCTTTGTTGCTTCCACCAAATTAGTAGTTTATGTTTTCTCTTTGGAACACCACATTGCAGAGACTTTGTTTCTGTTTCATTTTCTATTTTACAGTTTTCATTAGAATTTCTTTCTTTGAAATGAGATACGAGCTCAACTTCAAAATTTTCCATAATATTTGAGTCTAAATTGATTGTTTTGACATTAATGCGAACATTACTTTCAGTTGATGTCAGATTTTGCTTATGAGGACTATTCTTTTCATGAAGTTCTATTTCTCTAACAGGTTTATTTTCCTTTTTATTCGTTTTCATGTTGTTTTCATTAACAGAGTTACTTTTGAAACAAATTCTAGACTTTGATTTTTTTTGCATGGTTTCTTTACAGATCTTTTTTTCAACGTAATTTTCATCACAAACTTGTTCTGTTTCATTTCTGCTTATTTTTCTCAGAGACATGTCATAATCAGATGTATTTTCTGCTTTCATAAGTTCGTGTCTTTTAAGCACAATGCAGTCAATCAGGCTGTGAATATTCAGCAGGATTTTCAAACTTATAAGGATGGTCTTTGACATTTGTATGTACTGATTTGGTGATCTCACATGGTTTCATAGTAGGACTACTTCCGTCATTGACATTATCTTGACGTATTTTGTTACATCGATTTTCTTCAAATACATATTTACTAACTGGGTGGTTTTCGTTTGCAAAAGTATAGCGTGCTTCACTTTTTACCCATTTTTTCATTCCAAAGACATTTTTATCTGTACAATAAGTTCTTATTTTACGGTCAATTATATTTTCCCATGTAAGGAGTGGATTCACTTTTTCTGAGATGATTTTAGGCCAGTTGGTTTGCATTTTCTACAGTTTGGTCATCCAATAAAACTTTCACGGACACATTCAACTGTGTTTTGCTACTTTTAAGTTCGATGGTGAAGCTATGAAACCCATCCTCTGTTTTTCCCGTATAGATATAATTGATTCTTTCCAGATTCATAAGAGTCAGTTCTGAGAGTTTAAATTTGTATATTCCTTTACTGATTTCACCTCGACGATACTTTTTACGTAATTCCTCCATTTTAAAACAATATTAACTCACCTAAATCGCAAAATTTCTTTAAATTCGCTTTTTAATAAGAGACAGTCTCAAATTACATGCTACTCGTAATTTGCTCAATGACTGCAAAGAATTCATTGTTGGGAAAACCAATTTGTACTTTTTATTTGGATCATTGTTGCAATTTTTTTTTTTTTAGTATTGTTATAAATATCATAAATTCA
Organism: Salticus scenicus; assembly: GCA_963930645.1. Lineage (NCBI taxonomy): Eukaryota > Metazoa > Arthropoda > Arachnida > Araneae > Salticidae > Salticus > Salticus scenicus. The sequence goes on from OZ005662.1 coordinate 110,753,838, forward strand.
TAACAATTAATTTAATGTTACTTATATTATTGTATATGATGTATCTTATTAATTGTTGTAGATATAAAACCATTGTTATTAAATTTAGGCATTTGTAAAAAATTTTCAAACCAGCAAAAAGTTATACAAACCAAAAATGCTTTATTGAAAAAAAAAATAAACTTTAAGATAACGATAAAGCATTGAATAGCAATAACATAAACCTGACACAACTGACTAGAGATAGTGATGTGACGCTTTTTGTGTACACTGGGGACGCTTTATACACATTTTTCTCATGTAAACTTAACTTCTTCTTTTTTTTTTAACTTTTGTCACTTTTCTCCCCGCAGTGCGTTTTGTTAAAATTAAAATTTAGTGATGAATATATTTAAGCAAAAAATATTTCAGGCTTTAAAATATTATTATCGCTCGAAATATTTAAGGCTCTTTTGAGATTTTGCGATGGATTCTTCTATAATATAACCATAACAAAAATAAATAAAAATTGGCAGAACACATAGAACATTAAACATAGAACACATAAGAAACATTAAATTTTTCCTAAAAAAATATTAGAAAAAATAAGACATTGTTCGTTTCGAAAGTGTGTATTTTTCTTCATCGTGTTCAAGAAATGCTTCATCATTGACAGGTTTCGTTTGTGTTACAGCTCTACAGTTCTTTATTCTTTGTGACACTAAGACTAATTAGCCTTGGACTTACGTTTTAAGACGAATTCCAAACAATCCCAAACATTCATGCCTGAACCGGGAATTTAACACAGCACCCTTGAACTGAAAAACAACAGCCACAAAATCATCAGTAGCAGAACTCGCTTTTTCATGCATCTGACGTAGAAAGCTACGCGTTCAAAATGCTTACTGTCTTCAAGTATTTTTATAGTGTTTTTTAAAAAAATATAATATTCTTTGCATAATAATTTTGAATATTAGGAATTAGTGTTATATTGATTTTGAATATTTTTTTATTAATGTTAGGTTTGAGTAATAAACTTAAAATAATAATGGTAATAATAATAAAATCTCAGTTACAAATTAACTTTTAATCCATTAATCTATTGTTGTCGCAAACAAAGTTGGCGAGGTTTTGTAATGTTAAAAAACAATCGATGCGAAATTAGAAGATAAGTTTATACATGAGTTGTAATGAATTATATGACTCATTTATAAATGAGTTTGGATTTGACTCTATTTTTTTTTTATTGCAAATATATTCGAAAAATTTTAAATATTAAAAAAATAAAAATAAAAAATAAAAACAGGCGAATCGTAATCGATAAGTATTCCTCTCCCTTCCATTTTTACTTTCCGAACACTATAGTTAGCAAAGTATTGTAATCATTTCAAAAATCCGAAATTGAGATTTTGATGTTTCTATACGTTTCGAGGTTCCCTGAGTCCGTTTTCACTACTTTTACGATGATATATGTATGTATGTATGGGTGTATGTATGTGTGTATGTCTGTAAGTGAACACGCTAGCGTTTAAACGCTTTGTTCGAATGAGCTGAAAGTTGGTACGTATATTGTAAGTCACCATAGTGTAAACCCTATTGATTTTGGTGAATGTAGCGCTTATAGTTTTTTTACAGGGACACCAGGAAAAATTCTTTATCATTATGACCTATGGGGCCAAATTTTTAAAAGTGTGATAGCGTCTAAACGCTTTATTATTCTGAGCAAAAAATTTTTACACATGTTATAGGTCACAGTTGCACTAACTCTACAGATTTTGGTGAATTTAGCGCTCACAGTTTTTTTACATGGGCACAAAGAAAAATTCTTTATCATTATGGCCTATGGGGCCAAATTTTTAAAAGTGTGATAGCGTCTAAACGCCTTATTAATCTGAGCAAAAAATTTGTACACATGTTATAGGTCACAGTTGCACCAACTGTATAGGTTTTGGTGAATTTAGCATTTACAATTTTTTTACAGGGACCAAAGAAAAATTTAAGCTTAAAAAACTTAAAAAAAATTCTCATCTTGATTATATCTATTGGAATCTGATTATAGTTTGTATTTTTTACAAGAATGCATTTTTTGATTAAATTACAGTGAAACCTCTCTAAAAGTCTGCACCTATTGAAAGGCCACCTCTCTTTAGGGCCGGCCTCAAATTTCCCGTATTGGATTGAATACTAATTTACCTCTATTAAAGGTCCATGTACCTATTTTTGGTGTCACATTTTTAGAGAACAGATAATTTTTTAAGACAGAGGACTATTAGTCTCAATCTATGGATTTTTACGATACCAGTTTTACGATAGTTGGAAATTTATCGAAATCGAAAATTTACCGAAAATATAATTGAATAATTTGAAAGCGATCTTATAATTTGAAAAAAAAATAAATAATAATAATAATAATAATAATAATAGTTCTCCGTACTGAACTAAATTCTGTTTTTGCCAGAATTTAATCTTTTTTTTTAAGGAAAAGAAAAGAAAATTAATAATAATCAGTTTTGAGATAGACAGAGTATCTAAAGAGTTTTTTTTAATAATTTTGAATTACTAAATAAAAAGCGTGCGTGCAAAATTAAATAAAAAATAAAATAAGATTTATAAATGGACAATATATAAACTCGTGAACTCAATTCAATGATATAAGAAGAAAAAAAGACAACATTAGTGTGATGAGATTTCTTTTTTTTTTTTTTTTTTTTAATGTGACAATGTACAATATTAATGTATACGAAGTAGTAGTACAGTAATATTTATGATGCCATTTTTAATTTCTAGGAGACATTTGGAATTCAAAAGATATAAATATCATGATGCAAAAGATGAAGCCTTTTTGTTTTAAATATCATGTAAACAAATGTTTAATAATTCGAACTGAATCGAGAATTACTTTTGGAAGTACATGTGTAAAAATCGATTTTTTTTTCCTTTGGGCTAAGGGGGAGGGGCAACTAACAATAATTCTCATTACATGAATTTATAAGAAATTTTGTCTTATTATCTATATTAAAGAATTTTTAAGGGAAAAAAAAAAAAAAAAAAAAAACCTTTTTCGATAGTGTCCGTTTCGATACTGATTGTTATTAGTATAGAGAAGTATTAGTCTCAATCTACGGATTTTTACTATCAGTTTTACGATAGTTGGACATCTATCGAAATCGAAAATTTATCGAAAATGTAATTGAATAATTTGAAAATAATTATAATAATAATAATAATAACAATAGTCCTCCATTCTAATCTAAATTCTGCTTTTGCCAGAATTTCATCAAAATCTTTCTCTCTCTCTCTCTCTTTCTCCTCTTCTTTTTGAAAGAAAAAGTCGAAAAAGGAAAAGAAAAAGAAAAGAAAATTAATAATAATCAGTATCGAAACGGACAATATCTATTTTTTTTTTTTTTTTTTCCTGAGGGGGGAAGAGTGAGAAAGTCGAAATGTTTGTATTTTATCTATAAATTCATGCTGATTCAATGTAAATAAAAGATTTGTTTGCGATATGAAACGCATTCAACGGGGGTGAGAAAGCCAGTTTAGAAATCACTTAAACCTGAATAGTCCAGGTGTTTGCCAAAATATTATTATTATATTAAAATCAATTTTATATAATAATATTGTCAAATAACTTTTTTTTTAATTAATTAATTGTGTTTAATTGTGCACTGTCTCTTCTAGCTTTACTATTGGGTCTTTTATTTATTTATTTTTTTTTTATCAGCAGTATGCGTTTACAAAGATTTTATGGAAAATCATCCAACAACAGTATAGGTGTGCATTTATCAGAAACAAAACTACTGATATTTATTTTAAAGTAATAAAGTTGCTTTATGTAATAATTTGCTGGTTTCAGCGGCCATTAAGTTCGCTTTTTTGCAAAAAATAAAATAAAATAAAATAAAATTGAATTTAAAAACATCAGTGGATCAGACTGACACACATTCCATCCCGCACACCTCTTTCCACCTTTTATGACAGATTTATGAAACTCAGGAAAATCGTTTTTCAGTATTCGTATTTCTTATATATTAAACCAACAATCTTACGAATACATATCTTTTTCCTTGAGATATGAAGGATAGGAAGTCCCTTCCCCCTCTTCGACAACAAATTTCTAAAATTAGCGAAATCGGTTTTTAGATATTTGTTTTTGTTATAGTATACTCTACCTCCAACAGTGTTAACCTTTGCATTTAGTACATTAAAACTAACCATGCTTACTTTCTTCCTATTTAAAATACATTTAAGTCATATTTTAAAAGTTGATTCTTATATATGAGAATACTTTTAACTTTATTCAGAAATTAGTGCATTCAGTTTAGAAAACAAAAAATAGGTTCTTAGTAAAATTATATTAATAAATGTAAAATACAATACCGCACTAAAAGATGTGAAATATAAATATAGATGGCGCCACTTTGCGTGTCGATATTTGCCTGAGAAGGTGCAATTTTCTCCCGCGCATTTGTAGTGAGAACGTACGTTTAATTTAAGATCAAAGACTTTTTTATTTACGAGACAAAACTTTAGTTAAAATACACATTTAAAAACAATTAAAAAATACACTTTAAAAGTATACACAGTATTCTGTGCTTCTGTCAATTCCTTGGATATTTATGTAACGCTTGCAATTACATAAATATCCTTAAAAAAAATAAATACTTAAATTATGTTGTATTGATACTATACTGATGAGGAAACTCGGACGAGTTTCGAAACGTTTAAATTTTAATTGTTTTTAAGTGAATATTTTGATTGTTTTAAATGTATATTTTAATTAAAGTTTTGTCTCATAAATAAAAAAGTTTTTGATCTTAAGATATGTAATTGAGACGGTTTGATGTCTGTGTACGTTTATTTTGTTCGTTTATTGATTCTTTTGTCTCGTAAATAAAGAAATTTTTTATCTTAAGATATGTAATTGAGACGGTTTGATGTTTCTGTACGTTTATCTTGTTCGTTTATTGATTGTTTTGCTAGTTTCTTATAGCTATATGGCATCAAGAGGTTGTATAAATAAACCGAACTCATTTTGTTACATCTGTGGTGGGTACGTTTTCAAAAAAAGGCAACGGAGTCTTCTTGCCTCCCCTGAGAATTAAATTAGGTTTAATGAAACAATTCGTAAAAGCCTTAGATAAAAGAGGGATTGTTTTTGATATTTAAATGAAGATTTTCCATATTTATCGGAAAGTAAAGTCAAAGAAGGTGTGTTCGTCGGCCCAGATATAAAACGGTTCATAAAGGACGAAAATTTTGAGGAAAAAGTTAAATCAGTCGAGAAAGATGCATGGATTAGTTTCAAAGACGTTACTTGGAAATTTTTAAGAAATTACAAAGGTCCTAACTACGCAACGAGCGTTCAAAAAATGTTTTGAAACTTTCAAAAACTAGGTTGTAACATGAGTTTAAAAATACATTTTCTGCACTTCCACCTTGAATATTTTCCTGAAAATCTTAGTAAAATGAGTGAAGAACCAGGTGAGAGGTTTCACCAGGACATAAAATGCATGGACAAACACTATCATGGACTCTGGAATGTCAATGTGTAGGCGCAGATTACTGCTGGGGGCTGAAAAGAGACACTAAACCAGCTTAAAAATCTGAAGGACACAAGCGTTCTTTTGATGATAAAGAAAAGTAATTTTACTGTATATGTTAGAATATAATTCCTTATAAAACCTGCATACATATTTATATATGCATATATGATTTTATTTATTTATCTGACTTTTTTGTGCATTTTTTAATTTATGTTATGTAAATTGTATATTCTCAAATTCCAAATTCTTAGTTTCTTAACTGTAAAAAATCCTGACGTGATACATAAAAATGAATATTATTTTTTAAATAAGCATAGCAGATTTCTTACAATTTACATAAATTCATGAAAACCCCAGACAAAAAGTTAAATTTTGTAGGCCTGTGTAGCCTTCGGTTTTAAAATTGAATTATTCCTAAAAAAAGATAGATTGAAGAATGGAACAAATGGCGTGTTTATTTTGAAAGCTGTAAAAATCTTATGCGCAAGTTCAGCATTTAGTTTCAAATGTCACCGACAGAGGGCGCTGTAGTCCCAAAATCCTGGTACATACAGTCATAAGTCAATGTTACGTTGAGATTTTTGAACAATTTGTGGCTACATGCAGTCGTTAGAGGATCAAGCAGAAACTGTATGGTATGCAAGATGGAGCCCGACCACACCTCACTGCTCAGGATTTTGACTTTCTTCAGGAATATTTCGATAGCAGAGTTGAACTATCCCTCATTGAACTATCCCTCATTTACTGAAAAAGACATGCATTGGGCCCCCATATCCAATCGATCTTACCCCTTGTGACTACTTTTCTGGGGGCGCATTGAAGGAAACTGTCTTCCAGAAGAGTCCGACAACATCAAAGGAACTCGAACAATTAATCTGTGAGGCATATGTGAACATTTCTATTGGCACACTACAGAAGGTGACTGAAATTGTCTTTGTTCGCTTGCGTCTACTCTGTACAGCGAAAGGTGGACATTTGTTAAAGATTGTGATGAGAGGCAGTAGTCACTCCTCCCAGAGGACGAATTCGTAAATGTCTAAAACTCTACTCTGTGATAACAGCGCCACCTGTTGGCAATATTTGTAAGTAAATTTGATTCTCATGTAAAAGAAATTTACAGCTTTTATAACAAACATGCCATTTGTTTTATTCTTCTTTCTATCATAGTTTAGGAATAATTTAATTTTAAATTCGGACCTGATTATTGAAAACCCTATAGGGGAGCGTGGGGCAGGTTGTAATAGTTTTTGGAAAATTAAGTATATTTTGAAATGTATTTACGTTTTTCTGTTTATAATTGTTGTTTTCAATAGCATGCATATTCATCTATCATATTCATAAAAAAAAACTTTCGTTAATTTTGCTAATTTTAGCACAAAAAAATACTTTTTCAAAATTATTTGCCTGTTACAATTTGCCCCGGATTTTGGGGCAAATTGTAACGCACGTAGAGCAAATTGTAACGGATACAAAGGGAACCCTAACAACAAAAACGGCTATATTTCAAAATGTTTTTTGTTATCAATCATTTATTAATTAAAAAAAAAAAGACAATTAATAACTAATATTAAATTATAATCTTCTTGGTATAGTAACAATGAATTATATCAAATGGATTATAGTAAAATAAACAGAAAATTAAATATAAAATCAACATAGAAGTCAATCTTAATCAAAATTTAAATTAATTCAAGCAAATGCTATTTTATTCCCTCTCATGCATTTAATGTGTGCTCACATTTTGCAAATTAAGCAATATACCCTTTCTTATGGCATAGAGAGCGTTTAGCAGAGCTCGAATTCACCGCACTTTTTTTCAGGACACTCTCATTGATGAGAAGTTTCTGCTTTTTTTCTACCACTATTTTTATGCAATAGTCTCTAATTCGTCATTAAATCGTGATTCTAATTCGTGGTTAAATAATCGCGGTACTATAATATAAAAACACAGAAAATATTTCTGTATAAATATAGTATTGGCAAAGAAGCCAAAAAATTTTCATTTCTGAAAGTTTCCTGAAAATGGGCGCAGACTTCGAGCTCTGGCTGTTGGCATCTCCACAAGCCACTCCTCTAACATGTTACAACTTGCCCCAAAATTTTGTTTCAACTTGCCCCATCGTATAACTTTGTAAATTTTTTCTATTTATAAAAATATATAATGATTTATACAAAAAATTAAACATGCAACTTATAATTCAACACACAGGCTAAATAAATAGCTACAAACATTTCGTTAAAGTATAAATTAACATACCTTTAATCAAAATTTACGAAATATAAATATATATTTTTTTTTTTTTCACTAACTAGCTAAAATGAAGCACGTGTACAGAACCTCTCATTAACCGTTTTCGGGGAGCACCGGTTGTAATTACATTATAAAGCGCGTCACAAGAATTATATTTATAAAAATATTTAATCACAAATGTTACAAACTATTTCGTAAACTGCGTGTTACTTCTTACCCCTGTCACAACTAGCCCCAAGCTCATATTTTCAATAATATGAGCGTGGAGCCAACTTCATATTTTCAAATATATATATATATATATAAGTCGAAACTCGTTTACGTTAATCTCAAAGGGAATAAAAATTGTGTTCATATTATCAGTAGTTCATGCTATCAGTAACTAATCTTCATAAAACTAAACTAATCCTCATTTTGGAGGGCTACATTTCTACTCACACCAGTAGTTATATTTACATTCGACTTTATATGATTTTGCTTTTCATTATAATCTGTTTTGTGTGTTGCTGCTTTGCACTCGTGCCTACTTTGTTCGCCTGATGAAGGATCGTGTGCTCTTTCGAACCGAAACGATTGTTCCGAGTTTATTGCATTTTATGGTGTTTATTCAAGGTTTTGTAAGTAATGATTGTGGATACAGCTCATTTTAAAAGTAATTCACGTTAAGCGTGTTCTAGTTAACGAGGTTCGACTGTATATTGCTTGCCCTCTTATTAAATATATATTAAAAAATAAACTTATCTTTCTCACTAACTGTTATTAAAGAAAAAACAATTATTTTTGCATCTGGGTGCATTTTTATAACTGCCTATATCGCAAAATTAAATCACATAAATTTATTGTATTTTTATGTTAATCACGTAAAACGCATTATGGGGTGAGGTAAAAATAAATAAATAAATAAATAAAAGAATTATATCTGCTCTGAATAAAAAAATAAACAAGGTTTTAAATAAAAACAATTAAATGTATAATTTCTTCTTTTATAAAAAATGTATTAATAATAAGATTATTTTTCTTTTATTTAATTGGAGTTTAGTTTTTGTTAAATTAAAATCGTATATTTTCTTTCTTTCTTTCTTTTTCACATAATTTAGTTAAAGGCACTCACCTAAGTCGTTTTTGACTTAAATTAAGAGAGGTTATCAAGAATATTATATTTTATTTTTTATCAACAAAACACACACACACATATGTAGTTTTTTTCTTACATTTTTAAGCTATTTTTTTCCTCTTTTCTTACAATTATTTCATTAATGCATCACAGAACTTATATTAAATAACTAGATAAATTTAACTTTCTTTTTCTTTCAATTAATAATCTAAAAAAAAAAAAAAAAAAAAAAAAAAACATGAGAATAAGTAATGAAAAATTTTTTAATTATTAAATTACAAGATTTTTCTATTTCTTTTATTTCTTTATTTCGCCTTTCAAACAAATACAACAGTTACATTTAAAAATTAAAATTTTTGTAATTTTTTTACTTTTTCTTACCCTTAAGGAATAGAAAGTATTGTTTTAGAGTCAAATTTTCGAAAGTGAATTTTTGTTATATTTACATGTTCTGAGGTACCCTGAATACGAAAATCATGTTTTTAGCAAATGGTCTGTATTTGTGTGTGTGTTTATCTGCCTGTCTGTCTGTGTGTCTCTTATCAGCATATCTCAAAAACAAATAGAAGCAGAAATTCCAAACTCGGTATTCTAAATGTGTATCATATAGGGATGCTACAATAGTTTTTCGTTGAGATGAAGCAAATGGTTCGTGTACAGAGACACTCATAAGTATTCAAATACATTACGTCTATGGGGGAAATTGCAGGTAAGTAGAATATAACATCTATAGACTGCACTAAACCAAATGAAACGAATATGTATTTTTTGTAATAGAGATCGTCAACAGGGAAAAAAAATTGTGTATGTAGGAGCCTCGCCCCTCCCCCTGGGGGGAAGTCCCCCCTCGAGGGTAGTAAATTTTCATGATGGGTATCTTTCAAAAGAGCTCACCAATACCTTTAAAATGAATGGTTGAACCATTGAACTACGATAATTTAAATAAAGTTACAGATTTTTTTCATTAAAAAAAAAAAAAAAAAAAAAAATGTGATATTGAGAACAAATTCAACTTTTTTTTTTTTATATTTAGTGTCATACTACTCTTAGAATAACTTAAAAACGAATAATTTTAGGAGACCCAAATGTTGTATTTTGAAGTTAATATAAGTTTGTTTCTGGAAAAGTTTGATCAAGATTGGTACGTTTCAATGAATGTTGCGTGTGAAAATTGTCTGTATAATTTTAAGTAAACTTTTAATTTTAATAACAGAATTAAATTCTATATAAATGTATGTGCATTAATGAAACGGGGGGTTGAGGGGGCGGTAGTCCCCCTCACACGGAACTAATTATCACATAAAACTCTTCCGAAGCCTAATTTGAATTGTTTAACATAGGTTTACAGGACAGTACTCGCTATCTCACCTCTTAATCTCCAACCTGTATTTATAGTATTAAATTTCAGGGTAAGAGAAAGTCGTGTGAGTAACATACCAGATTATTAGATTTATAAATAAAGCATTTTTCTCCTTACGTAACTTTTTAAGATTTTGTAAACTACATTTACATAATGCACTGTAGAATAATAATTTAACTTAATGTATATCTATATATAATTTAATTATGTACCTTTTAAAATAAATAAAAAATGCATGAAATAAATGTTCATTACTGTATGCATTTTTTATTTATTTATTTTTTTTTATTTTTTACTATTTTTAACTAAATTTTTCCATGTATTACAAAAAAAAAAAAAAAAAAGTATATTATTTCAAATATTTTTGAAAAATATTACAGTTTAAAATCAATGCAGTCGATTTTTATTAATTGTATTTTTCAATTCTATTTCATAAATAATCTTTTATTGCACTATATCTTTATATATTGAAATATATCAATGAAAAAATATTGTTATATTTTATTTGTCGGCTCTGTATATCAATAAACAGACATACTTATTTATTAAACAGAATTCTGAAACATAAATTAAAATGTATTTTCTATAGAAATTTAAATAATTGTATTATAAAATTTTAACCGAATATACGGAAGTATCTTAGAAATAATTTATTTTAAGATACAATTTTGTTAAAAGTTTATTAGAAATATATAATTTTTATTTCACTAATGTTTCATCCTTTTTCCTTCCTTACAACTATTTTATTAATGCAACACAGAATTTATAGTAAACAACTTTATAAATTTAAATTTCTTTTTCTTTCAATCGATAAATTCATTGTATATATCAAAAAATAGAGATATTCCTTGATCAAATGAAGCTCAGCAACATAAATTAAAATGCATCTTCTGTAGAAATCTAAATAATAGTATTTATAATTTTTCTCACAATATGTGGAAATGTCTTAGAAATATTTTATTTGAAGATACAATTTTGTTAAAAGTTCATTAAAAATATATATAATTTTCTTTTTTTCACTAAGGTCTATAGTTTTGTTTCGCAAATGTCTCATTCCTTTTTGAAAATTATTACATTTTTTTTTTTCGCTTTTAGCTAAATAATAACTTAATAAATCTCTACTATTATTTCCTATTTATTTTAAAAATACTATGCCAATAATTTACAAACATTAATTAAATATTGGTGAAAAATCAAATTGCATTTAATTAACGTAAATGTCACACTACGGGATTCAATATTGGATGAGTGTTAATGTCATTGTTTTCATTTTTAAAGTATTGCGATGGGACCATATAAAATAAATTGCTTAATTACCAATTATTTTGATTGCATTAATATGCATTTACAATGCAATTTTAAATTATTTAAGTTTTTAAATTTTAATTTTTTATTAAATTTATATCGAAGAATTTTCATAAAGCACTTTTTAACCCTACAAAATATAACGAAGATAACCGATATATAAAGCTACAGCAGATATACCTGCATCTATGCTTTGAAAGTTTAAATATAAAATAAATCAAATATATTAAATCAAATTAAAAATATTAATGTGTTTGTTTGCTAAAAGAAAAAAAAAAAAAGGGGGGGGGTATAAGGTGATTGACTAATGAGAGTCTTATTATAGACTACTTCTTATAAAGATTTGGTGCATCGCATTTACAGTTAAATCACAAGTATATTATAATGATAAAATACAAAATAATATAAATAGTCCGGTAATTATGACCATTCTTGCAAAGAAGTGTAAATGTTAGATTTTGTTTTTCTTTTTTTCTTTCTTTTACTTTACTTTACATTTCTTCCTTTTTTTTTTTTTTTTCACACAATAAAATCAATTGTTATATTTGTGAAAATCCCATAATATTCAAATTTTTAATACGTAATCTGTATAAAATTAATTTTTGTAAGAAGGTTTTTTTTTTTTTTTTTTTTTTTTTTTTTGCTATCACAATGTACGACTCCTACCCGTCGTGTTAATCACTGATGAGGTGAAGGCTTTGGTGCTCGACCTGTAAATCTATATATCCTATCTATTTTTTCTTCTTAGAAATGAATACTACAATTTTCTGTTCTTCTTTATTTTCCTTTTTAGAACTGGCTTTCATTAAGCATTCAATAATCATACCTTATATAAGGTTTGCCCAAATGAAAAGGAGACATTAGCTGTAGCGGCGTTATATCAAATCTCAGTGATTTAATGTGTTGGCCGATATATGGCATGGTGGTATTGCTACATGCACATGCGCAGTTAACGGCTTCGCATCAATATCCTCATTGCTGGAGAGTCATTTCCGCAGTTCGTTGCATGATGGATTTCTCCATATCAGCACAAAAAGTGTGACCAAGTGAAAAGGAGACTAAAGTTATATGTAAAGAAATTTTAATAACAATATTATAATTACAGTTCATGTGGTATAGTACAACTATAAATAATTGCCATTTGATACACTGATCCCAGCGCGTAGGAAGGGAGTGGATGGCTCAGCAGATGAGTCAGGCAAACATCCATTCTCTCCGTCTTCTGATTCTCTGACAGATGCTTGGGCACCCAATGTGCATAAACTTCGCTATAGCCAAGCTTTTTGTGGATTATGTGATGCGCAGTTCCATTGTTTATCGACAGTTCAACAGCAATTTCACGTGTGGTGATCCGGCGATTCTGTCGTATGAGCTCATCCACAGCCGATCTTTTTGTGCTGATCTGGAGGAATCCATCATGCAACGAACTGCGGAAATGACTCTCCAGCAATGAGGATATTGATGCGAAGCCGTTAACTGTGCATGTAGCAATACCACCATGCCATATATCGGCCAGCACATTAACTCACTGGGTTTTGGTATAACGCCGATACAGCTAAGGTCTTTTCATTTGGGCACACCTTATATGGTAATTAGTTCTCTGTGTGTGTGGGGGGGGGGGGGGGGGAGGCTACCGCCCTCTTCAACCCCCCGTTTCATTACTGCACCCATATTTATATAAAATTTAAATCTGTTATTAAAATTAACGTTCACTTAAAATTATTCAAACAACTTTCACACGCAACATTCCTTGAAACTTATGAGTCTTGATCAAACTTTTCCAGCAACAAACTTATATTAACTTCAAAATACAATATCTGGATCTCTTAAAATTATTCGTTTTTAGGCCACTCTAAGAGACACAGCAAAGATCAAACATTAAAAAAATTCACTACGGTAATCAGGAAGCCTCAAAACGTGTAAATATACAAAAAACAAGCGATGAATATTTAGCTTAAAATCATACATTATTTACCATATCTCAATGAGGAATTCATTTTAATTCCCGAACAAATTTTCTGGAAATGATAAAATATTATTAGTAAAGCACATCCAACAACAAAAAAATGTTATCTCTTAATTATTTGCAGCCCTGTATATCTTTCGATGATTATATACAGACCACATTGTGCATCTAAATATAATCCGATAGTAATAATACATGGTCCATCCTGAAATGCACTTCCGTCAATTTGCAACTATTATCGCACTTTTTATCTAGTTCTTTTGTGTAGCCCTTTTAACAAACAGTGAATGCTTTCCCTACCATATTCTACATGAAGCATGTTTTTACGCATATAAAAAATATATTCGTTTCATTTGGTTTAGTGCAGTGTGTTAAACTCTACTTATCAGCACTTTCCCCCATAGACGTAATGTATTTGAATTTTCTTGGGCGTCCCTGTACAAGAACCGTTTGCTTCATCTCGACGAAAACCTTAGTGTAGCATCCTTATATCATACACATTTAGAATTGCAAGTTTGGACTTTTTGCTACTATTTGTTCTCGAGCTGTGCTGATAACACACACACAGACCAATTCGCAAAAAACATGATGTTCGTGTTCAGGGGACCTCAAAACGTGTAAATATAACAAAAAGTCACGTTCGAAAATTGGACCCTGAAACAATAGTTTATCTCCCTTATGGGTAAGAGAAAGTAAAAAACTGATAAAATAAGATCATTTCACTAAAAAACATTAACAAATGGTCAATAACAACTTTTTTTTTCTAACTTAAAATTTTATGCTTATAATAAACATTTATGTTATGTTATTTATTTATTTGTTTATTTATTTATTTATTTTTTGTAATATATAAGTTTAAATTCTTCACTAACTTTCATATTAAAGTGCATTAAACATTTTGTCCTTAACAAATAATGTAAAGAACGATTTCTTTCTTTCATTAAATGTGTGAAAGTAAAATAAAGAAAGCATTTTGCGTATTAAGAAAAAACTTATTTTGATATTTTTTGCTTATAAGAAAAATAATGTTATGTAAATGAGAAATTGGATAATTGATTAGCTTAAAGAAATGACTTAATATTACTATTAGATAATGCAATGCTGAAAAAAAAAAAAAAAAAAAAAAAAAAAAGAAGAAGAAGAAGAAGAATTTTTACGTTAGATATTTCTACCTTATTTATTAAAGACATTTTTTGCAGTGCTTATAAAAAATAAGGGAATAACTTTTATTTATAATATTAAAGATTATTTAATCGCTCAATTAATTCATAAACAGATTTGTTGAAAATAACCAAGTTAAAGAAAATAAACTGAGCAATTTACTTATTTTTTCGACGTCAATTTCCTTTGGAGATATCAAATTTAATTAAATTTACTTTCCTTATTAAAAAAAGAAAAAGTTTGAAATTCATATAGGAATAACTCTAATAGAAAAAATAGAAAGTTAAATGGAAAAAACTTTTAATTACTGTACATCTAGAGGAAATATTAAGCATAAATAAAATTCTAATTTTTTAAAGGTAAAATCTCTTATTTTTTTTTTTCTTTCACAAATGCAGCTTTACTAGTTCTGTGTAAAGTGGGAGCAAAACTTTGTAATCCTAATAACATAGATTGAAACATAAAAGCATCGAAATAGGTAAGCAGCATTCTTCATCGGGAAAAATATTGAAAATAAGTTGACTAAAATTTCACTTTCTTGCTATATTTGTACTTAAAGTATTTTGTTTGATGAAGGTTGAATTTTGATTATTTCAAACCGAAAATCTGTTGACTGTTTTCACAATTAATGGTTCCTGTTTACGAATTTTCTTTCATCTTCTTCTCATCGCTTGTTTATTCTAAAATAATATGTCTAAATTTACAATAAATGCTTTATAAGAAAAGAATTTTAAAATATTTCAATTTTTGAAGCAACATTGTTGATGTTACTTCATGACTTTGGCAACTACAAATTATAAGGCAAAATGCTCATTTAATCACTAACTCATAAACAGGGTAATTGTAATTAATGTTGCGATTTGAAAACGCTCTAACTTTAAAACTATCTCTCAGAATGACTTGATGTTTTACCAGAACAATCTTGATGTAATTGAATTTTGTTTGGCGAAGGGAAAAAATAATTAAAATGTACCAAACTACCCTTAATCATCTATAAGGGGATTGTATCGTGAAGCAACTCTTTTCCTCTCGTTACTACCACTTTTTTTCGCTGTAAACTAAGGCTCCTATATATACGAGCTGACGCATCAGCCATTTTGTTGCCTTAGGGTTGCCACGTGTACCCAGCGTATTTCTCTGATAAACAAACGACAAACACTTTTTTTTATCGTCTTACGTTACTTTAAAGTAACTTGTTTCATTATATTTCATAATTTTAGCTAAGTAAATGATGATACGGAAGTTTGTTTAGCGATAAACTGCTATAATCATTCAAGAAGTGAATATAAAGTATTCGCAGACTGTGTATTTGAGTTTTGGCGACATTTTGTGAAAGAAACAGAAACCGCCCTAACAACACATCTTACCCCAGTCCATCCATAGGATATCCTCAGAATAAAATGACATCCTGTGAATGTACTGTGAAAGAAATATGTTTTTAGGAATATTATTGTTGTTTATTGCTCTTATCTTGACCGGATTAGCTTCAGATCAAAATTTCTTAAAATCATTAGGGAAGCGATAAGGACGCCAAGCGGGAATGCTGTCCTCTTCGGAGGCAAAAAAATGACGGTGATGCGCCGGCCTATTATTTTATTTAGGAGCTCTACTGTAAACACGTATTCTCTTATTTACGCTAATAAATTTGCCATATGCCCTTGTAGTCTATTGTTTCTAGTCGGCTAACAATATTCTTGTGTTTAACGACTGCATGTATGCCTTTCCTTTCTTCTGACATTACCATGACAGCACCATTTACATATTTGTCACAACTAGCATATTTTGGAACATTTTTTCCTTTATGAAGCAAAATTCCGTTGCCTTGCGATTGTTCTGGCAAAAATGTCAAGTCATTCTGAACGGTAGTTCTAACACTGTAGTAAAACAACTCTAACACTACTCTTCACATTTGGTGGTGTTTAAAAAAAAAAAAAAAAAAAATGGCTGTACCGGGTTTTTAAACGCAGGGCATAAAAGATTACTGTTCATTACAGGGCATAAGCATTACTGTTCAAATTATGTAACTGTGCATTAGATGTAACACAAAAGTTGGGAGGGGGGGGGCAACATGTTAGGTCCTAACGCCGCATGATGTCATAATGCGGAGTCTAAGTAGAATAAAAACTTTTCTAAAAAAAAGAAAATAATAATTACTTCCATTACCCGACTACAGTAGATAATGGGAGTATTGTATTCGGTCAAAAAATTCGATACCGCGTTTTCATCTGATTTACATGTTTCAAGATCTCCTGGGTCTCAAAATCTTTCAGTAACTGTTCAGTGTGTGAGTGTGTGTGTATGTGTGTATGTGTGTAGGGAATTTTCTGAGAGTCATACCATAAGTTGAAGCACATCTGGTGTACAGAAAATATTTCCAACTTTTGATAAAATATGAAAAAAACTGAAAAGGGACATTGGAAACTGGAAGAAACGCAGTAAGTTCGTATCTCAAAATCGACTCTAACGATTTTCTTCAAATTCGTTGCATAAACATACTTAGATGCCCTTTCGTATGAATTAGTTTGTTAGTTCAGGAAAATTGATGAATGTCCTGTATAAGTAGCTCAATTTCAAGTCTCGCAAGTGCATCCTTTTAAAAACGACTCTAAGGATATTTTTTAAACTCGCTGTATTAACTTCCTTTTGTATGTAATTGTTGTTTTCCGGTTATCAATTGAATATTCCGAGTTTTGGTGAAAATCGGTTCTAAAAACGGCTCTAACGATTTTCTTGAAATTTGCTATATAAACCCCTTTTAGATATCCTTTACGTTTTTATTATGGGAAAATTAACAGTCATCCAGTTTTGATAAGACAGTTTTAAATCTGAGAAATAGGTGATTCAAAAACGGCTCTAATGATACTTTTTTTAAAACTCTGTTTTATATGTTTTTTATATGTGTATCAACTTTCTCTTACAAGAAAATTATTATTTGTAGAATTGCTTTTTTTTTTATTATTATTATTACTTTTTTTTTTTTTTTTTTCTTGTAGTATTTATTTGAAAGAAAACAAGAGTTTTTTCTCATACATCATTCCCTTCTTTGATGTATAAAAAGAAAAAGTCATATGTTTACGTTTAATCAATGTGCCGTATTTAAGAAATAATTCGATTTTCGATTAAAAAAATATTAATAATTGAAAACGTTTAACAAGCATGATATTTTGGTTAATTTGTATTCATAAATCATTTTCATACTTTTAAAGTTTTAAAAGTAATCCCTTTTCTAATTATTTTTCATATATTTGCGTTAAATACTAAGAAATAAATAAATAAATAACGTATAGTAAGCTTAATATAATGCACATACTTAAGATAATTTTTCAAATAACATAAAAAAAGACAGAAAATACTTTCGGATATAATTTACTTTCATTAATTCTAAATTAAACATATTAAAAAACATTTATTTTAAAGATATAAATGATAAAACACATTTCGCATGCAGATAAAAAAATAGATTTTCGTTTTTTTAAATTAAATAAACGTGATTTGTTTTTCAATTTTACAGCAGTTGTCTATTTGTTTAATAGTAAATATTGGAGACGGATAGTTTGCCGGATAATCTTTAATTTGTTTGTTTAAGAAAAACTGAGTCTAATTTACCCAATTCTGTATTAGAAAAACGTAATTTTAACTGAAATGGATTTTAAATTTCAAATCAAAATGTAAAGCAGTATACTGTTAATTCTGTTTTCATATTTTTTTTTTAATAAACAATGGGTAGAGCAATTTGTAAAATAAAGTTTTGTTCTTTTTATCCGAAATAAAGGAGTTTAAATAAAATATTAGAAAAGAAAGCTATTTCGCTGAATTTAAAAAAAAAAAAAAAAACAGTCTTTGGAAATGTTTTATTAATTTTATTTAGTTATAACATAATTTCTTTATTTATATATAAGTACTCTTCCTCTGAATTCGATATAAAAAGATTTCTTTACAAAGCATTATCAATACAAAGAAGGTAAAAGAAAAGTTAATAAATTATCCATTTTTTTTTTCCCAATAAAAGATATCTTAAATAGTCAAATTGATAAATTAGAGTAATTTAAGAAAAAAAAGGAAAAAAAAAATTTTTTTTTTTTTTTTCAGTATATAAGGAAAGCAAAAAAACGCTCCGTCAGTCAATTTTTGCCACGCACGAATGGCAAAATGACAACTTGTATTGGTGGAAATACCAATGTTTAGCCCTGAGCAAATAAACAAGTTTGTTTGTGTGTGACGTCACCTGCGCTTTCCTTATACTAAACATCCAATTCATCGGTTGTACATATATGCAAATTTTCAGCTCCATATGCCTGTCTTTAATTGAGCATGTATTATTATTGGAGTTATATATACATGTATGCAAAATTCAAGCTCAATGTGAATTATCGAAAGCGGGTGAAAATTAAAGATTTGACCCACACATAAATAAAATCAGCATTCCACAAATGAATATAAAACATATCAAATTAAATGAATGCTTGTAAAAGTAGCTAATTTAAGAATTTTAAAATTAAATAATAGCATTTTACGAATTTTACACAATATGATCGAAACAAGCAGTATCTAAAAAGACACTCGCAAAACCTTTTACATAATTAATATATATATATATATATATATATATATATATATATATATATATATATATATTTTTTTTTTTTTTTTTTTTTGAGAAATATTTTTAACTTCGATTAAGCATTGTTAGAAACTACAGATTGTTTCTCTGTATATTAAAAAAAGTTTCTGTCGCTGGCGTCAACTTATTTTTATTTTTATTTATTTATTTATTTATTTATTTATTTATTTTCAATAGCAACTTCTCGCGGAGGGCAGGGTTCTCCGCGTCATGAGATGTATCAGTATATTCCGAATACTTCAAGGAGGGCATTTCAGCTGCTTAGAAATTTCCATCATTTGAATTAATGGAGTTATTAACTAAAAACATCGGGTTTATAAGGTTACTCTATTTGTCACCGTAGAAAAAGTTTCTTTTATGACGTTATTTTTCTGTCATGACATCATTTTCTACGAAAAAATAATGTGATGCATGGTGTAAATTATAATAAAATAAATGTCAATGTTGCTGTTAAGAAAATATTTCTATTATTAAAAATTTCTTAGTTGTTTATCTTTCTTTTTTTTTTTTTTTTTTGTATGTGTTCTTTCTTGCGGATAATGATTGTGAAATGTGGGTTAGGAAATCCGGTTTGTATAATCGTATTTTCTCGGCAACTATAGAACATTTAAATGGTTTAAATGTACGGGAAGAATGTATATATATTTATGCATACTGATGACCCTTGCTATTTTTTCGTGCGAAGTAAGGAAAGTTAATTTCAAATATTTGTTTTATTAATATTAAAAATAGGCTTAATTTATTTGTGTATGTTACAAAACAGACGCATTTTGAAAAAAGTGTTTTCGCTTTGTTTGCGTTTGGAATCTATGCCAACCACTTCCGAAAACCGCATTTCGCCGTAATCACTAAAAGAAAATCGCCAAATAGGGTTGTGGGCGAACCTGCAAGTTGTTCCAAATACAGTCAAAATAAAACTCATTTATAAATCTTGTAATTTCGCAATGATAATTTTTTAACATTACAGAATCAGACATTTCTGGGACACATTTCTTTTTTTTTTTTTTTTTTTATTATTATGGCAAGAAAAAAATTCATCATCTTAAAAGTATAGGCATTGGAAAAAAGTATATGCATTAGGAAAAAGTATAGGCTTAAGAGTATAAGTTCTAGATTTTTTTTTTTTTTCTTTTGTTTAAACGATCAATTACACTAAAACATTCATCGCCAAATAATGACAAAAATTTTAAAAATGCCAAGAGGGTCATACATTAAAGTTGTAACACAAAATGGTCTAGATAACATGAATTTATTTCTATTCTAAAAATAAAGCATAATATTTGATTTAAAAAGCAAAAAAATGTCGTATTAAATATTATGTATGACATTAAATATGGAAATTTCTACAACATTTTTTTGATTTCGTTTTGTGATAAACATTATTAATATTTCCGGGGGTTGGTGAGCGGAGCGAGCAGGGGGCATAGCCCCTTAGTGATTTTAAAAGAATAACTTAGAACTATAAGCATCATTTTCAGACACTGAGCTCCATTGTAACAGGAGAGCTGACTTCCTATTCCCTAACATTATCTAGCGCGGTCAGCGCGTATGAATACAGTGCCGATAGTTTTGGTTCGCATTCGGGGCAAAAGAAACAATTTCATGTACAGACTCCTTTGCTTATCATGCAGTTTTTTTTTTCTTTCTTTCTTTCTCTTTGCTACCGAAACTACAGTCTGCACCTAACTTTTTTACATTGACATCTTTAACATTGCGTAGATATTGATATTTTTGTTTTGCGTCAAGTGTAGTTATTTATAATTCCAAATAGATATATTTACCTGAATCTGAACTTAATCTTTTGTAGTAATGTGTCTAAATTGTTTCAGATTTTTGATAAACTTTTGTATATAATTATTGCTTTTGTTCTTTCAAAATAACAATATTTTTCATCATTTTTTAAATTACATTTCTATTTCCATTCAAGATTGTAATTCTTTATTATTACCTATATATTATTATAAATGTTACAGCGGTTTTAAAATTTTCAACAGAATAGTGAAATATAAATATGTTAATCCAGTGCTTGTTTAAACTGTAATGTAGGAGTAAACGAAGCAAACAGCTTATATTATACTGCAAAATTTTACTACTATATATATATATATATATATTATAGTTTAATGTATTTGATCACTATAGTTGAAATGAGGGAGTGGGAACTTAGTATTAAATGGCAAAAATTTGAACGCAATTTGTGAATATATATATACACACATATAAAGTTAAAAAGTGTGTATAGGAAAAGTGAGTAAAGTGAAAGTGTATAGTTTTTTTTTTTTTTTTTTTTTTTTTTTTTTTAATTAAGCAAATGCTTTCTTAGTTTAATTATAATTTAATTATAAATATTTTTCAACATGCATTTAAGCTTTTATTTCTTTTATCTTATCATTTACATAATTATTAATTATATATTATTAAAACTTTTACAGTGGTTTGAAAATTTTATTTTGAATTACTTTCAATAGAATTAGTGCAAGTAAAAATCCATTGGTCGTTTAAAATTGCAAATTTGAGAAAAATAGTAAGAGAGGTGGGAGACAGATACTTTATATCCTGATTTAATCATCTGTCTGTAAATATAAAACGTTTTAAAGAAATAAAATACCTTTCAAATACTCAAATGTCTGTGTTCATTTATTTAACCCATATTTTTATTGTTCATTACAATTAATGAACAATGAAGAAATTCAATATGTTATTCTAATTAATTTAACATTTAATTTATAAATAAATAAAGCCTACTTTTTTTTTTTTTTTTTTTTTTTTTTTTTTTTTGTTATTTGATAATTTTTTGAAATTTTATTAATACTCAATTTTTTTTTCCTCATTTTTTTATTTTAAAGATTTATTTAAATGAGATGACTGTAAACGCCAAGTTTTTTTTTTTTTTTTTTTTTTTTTTTTCATCTATTAATTTAACTTTTACTTTCTGAACACTATAATTTCTGACATGATTACAATACTTTCCACACTAAAGTACGGTAATTATACCAAAAATCGAAATTTGAGATTTTGGTGTTTCAACATGTTTCCAGGCACTCTGAACTCATATTTAATATTTTTACGATGATGTATGTGAGTGAACACGATAGCGTCTAAATGCTTTGTTCGAATGAGCTGAAAGTTGATACATATGTTATAAGTCTGTCACCATAGCATGAAGCCTATTTATTTTGACCATCTAGCACATTTTTTTTTTTTTTTTTTTTTTTTTTTTTTACACAAAAAATTCTTTAACATTATGGTCTATGGGCCCAAATTTGTTAAAGGGTGATAGCGTCTAAATGCCTTATATGATTGAGCTGAAAATTCATATGCATGTTACAGATCACTTTCACATGAACTGTAAGAATTTTGGAGAAGCTACCACTTATAGTGTTTTTACAGGGGCTCAAATTATTTAAAGTGCGATAGGGTACAAAAGTCTCATCCAATTGAGCTGAAAATTTATATTGTTCTAATTCACTGTTGCACAAACTGTATAGATTTCAGTTTGTCCATCATTTGTAGCTTTTTTACAGGGACACAATAAAAATCTCTTTCATTGTAGATAAAATACATATTTATCTAAGCGTGAAAAAGTGATAAGAAAATTTTACACAAAATCATCTTTGTATCTGTCTGAAAAAATATTGTAAGGTTAAAGAAGTCATTTACATAGTTTTTGGAAAAATGAGAGGGGTAGAATTTGCTATAATATATACCGTTGTAAGATTTTTATTAAATTTAGGGAGAAAACATGTCTCATTTTATTTCTTTAAAGCAAAGTACATAAAAATCTTTAAATTTTAATTTAAATATGATTTTATAGTAATGATGAATTTGCACTATGAAATTTCTGTTTTTTCTCACTATCGCATACAGCAATTAAAACTTTGAAAAAAAAAAGTAAATATTTTCAATCGGATTTTTTTGCAACTTAAATCCTAGCAAAAAATATTAGTCATCTGGATTGCATTGCTCTTTTAAATTTATGCTTTTACATTTTATAGTTTTTATAAATTCAAATCTCTACCTCTCTAAAATGATTTTATTGTTATTTTTTACTTTCCAAGCATACATTATGTAAGGGAAGTATTGTAATTGCGAAAAAATATGATATTTTTGGATTCAGGGGACACCAAAACGTGTAAATATAACAAAAACTCACTTTTGAAATTTTGACCTAAAACAATACTTTCTCTACTTTATAGATAAGAGAAAATAATAATTGAATTGACAAAGTAGTTTGGAATTTAAAATGATAACTTGAATTTAAAAAGGTTCTGCTAATACAGCACTGAGCTACAGATTGTAACAATGGTATTCAGTGGAATATAAGCAGTTCCATCTATAAGCAAGTTATATAAAAATATCTCAAGTAAATATCAAACTAAATGCATATTAAAATGTTCTGTTATTTAAAGATTATGATCTTAGAAATTTAACGTTTAACGAAATTTTTTATTATTTATTATAATGTTGTAAAAGTAAATAACCAATTATTTAAATGACCACCTCCCTCAAAATAATTAATAAAATAACCCCTTTTATTTTAGCAGTGAATGTTTTATATTAAATAATTTCTGTAATATATCAAAATTGGGGGGGGGGGGGATAGAAAGAAAGAAAAATACGGTTGAATAAAACTAAAAGTAATTGGGTTATAGAGTAGTTTAGAACTCAAAATGTTAGCTTGAATTTAAAAAGATTCTTCGAATACAACACTGAGCTACAAATTGTTACAATGGGGCTCAGTGGAATATAAGCAATTCCATTTATAAGCAAGTTATATAAAGTATATCTCTAGTAACCATTAAACTACATGCATATTAAAATAATCTGCTACTTAAGTCTTAAATTCACTTTATTAACAATATGTTGGAGAATAATGAAATAATAAACAATAACAATCGATAATTCATACTGTCAGACGCATAGTAAAACGGACTACTTTTTTTCTTTTTGCCCCCTATGCATTCATCAAGGCGTAATTCGTCTAGTAGACGACTGACCGCGAAGTCAGCTGTTCTGTTACAATGAAGCTCAGTGTTTTCAGATGCAGTATGTTTAACTAAACCCAAGAAAAATCTTCAACGTTTTGAATGCCAAAAAGAAATATCAAACATCATGCGGCTGTTCCGGTAGCATTTGGCGTTCCGTCGTTGGTACGCCAAATGCTACCGAAGCAGCTGCCTGGTACTAAATTTTTCTCTTTGGTTTAGCCAGCTTCTGTAACCAATTCTAGATGAAATAATTATTGAAATTAAATGTTACAAACACAGTAATTTAAAACATGATTTGGACTATTTTTCAGACAACGCAGGTATTGTGTGTACGTTCAACGACAAAGCCCAGGGGACTAAAAGTAACAGCTATGCCATTTTTGAATTCAAACTGATGCTACATGATATGTTGATGTATTTCTCTCAAGATGAATTATATGCTGGATGTTTCTGTATAGGAACGTCTAAAAATCTTATATTTTTTATATTTTCCTTCAGAAAAAACTAAATATGTCCTTTAGACAGAAGTTCTATGGATCTATCAGCATGTATTATAAAGCTGGAAAATATTTCAATTTAGTTTAATTTAAAATTCATCTCAAACATTCGACAATTAGAAAAATCTATAAACATTACATCAACTCGGGCAGCGTCGGATAAACCTGTTGGTCTTGTATATATGTCTTCGGTTTCTTAAAGAATTTACCTCTGCGCAGCACTAGTGCGACTTAAAACCCAACCAACCATCAGTTTCTTACAGATGGCTCTAACGATTTTGATAAAAATTTAGGGTTTGAGCATAGCCTCCTAAACTAGATGCCTGTCGCGTGGCTCAGAAACTTTACAACAATTGAAGCGGTAGACAGCGCCACCTGGTACAGATTGCGCGATTTTTTTATTCAGCAGCCACCAAAAATTTTTAAATGTGTGATGTGATATACATAAAAGGCGAATTGAATCGAAGAGACGGCGATTATATGTATCATATATCATTTCTTAAAATTATTGGTGACAGTTGAATAAAAAAGTCACGCAATCTGTACCAGGTGGCGCTGTCTACCGCGCTTCAACTGCTGCCAAGATTCCGAGCTACGCGACAGGCATCTAGTCTAGGAGGCTATGGTTTGAGATGACAAATCAATCTGATGTATGTAATCTTCAGGAAAATTAACATTCCCTGCTAAACCGCGATCTGTTTGGAATAAAATTTTTAAGAGACTTTATTTTAGTGTTTGGACGATTTTTTAATAAAAAATTAAGGCTAATTTTTTTTTCCAAAGATTAAAAATTTTTTAGTTATCAACACCTTTAGGAAAATAATAACTCGACGGTAACTCCTACTCTACGAGGGGCAAAATTTAGAGTTAAGGTTTTTTTCTTTAGATGTCAGACAAATCTGACTTATTCTTATCGTCAGTGAAATTAGCGTTCGCTATTAATCCGTACTCTGACTGGGACAAAATATAAAAGAAAACTGTTTTTATAGAAAGCTGATCGAAAGATTGAGATAAAAATTTAATGTTAGAGTAATGATCTGAATTGTTCCCATCTTCAAGAAAATCAACATTCTCTGGTAATATGGGCTCGATTGGGACAAAATACTGTAGAAACTTGGAAACATTGTCTTCTAGGAAACTACTTGAATCACTTATTTTATTTTATTTTATTTTATTTTTATTTTTTATTTTTATTTATTTATTTGTTTATTACAAATTTCTAATTAGGTTTTAATAAGACAGCAGTTGAAGCTGAATTATATTCAGCTTCAAGAAAATTGGTTTTCATTGTTGACCCGTGCTTAACCCAAGTCGAAATATTGCAAAAAAAAAAAAATGATTTTCTTGGGAAAAGGCTATAATACTTTTTCCTTTCTTCTTCTTTTTCTGATATTTTTTTTTAACTGAAATTGTTATTAAAATAAGGGGGTGGAGGAGGGGGAATAACCATAAAAAAATAAAATAAGCTTTTCCAGATAATCCGTTCTTCTCTCGGGGAAAAAAAAAAAATTAGAAAAAAGCAGTTGGATTTGACCTATTAAAGGAAAAACAACTGTTTGATTTTTTTTTTTTTCTTTTTGAACTTCGAAATTAACAATTAATTTGTTATATCATAACGCGAAATATCTTACACTCCCTTCAACCTAATAAATAAATTACTCTTTTTTATCGTCTACGGAAAAATGAAGGGGAAAAAACACACTATTTATTCCGCAATTTATTTTTACCCTGATACTGAGAGAATCTTGATCATCCAGGTACTTTTTTAATAATTACTCGTTAATTCTTGATGAAAATAAGAGTCGTGCAGTTTTTAAGTATAAACACAACACAAAGGGTTCCACATTATATAAATATTTAATCATGAGTACTCTAGTATTTAATTCAGCTTATCTCTTCCCCATAAAATTATATTATTTTACTTATTAGTATAATTCATTTTACTATTCTGTGTTCTTAACAAAATTTAATTTTTTCGTTTGTTCCTTTATTAAATAATATTTTACGAGTTTCATATATATATATGTTTTAAAAAATTTCACTTTCTCACTAATTGTTATTAAAGAAATGACAGTTATTTCTGTAAGTGAAGCAATGTTTATAACTGCATAACACAGAACGAAATCACGTCATTTTTCTATATTTGTAGGTAAATCATACAAACCGCATTATAGAATTAAAAAAAAAAAAAAAAAAAAAAAAAAAAAAGAATAAAAATCCTAAAAATATAAAAAGAAATCATGGCCTTAAACAAAAAAAAAAAAAAAAAAAAAAAAAAGAAAAGAAAAGAAAAAGAAAACGGAATTAAATTAACTTTTTTTTTATGTTAATGAATTAATAATAGGATTAATTTTCTTTTCTTATTTTCTTTCACCTTTTTTTTTTTTTTTGCTAATTACTAAAATTATTATCTTATTTTTTTTTTTTTTTAACTTAATTCAGCTGTTAAAGACGTTCATCTAAGTTACTTGCTTTTTTTAATCAAGCGAAGTTTACAAAAATATTACATATTTTCTTTTTTTTTTCATTTTTTTTTTTTTTTTTTTTTTTACATCTAAGGTTCATTTATTGTTTCTTACAATTATTTCTATTATTTCAAAACAACTTTTTTTTTACTTTCTCTTACCCATAGGGTCAAGAAAGTATTGTTTTAGGGTCAAATTTTCGAACGTGAGTTTTTGTTATATTTACATGTTCTGAGGTCCCCTGAATACGAAAGTCATGTTTCTAGCGAATGGTATGTGTGTCTGCGTGTATGTTATCAGCATATCTCAAGAACAAATAGTAGCAGAAATTCTAAACTTGGTATGCTAAATGTGTATCATATAGGGATGCTACACTAAGCTTTTCGTTGAGATGAAGCAAATGGTTCGTGTACAGGGACACTCAAAAGTATTCAAGTACATTACGTCCATGGGGAAAATTGCAGGTAAGTAGAGTTTAACATCTACAGACTGCATTAAACCAAATGAAACGAATATATATTTTGTGTAATAGAGATAGTCAACTGGGAAAAAAAATCTTGTGTATGTAGGAGCCTCACCTCCCCCACCCCTGTGGGAAGTCCCCCCTCGAGGGGAGTAAATTATTTTCATGATGGGTATCTTTCAAAAGACTTCGCCAATACCTTTAAAACGAATGGTTGAACCATCGATCTGGGATAATTTAAAACAAAATTATCGATTTTTTTCATTTTGAACAGATTTTTTTTTTTTCTTTTTTTTCTTTTTTTTTTTTATGTAATATTGAGAATAAATTCAAAATTTTTTTTTGGATATTTAGTTTTATACTACTTCTCTAACATGGAAACTGTGTACATTATCATGGAAGATAATTTTTTTAAATAATAATTTTAATAAATTATTTTCACTGAGTGAATATGTATAGGAAAATATAGAAAAAAGTCGTGTGGTGGCCACAACACACTAGTTATTTGTTGTTAGTGGATGTGCTTTACTAATAATATTTTACCATTTCCAGGAAAGATGTTCGGGAATTGAAATAAATCCCTCATAGAAGTATGGTAAATAATTTATGTTTTAAGCTAAATGTTCATCGCTTGTTTTTTGTACATTGATGAAACGGGGGGGGGGGGGGGGTTGAGGGTGGCGGTAGCCCCCTCACAACACAGAACTAATTATCATATAAAGCTCTTCCTAAGCCTAACTGTAACTGTTTAACATAGGTTTACATAACAGTACTCGTTATCTTACCTCTTAATCTCTAACCTGTATTTATAGTATTAAATTTCAAGGTAAGAGAAAGTAGTGAGAGTGACACACGAGATTATTAATTTAACTTTCCTTTTATTTCAACTAGGCAATTCTAAAAAAAGTATGAGTAACTAAGAAATCAAATTGTCTTTTTATTATTAAATAGCAACCTTTAATATGTGATAAATTATTATTACACAAGCATTTCAAATCAATATGATAGCTACATTAACAATTTTAAATTATCATAATTATGCAGACTAGTATCGCCCAGTGGTCGAAACTCGACCATTTTTTTTTTTTTTTTTTTTTTTTTTTTGCAAAGCGAGGCAAAGCAAAGTTATTGCCTTGTCCTAAACGGAATGCAATTGCAACACAGCTGCGGCAATTGTTTGTCGATATTCACTCTAACTGAATCAGCAGAGTTTTACTTAATATAACTATTTCTCTCTGTAGATGTTAGCCTTTCCTGAAATGAGAGAAAATCGCAACGTGAAAACGCCCCTCGTTGTGTGATACAGCCCAGAAGCTAATAGGTACCATGTCAGACCAAGGTCCAACCAAGTATCAAATTCTGTTAAATGAATTCGATTGGTTCATAAAGTACAGTGTTTGAAAAAAAAAAAAAAAAAAAAAAAAAAAAAAGATATTTTTAAAAAATGGTCGAATTGAGTTCGGGAAATTTCAAAACGTGTAACTTTATCGAAAACCGAAAATCTAAAACATTTCTGAATCTTATATTTTCTACTTATATATGCAGAGAAAAGAATAATAAATCCACTTTTTAAGAAATAAAAATAAGTAGTCAATTTCACTAATTTCACTTAATTAAAATGCACTTCTACTACCCACAAAAGCTAGCAATAAAGACACTTTTTTAAAAAATAAGTAGCCAATTTCAGTTAATTGAAACGTAAAGAAAGCTCAAAATATATAAATTCAGCAGAAAACGGAAATCGGAATTTTTTCCGTATCGTCTACTTATACATGCAGCAGTTAGTAACAAATCCATTTTCCTTTTATTTAGTATATTAGTTGAATATTTATTCTTTAAATGTCACCCTTTGAAATGAAATGTTTATGTTTACATTCGAAACTGGAAGTTTGCCATTTTCTTTTCTGGAGTTTTGTGATTTTAAATTAAAATTTTATCAATTTTACAAAAAAAAATAACTCAATCAAACACATGTAGACAGTAACTTATATATAACTATACCCAAATATCGGAATTAAAATCGGCAGATAATTTCCGTTATTTTTTAATAATTTTTTACAAAAAATTCAATGGACAATTAACATAGAAAATCTTCTACATGGCTCCATGGACAGACAGTGACGTCATCACTTCGCTTGCGTATAGTGATGCTACATTATACAAATTACTGTGTCTATGGTTTTATTTGAGCTTTATGAAATTGCCAGATTTAACAACTTTCTACTTTTAGGTATTTTTTAATGTGAAGGAATACGTGTATAAAAGGGAAAAACGGGGGAAAATGCATAAAAAATAAATGTATTTTTAAATACCTTCTTGACATCGTAAGAAAATAATATTTGTATTTGCACCTTCCGGCTAACCATACCTTTCGAATGATACCATTTTCAACCCTCTACTCCCATAATTAATATGTTAAAAAGGGACAACAAATTTTATGCTTGCCTATTAATATATAGATATCGAGATTATTCTTTCTTTTCATGCATAAATATGATTTTTTATGATATTAAAGCCAGTGTTGCCAGATCTGGTGGATTATTTATTCAATAATACCCAATAATATTTAATTGTAACATTTGCCTAATCACTTTGAATGTTAATTGTCTATTATGTATATCAAGTATCACATCTCAAAATTATTGGTGATTATTGAATAAAAATTCGCTAGACCTTGCAACACCGTTTAAAGCAAAGAATTTAGATTTATACATTCTGTGAGGTTTGCGTTGACGCAGACCCCATCTTAATTTAGTTAACTTAAGTATTAGGTATAAGAAGCACAAAGACTCAGATATATAAAATAAAAATAAGAGTTTATTCAACTAGAATAATGGGAGGATTGGCCTGAATTATGTAGCTCAGTCAGCAGAATTAAATATTTTAGCAAATAAATATAATAACTAATTTAGGTAATTTGAAATATCTCGCCCATAAAATAGTAGAAGTCGTAGAGTCGGGTGAACACCTTTACTTAGATGCCATGACTTTCAAATAGATTAACGGATCCCCGGCTGAATCAATTTTCCATTCACAAATACTCGCACTAAAACACAGTAACATTCATTAAACTACTTAACTTAAGTGCAACTCAATCTCCTCTATCGAAATATAACTTTCTCCAGGCTACAAGCCTTAAACTTTGTCGTAGACAGACGTCGGACAAGACTCCACTACCCCACCACCTTTACGAAAATCATCTCCATCTTATACCACTTTCCACCAACTTCTCTTTTCTTCATTTCAACCAAACTTTTAGAATCGCTTCCTATTTGTCTACACCTCGCAACTTAATTCCTTCGTTGCAGCACCATGTCGACACAAAACTAATCCGACCTAAAATTTCGCCGTCACTGGCGCCGAAGCGATTGAACTATCCCAACTGAATACTTTGCTGGATCCAGAATAATTTTAAACAAACTGTGGTGAATTACCGTCACGACCTCATAAGTCTGCAGCAAAATTATTGAAGCACTAGCAATAATTCCTGCTTAAAAGATGGACACCTAATGCTGTTTTGTTAAGTAAATATTTCTCTAGTCATGATCTTAGTCTTATATACTTTATAAAAAAGTAAGTTGATGACAAAAATTAGCGATCAAACTAATATATATATATATATGTATATATATATATATATATATATATGAAAAGTGTGAATGTGTACTACAATTATTTTGCTGCCGACTATATTAAATGATAGTGTAACAAATTTACTTGTAAGAAAAGAATTTGTATTGTATAATTAATCATGTTCCTCTTTTAATACAAACTGAAAATGCATGAAGTATGTGTCCATTGCAGTATATATATATATTGAGACTGCTTCTAACAAAATAGTTTGGTGTACTATGAAATATAGTACGTGTTACTTTAATGATTTTAAAAGAAAAAATATATATATTTATAGTTGTAAAATAACACAGTCGACTTCATTATTTTAATTCTTTAGTATTTTTTTTTTATGGGTACCTTTCAAAAGAGCCCATCAATACCTTTAAAACGAATGTTGAACCATCTATATGTGATAATTTAAAACAAAGTTATCGTTTATTCCTTTCATTAAAAAAAAAAAAAAAAGTATTATTCAAGATGTCATACAAGAAAGAAAATCGACTGTTTTTGGATACTTAGTGTTATACTACTTCTTTAGATTGAAAATCGTTTCCATTCATCAGGGTAGATAATTGTAATAAATAATAATTTTGTTAGATTATTTTTTACTGCAGGAAATTGTATTGGACAATACAGAGGAAAGTCATTAATTTTTTAAACGTATATATATATATATAATAATTTGCTAACTTTCGTAGTAAAGAGCATCAGTCATTTTTTTTTTTCTATTATCAAATACGTTAATTGTAAAGATTAATTTCTTTCTTGCACTGAATTATCCTATATATAAAAAAAAAAAAAGAAAAAAGGCAATTAATTTAAACGGATCTACCTTAACAGTTAAATAATGATGTGTAAAATAAGAATTGGAGAATTGATTAGTCTAAGCAAATAACTTATCATCAGAACTAGATAATGTAACGCTGAAAGAAAAAAAAGTGAAATATTTGTGTACACTTCTTCATCAAAGATATTTCTTAAATCGCTTAGTTGAAACAAGTTAACAACTTTCGTTTATAAAGTTAAAGATTATTTAATCATTCAATTAATTCAAAAACAAAATCATTGTAAATAAACAAAAAACTAAACAGCTTATATTCTTCTTCCACGTCAATTTCCCTTAGCGATATCAAGTTTAATTAAATTTATTTTCCATATAAAAATTGGGTTTCATATAATAAAAAATATTTTTGAAAAATATAACATTAAACAGAAAATGTAATAATTACTGGGGTAAAATTTATAAAGAAACTAATATATTGTGGTCATCCCAATTTTTTTTTTCTATATTTTTCTATTCAAATTCACGCAGTAAAAATTTTTTTTTATTATTTTTTTTTCATTATGAATGCAGACTATGTTCATCTCAGAGAGGTGTTACAAGAAATGTGCAACGGAAGTGAAATTTTATTGTGCTATTGACATCCTCCCCTTTCTTGGGGATATTTGCAGTGTAGTAGTACCACCTATTCACTGATATGCACCCAAACTGAATAAGCATAAATTCTCATGATAGCCTTTTTTCATATATCAAATTTTGTTCGAGTATGCTCAATAGAAACTAAGATATAGCCTTTCCTTAAATAGCAGAATACGCTGTAAAGCAGCGCTATCTCTTGAGCGGTTTGCACCAAAAATTGGTAGGCACTGATTTATGTCAAGATTCATCTACATAAAAAATTTATATTCAATTCTGTGTGTAGTTCCTAGGACGCAGCCTTCCCTGTAATTGAGGATATAGCAGTTAGCTTTTCAACGATTTGCACCAAAAGTTGATAGGTACTAATTTATGTCAAAATGCAATTGCATACAAATTTGTGTGTAATCCCAAGCAGTAGTCCCTGAGATACTGTTATAACAAAATTTTTATCACTCTCGCACAGACACACAGACAGATATTTCTTAAAATTGTCAAGTCATTTTCTGGACCTCTTAAATTCGTAAATCCTTGAAAAATCGGAAGTCAGATTTTTTTAAAAATCCAATATTCTCTTTTATTGAAAATAGTAGAAAGTAAGGTAACGACACCAGTTTCGCTTGGTATTCGCGTGGTATTCATGTATCAATATTATACATTGGTCTATTTTATACACTGATTATTCTAGTTGTTGTTAGACACTTTCAATTTTTCAATACATTAAGCCAAATTTTAAAAAATAATAAAAATTGAACCTACAAAAATGCACCAGTGCTCGTCACTTGAAAAATGAGTTTCACCAGTAGTCGTCAGGTGTTTGCACCAGCGGTCGTCATGTAAATAAAACGCAACAATTTGCTGAATAGTTTGATTTTAATTGCGATTTTACAAAAATTAATGAAACAAAACATCTTTGGCACATACTTAAAACCTAAATCTATTCTTAGGGTTTAAAACACAAAACATTAAATGGTAAAATTCAAATAAAACAAATTCATATGCAAAATAGTTTGAAAATTGTTTGCTTTTAAGAAAAGTTCTCAAAATTTTATTCGACCTCAAAAATATCTTTATTTAAAGCAGAGGGTAAGTAGCAGGGGAGGGGTTAATAAACTGGTTTACAAGCGTGACTTTGCTCCAAATTATCGCAGTAAGATTGATTTTACCATGTTTTTATTAACTCGTACTCTTGTTTGTTTGTTTGCCCAGTACAAATCTTGCAATTGATTTTTAACTAACTTGCTGACTACCTAGACATTTGAAACTTTCAGAATAGCTCAGAACACGGTGACAATGTATTTTTTAAATACTTTTAGCCAACCTTTTCGAGTCCCCGCTACCTTCGGTAGCGTTTATATGATTCAATAACTTCCCGACTAGCTACATTTGAAACTTTTAGAATAGCTCAAAACACGATAACAATGCATTTTTTAATACTTTTAGCCAATTGTTTCAGGTCCTCGCTGCCTTCGGTAGCGTTTATATGATTCAGCAATCATATACTCATCCCGATCATCAATCTTCCCGACTGGCTAGACTTTTGAAATTTTCAGAATAACTCAGAACACGGTGACAATGCATTTTTTAAATACTTTTAGCCAATTGTTTTGTTTCCTCGCTGCCTTCGATAGCGTTTATATGATTCAACAGAAAATTTAAAGACATGGTATATAAAAAGTTCTTTTTATCTCGGAATTATTTTTTTAACGTATGGGTTGATTATATGTAACCAACGCACACTATAGAGGAATTTTGTGAAATCGTTCGCTTCTGCTTCCTCATTAAGTGTGGGGGGTGGATGCAAAAATACGTTTTCAAGAGTAATTCTGCTCCAAATTTTGTCAGTAAAGCAATTTTTTGATGCGTTGATTGGTTATGCGTACTCAACACATACTATAAAGGGATTTTGCGTAATTCTTTCCGACCGAATTTTGAGGAAGGGGAGCAAAAACATATTTACATGCGTGACTCTGCTCTAAACTATCTTACAAAAGTGTTTTTTGATGTGTGAGTTGGCCATATGTATCCAACACCTAGTATAAGGTGATTTTGCGGAAATCTTTTGTTTATGTGCAGGTGGCAAAAAAAAAAAAAAAAAAAATACGTTTTCAAGTTAACTTAGCTGCAAATTATTTTAGGGAGGGGTTTTTTTATGTGTCAGTTAGTTTTGTGTCACCAACACGCATTATAAGGTGATTTTTCAAAATTACCCCTCTCCTCTTCCCTCAGTCGGGCGGACCAAAAACACGTTTTTAAACTTAGCTCTACTCCAAATTCACTCAAAAACGCGTGTTTTAATGTGTGGGTGTTGATTAAAATTACGCAATATGTAATTTGATGGGATTTCGCTAAAATCCTAAATTCTAAATTCTACCCGTGGGAGAGAGGGGAGGGGGCGGAGAAAAAGTGGTTAAGTCTATGCCGAAGGCAAGGCAGTAGAAGCCAATCATCATATTGCGGGACGGAAAGCTATTGCAGAAAACAGCGGAAACATTAACTGCGGTTTCGACTGATTTCAAAGTTTTTTTTATTTATTTATTATTATTTTTTTTTTTTTATTGATAATGGTACGGATTTTTTCATATTTTATTTAAATATAGGGACCAGTGATGGGGGGAAGCCTGCTAGTATTATTCTACACATCAAGCTAATGTTATCAAATAATATGGATCTGTATCTTACAATTTTAATTATTTAAGAAAACAGTCAACAAGGTAATTTTGATCAACATTTTAACTATTTGCTTATCTCACATAACTAATATAATGTACAAATAAAAAACTTGCTTAAGAAATGTTTTTTATGTTTAATATTTTCTATATAAATTTTTATTCACCTGCACCTAACATAACAAAAAGCCTTAACATAATTTTGAAAAGACTCACACTCATGCTAATTATGAAATTAAGCCTTTTTATTTCATCATTTTCGAAATATATATAAATTAAAATTAAATTATCACGGTCAATAAAAAACTTATATAAAATGCATAAAAAAGTGCTTAAATGCTATTTATAGTTTGTAACTAATTAGTATGAAGCAACTTTAAAACATCACTTAAATACATCTTCGCAAATGCATGACATCATAAAAATTCAAAATACATTAGACAGATGTATAGAGTAATCATGTCTGTTTTTCTAAAATATCAAGCAGAAAACTAGAAAAAGCTCTTTATAACTAAATATGTTTATGTGCCATTGTTTAATTTTTAAAGCAAAATACAACGAAAACTTTTAGGTGTTTTTTAGGCTAAAGTCAGTTTTAGTGAATTAAAGATACCATGACTGACTTTATTTAAACAAGCTATTCAAAAGTTACACGTGCAATACAGGTCACGTTCTTGGGGTTAAAATACATTTGTTTACATTTACAAATACACCTGACGACTACTGGTGCCGATAGTCCAATTAAAGTAAAAATTATACTACCATAATTCTAAACGAAAATATAGTATTTTTAATCAAAAAAGTTACCTAGTTATTAAAAATGTGAAAGCACCAGTGTTCGTCAGATGTGACGAACACTGGTAAAACGTGCAAAATTTGCACCAGTAGCCGTCATACCTTAAAAATCTTTATATTATGTCAAATTTTAAAAAGGGGCACATAAATTGTATTCTACATTTCATAAACATTACATACAATGCTTTATGAGCAATGTCAAATACAGCAAACAGCAAAATATATCAAGAAATGCATATATCTTTCCTTAGTCATTTGCTTTACATTTACTCAATCCAGTTGTAATTTAACGCATACTTCCCTTATTTCTCTTCTCCTTACTCTTCCCCAATACTTGAAATCGAACTTTTTCTGTTATAAGAAGCAGAAGGTTTTGGAGAATCTTGTGCGGGTAGATTCAAATTCATACAGTTTATAAAACGCTTATTTTAACACTTCTTTTAAGAAGGTGCCGACTACTGGTGCAGATTTTAGGGATGACGAGCACTAGTGTCTTTACCTTAAATGTATTTATTTTATACGTTATTTGTTAAAAGGAGATTCCTTACAGATTGTAGAAAAATTCAATTAAGAAAAAAAAAATGTAGAAAAATGCAATTGTTGAATGAAGAGGAATTTTTTTTTTTTTTTTTTTTAACTACATCCCTTACAAAAGAATGTTATGATTATTTATATCAGAATAAATAAGTTTTAGCTTTTATCAGGTAAAAAATAAAAATATATGGCTTTTATTACTTTTTTTTTTTTTTAATTCAGCATTTGTGTCTGCA
This sequence comes from Salticus scenicus, assembly GCA_963930645.1. Lineage (NCBI taxonomy): Eukaryota > Metazoa > Arthropoda > Arachnida > Araneae > Salticidae > Salticus > Salticus scenicus. The sequence continues at coordinate 110,790,799 of OZ005662.1, forward strand.
TTTTTGCCTGAGGAAGGAACGCGTTGAAATATTTAACACACAGAAACAATTGCTGCCTGTTTTTGCAACTAATAGAAAAAATGAAGTTTTCATTCATATTTTTCTCATTTTGTTTATTTTAAAACAATTTTCTGAAATTAAAATTAATACCATACAAGAAAAAAAATTAAATTAGTGCAATTTCATAAGTAAAATATCTGATGTTAAGTTACGCTTCTTACCTCTGTATATCATACAACAAATATGCATATAATGATTGATTTGTATATTATGTAGGTTGTCAAAATCTTTAATTTAGGGCAATTTATGTTTCATTTAGTCATCGAAAGGGTATTGACTCATGTAAGGGTCATTTTTTATTCAATAAAAAAAAAACGCAACCAACTCATAAGTATAACGCTAAAAGTATCAATGGAACATTAAGTCGTTTAAGCAGATACCTCAGCTGAATAACATGATTTGTATGTGATGTTATTCATATAACTATTGAAACATCTAATATGAGTTACTTAATGCATTACGTAGTTATTCAAACCGCGACTACACCCCGCGACAAAAAGATAGGTACAAAGGGTTTTTTCTTTGATTTTTCATAAAATAACATTATCTAAATTATGCTTATCATTTATTATTATCATAAAATAACACTATTCCTGGACTAATTTTTGTTTTAAGACTAATTTAGAAAAGTTTTAAGACTAAAATTTTTCTAATTTAAGACTACACACCGCGACATAAATATAGGAAGAAAGTTTTTTTTTTTTTTTTTTTTTTTTTTTTTTTTAATTTTTGAATATGATTATTTTGAATATGAATCAAATATTTAATATGTTTTTGATATGATAATATTTTGTTATGATAATAAATGATCAGCACAACTTAGATAATGTTATTTTATGAAAAATTTAGAAAAAAAAAAAAAAAAAAAAAACCTTTGTTCCTATCTTTTTGTCGCAGAGTGTAGTCTTAAATTAGAAAAGTTTTAGTCTTAAAACTTTTCTAAATTAGTCTTAAAACAAAAATTAGTCCGGGAATAGTGTAATACTATTAACTATATTATTAACTTATTTTACAGAGACAAAAAAATTACGTATTTAATTTACTAAAAAGCAATAGTACTTAAAAGAAAGAGATACATTTAGATTTAAATAAGTTTCAATAATTTTGGTGCCGTAAAAATTTTTTCTGCGCCTGCTCATGAAACTTTAACACAGCAGATTTCTTCTTAAATATACATTATCATATTAAAAGATCATATTCTTGAAAATGAGAACAAGTATTGAGAACAGGTATTATTTTTGCAAGTAATTTTTACGTGAAAATGAGCATACTCTGTTCTCATTCTAAAGTAAATATACTTTCTTAAAAGTTACATATTTCTGAAAAAGGCAAGAACTATTTGATTTAGCACGAAAAATATTAATTATTAAATGTAAAATAAGTATTATATTCAAATCTTGACTATAAATTTCGAACAGAAAAGGGTTAAATATTTTCTTTAGTCTACATCAAGTAAAAATTCCTAAAAGCATCAGAGCAATATCTATTTTGAATACAACTTATATATATGTGTGTGTGCAGAAAGACATCGTAATATTCAGTATTCGTTTGCAATATTTTTTTTTCGATTAAATAATTTGAAGATTGCAGAAAGAGAAATTTAATTATCTTTGCAACTTTATATATATACGACTTATTTTTATACATATTTATTATGTAACAATATAAACAAAGATTATGTTTTGCATGTATTCATTTTTGAAAGTTTTATCTACATCAGGGTAACCAGTAGTGAACACTGTACGGCCATTTTGTTGCTTTATTTTGCTGTGTTGTTCTTAATTTTAGAGACTGTATAATTTATCAGAGTTTCATACCTAAATTAACAGTTTTTTTTTACACGACCGTTCTGCAAAAATTGCTAATTGTAATATTTCTATAAATAATAATAAATAAATAAATAAAAATTCGATGAACTTTGAATTTGCCAGTAGTGGACACGCTAGAACCCAGTAGGAGACATTTTTTTTGTTGCAGTGAGGGACAGCTTATTTATCCAGTAGTGGACACCTTTTGAATTTTCTGAATTGGGCAAATAAAAATCCATTATATTGATAAGTTATATATTTTCATAAATGAAAGTATTTCTGTTATAACAATGCGTTCTTGGAAAAGTTTCCTTTTTTTTTTTTTTTTTTTTTTTTTTTTCAATTCAATTTTTTTCCTCTCTAAAGCCTTTTAATTTACTTCTTCTTTAGATATATCCATTTTCTTGTTATTTTTTAACACTTTCCGGCAAGGTTGAAAAGTGTTTATGACTTCGGTTTGTCTGTCTGTCTGTCTGTCTGTCTGTCCGCGCTCTAACTCCCGTAAATATTTATGGAATTTCTTGAAACTGATATGTTATTCAAGTTCACTATCGGACGTTCCCTATTGAAAATGGAGTTTATACCTCTACTAGTTTGTGTACAGGGGCACCCGAAAGCATTGTGTTCTATGAGTGTTATTTTTATAAATAGTTTCCCTATAGAATGTTTCCCATTTAAAATGACATTAATAGGTCCTGTATAACAGGGACAAAAAAAAACTGCCATTGCATTACGTTTTAGGACAGAATTTTTTGAAATTTATATTTAAAAATCTTTCTACTGTAAAAATCATAAAAATATTGAAATGTATTGTTAATATTCTAAAATAATGTTTTGTGTAGAATATGATATGATTAACTCTCTGATTTACAGGGCTACACTAAAATATTCAGAGAGATCAAAAGCTGCAATTATAATCTAATGGCTGCATTTTCTTTTGCGTTAAACCTTTTTAACTCTTTCCAAAATGCCTAAGAATAATTTTAAAATCAATTAGTCTATCTGTATATTTTTCAGTCCTTCTGTCTGTTGTGTGATAACGTAGGCAAAGAATATTAAAAGTTATTCGATACAACAATTACGTGCAGTTGGGAAGTGTTACTAATCAATGCGTACTGCATGATTTTTCTTTCTTGTTTCTTTCTGTTTTAATTCTTTCTAATTCCTTCCCAAGTTTCTTCTTCTTTTTAATTTCTCCTCGTAATTCCTTCATATTTCCCATAGCAATTTTATTATAATTTTTTTTTCATTGTAATATATTTCCTGGTATCCAGAAGAGATGAATCGATAGCGTTTTGCGATCACTGTTTCTCGGGAACTTTTGAATTTTTATAAAGACACCGGAAGAACCCACTGAATTGGCTTATTCTTGAGGGTTTGGAATATCATTTTATGTTTTTTTTTTTTTTTTTTTTTTTCTGAATTAAGGCTCCTTAAACCAGAACCTACAGTTTCAACTGTACTCCGAATTACCAAAAATATCTATAATATCGATCAATGGTGTTTTATTTAGATTGCATTATTTAAAAATTAATTTGGCTTTAATAAACATGATTAAATATTGTATTTTGTAACAAATGTTAAAAAACAACACGTAAGAAAATTTTTTTATTCTAGAGTTGTCATAATAATCGTTCTAAAAATTAATTACTCCCTCATTTTCATTTAACTTCATTTTTTAATAAACCTTATTTTTTGTAATAAACGAAATTATTTCTATTCCTTAAAAAAGTTTCCTTTTTCCATTTTGATTATGTTTTCTTTTCTAAAGCCTTTTAATTTACTTCTTGTTTAGATATATTCATTTTTTTTTTTTTTCTAATTCCTTTCTGTGTTTCTTCTATCTTTTCTTTTTAATTTCTGCTCGTACTTTCTTCATATTTTCCATATCAATTTCACTATAATTTTTTCATTATTGTATATTTCCTACTATCCTAAAGTAATGTGGTTTTGCGCTCTGTTTTTTTTTTTTTTTTTTTTTTTCGTTCATCGCTGAATTTTTATAAACGTGCCGGAAAACCGCAGGACTGAATTGCCTGATCTTTGACGGTTTGGAATTGGGATTTCACTGTATGTTCATTTTTCGCAAATTAAGGCTGATTAGTCCGGAATCTACGGCTTCAACCGGATTGGAATCACCAGAAATACTTATAATATCCATAAATTGTGTTTCATTTAAAGTGCCATACTTAGAAATTAATTTGGTTTTAGTAAACAGGATTAAATATTGCATTGTGTTACAAATGTTTAAAAAAAATGTAAGAAACTTAAATTAAATTAATTTATATTCGTACATATTATGGTGAAGTCATAATAATATAATATGGCATATTATTATGATTTAATATATAACATACCATCCATATAATATGGTATTAATATAAATCATATTCTTGCATTTATGGCATTTGTTCAAAGTTTTATACATAATATGTAAGAAACATTTATTTTTATTTATTTATTATTATTATTATTATTATTATTTAATAACTGTCATTATAAACGTTCTAAAAATTAATTTCTTTATTTTTATTTAACTAAATATTTCATGGTTTTTCTTTAATTAAATTGACATTTTAATTAAAAAAAAATTCATATATATTTGTAAGAGAGAAAAGCGAAATTATATTAAAAATAATACATTCAATCTAATTATGTTAAGTTTTACATATACCATTGAATGACAAAAAATCCTGCCAGATATAATTTATTTTCTTCCAACTAAAAATAAACACATTAAAAAGTATTTATTTTAAAAATATAAAAGAGAAAAAATATTTTGCATGTAGAAATTTCAGTATTGTTTTGTTTTTCATTTCAAATATGAGTAATTTATTTTTCAATTTGCTACATTCGTCTGTTTGTTTTAAGATTAATAGTGTGACTGGTTAATATTTATTTTGTTTGTTTTGAATAAAAAAATGAATCTCACTTGCTCCATAAATAAATAAATAAACAGGCAGATGAATCTGAAATGGATTTCAAATTTAAAAATTTAAAAAACAGGAAAAAAGTATTATTACTTCTATTTTCATATTTATAAAATAAACAGAGATAGACCAAAATTTAAATTAACGATTTTTTTTTTCTCAATTTAGGTAAATAACTTTAAAGAAAAAAGTAAAAAAAAAAAGAAAAAAAAAAAAGAAAGAAAGACAAAATAATCTGGCAGATTCAGCAAAAAATCTGATCCAATTTTCTGTAAAAAATAAAATAAAATATATAAATAAATAAAGGAGAGGGAAAAAAAGAGCTTTTGAGCTTTTTTATTATATTGTATTTATTGGTTTGATTAAACGATCACATTTTTCTTTACATTTAATATAATGGAATTGCTTTTTTGTCTACGTTGAATTTTAAAATATTCTTTTCTGGAACGTAATGGAACATTAGTGATAAAACTTAACAAAAAAACAAAATTACTGTTTTTTTTTTTTAAATGAAGGCCATCTTAACCAGTCTGAAGAATATAATTGATTTAGTAATTTGTAAAATAAAGCAATAGCATTTTCCTAAATGTATTTCAGAAAATGCATTCGTTATGGGCCAAAAGAATAGAATATTGACAAAAACACTTGACATACGTAATTAAATTCTTCTTTCTTGAAATATTTTTATCCTTTATTAAATATTGTGTCAAACCGTTGCTTAATACGTTTTGGAATTATAGCTTAACAGAATAAGTATAATTTGTGGGTGCAATGTGCGTATTTGTCATTCATTATAGAAATAGCACACTTTTTTACGTACTGAAAGTATGAAAATTATTATACATTTACGATTTGTTTTCCTTCACTGAGGAAAGAAAATATATAGCCTTCATCTAGAATGAATAAGTTCATTACTTAAATCCCTTAACTGGAAATATAGATTTTCCAGAAATGCGCATAGGCACGCCAATAAACTGATTAGACAAAATGATGGAGAATTTCTAGACTACACATTTCTAGATGGTGAAACAGTATTCTGAATATTCTTAATCTTTTGTATTGCGAGAAATTCTTTCTTGATTTTCTAGAATTGTGTAAAAAACCAAGATTATAGTTGCTGAAACCCGCCTCTTTTATTCGCATTTATTTGCAGAGATTTTTAAATAACTTTGCCCTCAAGGATATAGGCAAACGCTCTAGAATTCTAATAGGGCTTTCAAGAACTCGCACTCAAAGAGGACTAGAATTTATAAGGATGACATGGAACTATTTTTTCTAGAGCTACAATTTAGATTCTAGATGTCAGTTACAGAAATTTTTCTCAGTGTTAGAATAATGTCCCAATTGCCCATAGCGCAGTATTATAGTCCATTTCCTCATTAGAGGCACTTCAAGGCCATGGAAATCAGAGAGGGAGATCACGTGCTCAATTCCATCCAGTGAGATATCGTTGTTTCTTTAGTAACCTAGCAACGGACGGGGAAAGTGAAATCACAGTTCAGCTCTGCGTGGCCTTGAGGCGACTCCGTAAAGGAAATAGAGTATAGTGCGGCATTAAACCAAACCAACCAACCTTAAAGTAATAACTAAAGTAGCGTGAAGACATTTTGGTATTTTTAGGTCATAATTGACATTGCTTTAACATTTTCAAATTTTACGACAGTGTGTTAAATCTAGGGTGCAGATTTGAAATTGATATCTGAAATATTTTACAAAGGTGGTTCTGGCAACGGCTCATAATCACTACTTTTAGAACTTCACTGAGAGTGACTGCAGCCTGCTTCCAGTTTGACGTTAGATTATCTGGATTTTAAAAGCAAAGTTAGGAGTCTGTAGAGCTTCAAAGATTGTTTCAGTTTCATTTTTATTTTTATGTTGCGAGAAAGCAACATGATTTTAATTGATGTTGGTGAAATATGGTTATAAATTAAATTCCAATTACTTTGAGTTTACCTACTATTTCACACAGCCAGCTTCAAAGATTGTTATGACTGAGAAAGTAATATGATTTTAGTTTTTAGCTTAGCTATTATCATCCACCCTTAGGTTTTATCAACTAGTGCAGTTTATACAGTGTCGGTAAAAAAAATCTTTACACTTCAGCAGCAAAAGAAAAAAAATTACATCTCAATTGCCGTTCCTGCCATAAAAATGTGAGGAACCGCAGTATGGACCCATGGTGTTAATGGATCACACACGAACACGACCTTACCCTATCCTAACAACATTCCGTTCGCCTCGTGATTTTTTAGAGTAAGGCTGCATGTTCTTTGCTCTTGCCAGCCAGTATTTCGTTCACTTCTTAAAAGTTTGAGAACTTACATCTGAATTTCACTCCACACAATGGATAGGACTAAGCTTAAAATGGAATGGAAATCTCATGTATTTGCTGTGCTAGAGAAGAAAATATCTGCAATTAATGTAGCCAGAGATCTGGCAGATCATTCTAGATGTAGCCAGAGATCTGACAGATCATTCTAGATGTAGCCAGTTCTAGCCATCTGGCATATGCAGCCAGAGATTCGGGCCTAAATGGCTACAAATGGTAATAAAATGTAAAGATGAGAGGGCAAATACTGACTGCAATGTTATATTTACAATAAACGACTAGAATGTTAAGATTTTGTCTTAAATGTTTATATTTTAATGAACTTGTAAAGATTTTCTACATCTGGCTGCATCTAGAATAATCTTTCAGATCCCTAACTACATCATTCACAGAGAATCGTTCTCTAGCAGAGTCAAGACATGAGATTTCGCTTCCATTTTAAGTTTTTTCTAACCCATTGTGTGGAGTGGGAATACCGATTTAGATTCTCAAACTTGTGACAAGTAAACGAAAATCTGACCGGCCGTAGCAAACAACGTATAATCTGATTGTAAAAGTCCACGAGATGAATTGAGTGTTAACATGTTAGAGAAAGGTTGTCTATGATTGCCTAGCGCCACGCGTCATCCAGAGCCTGATTAAGGGGGAAGCACACATTATTTATACTTACACCGTTATATTTTAACAAATACTTTCCTCCTATAATAAACACAAAATTCTCATTAAAAATTATTTTAAAAGAATTCTGGTGTCTAATAACGGTGAGTAAATTGGATTGTTTTACACCGTTCATTTTTTATAAAAAATATTTCCTCCTCAAAGCGTGGAATTTGTATGACATGAAGTAAAAAATAATTGTAAAAATATTCCGGTGAGAGCGGAGATAATGTGTGCTTCCCCCTTAATCAGGCTCTGGCGTCATCACTTCAGTTCGACACATTTTTAAGGCGGAAACAGCAATTGACATGTAAAGCTTTTTTTAAAAAAAAAAAAAAAAAAAAAAAAAAAAAGCTCAAGTGTAAAGATTTTTTTGCTGGCACTGTCCTTCTTTAGCTGAGTTGCTATTTTTACTTAATTTAACCCTTTGCGGCGCAAGACAATTCGCCTCATTTAAATTATACTGCCACCGGAATTCATGAACTAAATTAAACTAACAGAAATTTTTAATTTTAGGGTATTTCCAGGGGGGTGCCATTTCATAGATGCGCGAAATTTTAGCTATTTGAGATTTCTCGCGCACTACGTCATTTGGCAGATGGATCAAATCTTGTTTACATTTGAAATAACTGTGTTTAAATTGCGTTTTTATGATTTATTTTTTTTTTCTTTTCTTTTAATCGAATTTGTTTAAATGTACTGTGTGATAATCTTAATCTACGTCTTTTGTTGCTTCTTTGACATGCTCCGCATTACAGCACATATTTTTTTTTAAAGAATAGATTATTGAAAGTGATAGAACATTGCTGAAAAACTGTGATGTATAATAGCAATAGATTGCTCATAAAATCAAATCATGTAAGTAATATATCATCGTGTATATTACATCATACATTTTCAAGATCAGAAGTAATAAATCGAAGGGATATTAAATTAGTAATAATTATATAATAAGTATGTTTGTTAAATGTTTATGCTTTAAATGTTTATTATCTTTATGAAAACAAATTGTGGTATCTCATAATAAACAAAATGTTTCAGTTATGATGTGGATAAAAATGAGTACACACAAAAATATTTCTGCAGTTCAAAATTAAATTTGCAGTTAATACAATTAAAATGAAATAAACTTGTGTGTAAAGAAAAAAAAAATCTTAGGTACATTTTTTAATTTTAATTTTTTCTTTCTTTAATCCTCTGTAGAAAGTATCTGGATAATTGAAAATTTTATGAAATTGTTTTTATGCGGTAACACATTTCAATGTAACTTTTGTAATAACATGTTAAAAGTGTCAGTAGTAGCACATGTTTTCCAATGAAAATAGTTTTAAAAATACCAACAAGCCAACATGAGCAAAATGTTTTGAAACTATTTCTGTCATACCATATTTAAACAATGAATATAATTTTCTTTTGTAAAAAATTGTTGATCATTGCTTAAACATTTTGGAGTATTATATATATATATATACTAGCAGACCCGGCCACGCGTTGCTGTGACTAAGTTATACGTTGAATTATACGGCTGTAAACTATTTAGTACAGTTAAATTATTATTTACGAACAAAGACGAAAACGTTGTAGCCGATGTAAAAACCCACAGGGTTGAGATTTGAAACTTAGGTCAAAATTTGGAAGCGATTGATAAAAATTTTCGTAGTGTTGATATTAAGCACAAATTAATTTTATTGTAGGGTCCTATAAATTTTAATGGAGAAGTGATATATATTATTTCTAATGCTACTTTGGATAAAATTGCTAAAATGACTAATATATAAATTAAATTCTATTAAAATTCTATTAAAATAAAAGTATAAAAGAAACAGACGATTTTAAAATCAATTTTTATGGAGGAGTGAAATATAATATATGCTATAATGGATAATTTTACTATTAAATGACCTCATCATTTTAAATATTTTAAAGAGGGCAACAGCTGTAGTTATAAAAGGGAAAACAATAAGGCTAAACCAGAAAAATAAGTAAATTTGATAAATATTTTAAAACTTTAAAATTGGAAATCTTATGAAATATTGGACATTTAAAGTAAATACATGTATCATTTTAAATACAAAAAGATTTTGGAAAAGTTTAGTGTATTTTAACGAAGTGATGAGAAGTTTTTGAGTATGTTAAAATTTTAATAGTAAATTCAAGTCAATAAAGATGGGAAACATTGAGGATTAAGATAAAAATAATTATAAGATTTAAAAAAAAAAAAAAAAAAAAAAAAAAAAACTTTTTATATACCATGCTTTTAAATTTTAATATACTAATAATATACAAATTAAAAGGAAAATGATAAATATTCTATCATAGTTTGAAGTCAAATTTGTTTTCAAATGTCTAAATAAAATATCTGATGTAAGATACTAATATTTTGCAGCGGAATAGATTTCATTTCTGTCATCCTTGGCGAAAAAAAAAGAATATCGCCAAATTATCTGGCGAAAATATTTAATTCCTTTCAAAAATCATGGTTATTTTAACAACTTATATTAAAAGAGTAATGAATAATATGAAACAATATATAGTGCAATACATATTACATGTCATACATACGTACAATGAATAATACATATTACATTTCGTACAATGCATACATCTGGCATGTATATTTTCGTGTTACGCTTTTGATCGCCAAATAATAATAATAATAATAAAAAAAGCCAAGGGCGACAGAGTTTAAAAATTTAAAATTAAAATTTTGTCAATTTGACAGCAAAATAATTCAATCTAACACCCGCGATAACTAATACATATCTATACCCAAATATAAGGATTAAAATCGGGAAATAAATTTCCTCGATTTTGAATAATTTCTTACAAAAAATCCAGTGGGCAATTAACATAGGAAATCTTTTTCTTGGCTGCACAGACGGTCAGTGAGTCACACTTCGCTTGCGTATAGAACTCATAGATATAGTATAGCATATATAGAATAGAGTGATCATTGGGGAGAAAAAAGTTATTCCTTTTCATTTGGGAAAAGACGACGTTTTTACCAAAATATGGCCGTCTTTCCCCGAGTGAATACACACGGGAATACATACTAATATTTTAGCAAATAAAATTTATGAATAATTTATTTGCTAAAGGGGAATGGAAGACTCCAGATACAGTTTCAAATTCATATTTCTTTCTTTCTTTTCTTTTTCTTTTTTTTTTTTTTTTCAATACCACTTAATGGCTGTTTCCAAAGCTTTTATTTTTTATCTTTTTTCGGCATCAAAAATCTTTCTACGATAACATGGGGATGAGAGATCTATATATATTACTATATCTATGATAGAACTACATTAGCACTTTATCAATGTGTATAAAATCTTTAAATTGATTATGACGTCAATTTTCGTGATATGCATAATTTAACTTTTTATAATTTTTTAACGTTCACGTTTGATTAAATGTATTTATTTTTATGTCGAAAGAAAATGAACTCGTATTTTTTTTTTTTTTTTTTTTTTTTGGCAACAATTAAATTAATGGAACTCACAGATATTTTGGAGCAACTTTAATAAAGGTCTGTAATTAACAAATAATTGCAATAAAACAATATTGTGACAATAAATTGAGATAAAAACTATCCTATCTCTCAAGTTGGATCAAACTGCACACAGTGTGCAAAATTTCATCAAAATCAGTTCCTTAGTTTAGGAGTTTACCCCGGACAAACATCGTGACACGTAATTTATATATATATACAGATTAAATTATAAAGTTTTGATCAATGAAGCACAAATAAGTAAAAAACAGGATTAATTTCACTGTATTATCTTCATTATAATATGAATTCAATTTACACTTCAGTCTAAGTAACACATGGCCGGCTATGCTAACACCAAAAATTTAAAAAGTGGAAATAATTGAATTATACGAAATTTATTAATAGGTTAAAAAGTTGAAGATTCTTTGTGTAGATGGCAGCACCAAATATATTTCAGCTTTCATTTCAACCCAGTCGAAAGGTATCGACATCTGTTAGAATCATTTGGAGTTAACAGATAATTGTGACTGTCAAATAATAACAGACAAATAATTAGCAATAAATTAAAATTGCGACTATAATTTGAGATTTAAACTATCCTATCTCTCAAGTTGGATCGAACTGCACATGGTGTGCGAATTTTATTATAATCGGTTAAGTGGTTTAGGAGTCCATTGAGGACAAACATTGTGACACGAGATTTATATATATTAAGATATATATAACACCACAGAACTGAGATTTAAAAGTAATAAGTACAAAACTTTGAATAAACACCATAAAATGCAAGAGTTCACAATAATTGTTTCAGGTGAAAAGAAAACATGACCCTTCGGCAGCGCTTTATTGGCAGCACTCTTGCCTACTTTATTCGCTTTGATGAAGTGTTGTTTTCTTTTAACCTGAAACAAATGTTGCAGGTTCTTGCATTTTATGGTGTTTATTCAAAGTTTTGTAATTATTAATTTGGAGTATATTTACTGACAGGGTTTAACCTGGCAAAAAAATTACTTTAGCATTTTAGCGAAAATAGGCAAGCACTATTTTAGCTTTTTCGAAAGTTAATTAATTCTTTGGATACCATTGATTTCTTTTACTTACAAGGAGCATCACCCAAGTGTCTGGCTCGGATTTCAATGAGAGAGAGGCGTTTGTTTCATATTTGATATACTATCAAATTTTACTCAAAAATATGCAAAAAATTTGTATTTATACAGCAAGTGAATACTCAAATGAATAATTCAGTTGAAATAATTTTCAGTACTACTATAAATTTTCATTTGTAACTTAAACATGAAAGCGCAAAATCATTTTCCTTTGTTTTTAAACTGTGCTATCATAATGTTATACCCACCACCAAGTATCATTTTTTTTTTTTCTGGATTGTGTTTTATCAACTGCCCTTCCCTCTTTTTCGGTGCAACAATGAAAAAAGTGAACATCAGTGTCAGTCCATTCTCATATCAGACTTTTTGTATATTCATATTACTTTCCGCTATAGTACAGATTTTCATGCAAGGCAAGTTAGCTGTATCCGAAGATCTTTTTTTTTTTTTCATGTACATGATGCATATTACTGATTACATAAATACATATGATACATATATGCATATTATTGATTGCTGCAGTATAAAATTTCATACATTTCTTCTTTCATGCAAAGTGAAATATAATCATCTCTCAAAAATCCACAATTCTCTGAAGTCCATATATCAATTGCAATGTAAACAAACACTGTCACAACTGATTTGTTGATTAGTGGATTGCGAAAATTTAGCTGTATTAGAAGATAAATCAATTATTAATTTGTGCTGATCAATCACCAATCACTCAGCATGTTACATGGGACGAAATAATAATTGTAATTATATATAATTAAAATACACTTGGAATTCAACAACCAAAAATTCGGTAAGTGATTTTAGTACCTTTCTAATTTCTGTTATTAAGGAACCTATTTTATTTGTAAACTGATGCTAATAATTATTTTGAAATATATTGTTATGCTGAAACTTTTTTTAAATAGGGAAATAATAAATTTAATATGAGTTTAAAGTCTGATATAAATATTAAATTCTCCTATTTCCAATATTTAGTTTACTTTTAACATTAAAATTCATAATATTGAAGTATTTAAAAGGTAAACAAACATATCATAATATTACAGATAACTGAATATATTATGTATTTCTTTTTAAATTGAAAATTATAAGTGTTTTATTTTGAACAAACTATTTTAAAGAATGTATTTTTATTTCATTTTTTCTCATAAAATTAAAATTCATAATTTTACTGAAATATCTTAAATGTAAACAAATAAATCACGCTAGTACAGCAAAATTTATATATTTTAGATTTTTTTTTTAAACAAATACGTGAGCTTTCTTTTAAGCAAAACATTTAAATAACTGCATTTTTATTTCATTTTAATATAATTTAAATTCGTCGTCTTATTGAAGTAATTCATTACAATATTGAAGTATTTAAAGGTAAACAAACATATCAATATCACAGATAACTTCATATATTGTGTATTTCTTTTTAAATTGAAAAATATAAGTGTTTTATTTTGAACAAATATTTTAAAGAATGTACTTATATTTTATTTTTACTCATAAAATTAAAATTCATAATTTTACTGGGATATCTGAAATGTAAACAAACATATCGCGATCGTACAGTAAAATGTATATTTTACATTCTTTTAAAAAATATATATGTGCTTTCTTTTGTGTAAAACAATTACAGGGATGGAACACGGGCGCAGAATTCATACCGGAATCCGTTTAAGAAATTTCTCTACCTATAATATCGTCGATTTAAGAAGTAGAAAATTTTCTTACATTGATAGTGGTATGAATTCTGCGCCCGTGTTCCATCCCTGCAATTAAATAACTGCATTTTTATTTCATTTCATTTTAATATAATTGAAATTCATCGCTTTATTGAAGTATTATAAATGTAAACAAATGCATAGCAATGTTGCCGAAAACGCGAAAGCTTTATAATTTTTTATGAACTTATATGTATTTAAAATAAATATTTTAACGAATGTACTTTTCTTTCATGTAATACCGTACATGATTTTCGCTTCTGTGTAATATTTATATCAGATTATAAGATATATATTTTTAGTAAGTAATAGTCTCTGGGCTAACAGCTGTATATTTGCATCGTAGTTTGTTTCTCTCTTTCGCCCTATGACGTTTCACGTCTGCTTGCCTCTGATTGGCTACTCTTCAAATGGCCCAACCTTATGATAGAAGAACCTTGGGTATTTCCTGATATGTTATAAACGTAAATTTTTGCTAAAAAAATTTCCGGGATGAATTTTTGCAGCTGGATCTTAAATTTTGCGTCCTCGCAACGAGGACAGCGCGTGTTAAGGGGTTAAGGGTCGTGCTGTCAACCCTTTTTTCAGGATGCTTCCTGAAATAAAAAATTGCCATCTTCATTGCAACTACTAATTTCATGCAGAATGATTTTTGGTATATTTGTAGAAATATGCCATGATTATAGAGGGTAAAGAGTAAAGTATAAAAATAGGGGTAGCAACATACATAGCAATTTCTCATTCCTTAGAGTGTCCTCAAAAAAAAAAAAGAGGAGAGTACGACATCCTATTACAGGAGTCGTACTCTCCGCCCCTTTTTCAGGACACTCTCAGAGATAACAAATTACCGCCTTTTCTGCCACCACTAATTTCCTGCAGAAATACTTCTGGTATATTTATAGTAATGTGCAATGATTATACAGGGTAGAGACTATATTACTAAAATTATGATAGCAATAAATTTGAAAATTACTTTTTCATAAGAATTTTCTGAAGAAAGGGCAGAGAGTACGACCCTTTCCATTTATTCCGTAGCATTGTCAGCCCGTCTTTATTTCGCACCACTTTTACTTTAAGAGAATTTTTTTTCTTATGTTATCGTAGTTTTATATTAAAGAAACGTTTTCTATAAATAAAGTGGTACGAAGTAAAGGCGGGGCTAAAAATGCTTCAGAATAAATTAAAATATTGGCAAACCTTGTAAGTGTATATACTAGCAAATTATGCTAATTTGTCCATAGTAGTGTGCCCTGCCTTCTTTTCACACCAGTATATTTGCAGAGTAACAGTCTTCTTTTTTAATCGTGAGGGCATATTGTTAAATATTACTCTAAAAATTTGCTAGTGTGAAAGAAAAAAAAAAGGGAGGAATTACGCTATTGCGGATAAATTTGCATAATTAACAGCTCTAGTAACTGTATATTGAATGGAATTATTCTATAAATAAAGTAATGTGAAATAAAAGGCGGGGCTAAAAATGCTGCGGAATAAATAAAGAAATTGGCAATTCTGCTTTACTCTTAAAAATTAATTTTTAAAAATTATTTTAACTAAGAAACTAAATCTTCTAAAAATTAAGAAACATATCGTTCTAAAAAATTCATACATGAACTAAATACAATTAAAAATGTTTTAAGTGTAATTCAAACGAGCAGAAAGCACAGCCGCAAGCATTTTAAATTTATTTTGTAGCAATTTTGCTTATTACTATTATTTATTTTATTATTATTATTATTATTATTATTATTATTATCCGCACTAGTTTTTTGTAGATTGATTTTCCCCAATACATAAGTAGGATTAACCCCTTAACGCGCGGTGTCCTCGCCACGAGGACGCAAAATTTAAGATCCAGCTGCAAAAATTCATCCCGGAAATATTTTAGCAAAAATTCACGTTTATAACATATCAAAAAAGGTCGGTTTTTTAAACCTTAAAATTTAAAATTTCTTTTAGTTTAATTTAGTTCATGAATTCCGGTGGCAATATAATTTAAATGTTTCAAGTTGTCTTGCGCCGCAAAGGGTTAAATAAGAAGGAAATTGCCCTTTCAAAATAGCAGTGTGAATAAAAAACGGAAATTGGTAATGTATGAAACAAATAAATTAGAAATGTTAACAGTTATACACGTATCTTAAAATATCAAAAATAAATAAAATCTTTATTTTTTTTTTGTTAAGAAAAACCCTTTAATATATTGTGCCTGTGTAGACCTCACGCGTTAATATCAATTTCGATAAGGGTCCGAGAAGGACAAAATATGTAATCCTCTCCGTAAATTTTTAGTACACATTTTAGAAGTTCTTAAATGTCTTATCAATATTTAGTTATGCAGTATACATAGTGTTTTTAAAGAGGCTCATTTATTTAATTCAAAATTTTTTTTGGTTCTCTGCAAAATTTTTAAAAGCTTCTTTTGTCTGTTTTTAAGTTCATCTAATATTACGATTAATAAAAATTACATATATAAATATATTTCAATTAGCAATTTGATTATTACATCTCATAAATAAGAAAATTATAGTAACTACATACTTGTACACGCTCCCCACACGTATCCTCAAATTAATCAATGAATCCAAGTATACAAATATAGAGTTAAATATTGAATATTACCAGCGAGGAGAGAAAAGAAATGTTGGCGCGTTTTTTAAAATATTGATGACTTCTAATCCTTTGTAGCTTCTTAAAAGGTAATCAAGGCCTCAATTCTACAATTGAGGCTACTTCTACAATATAGCTGCCAAGTTTTTTAATTTAGTTCTGAATGTTGTCAGTCTCGCCTCTTTTTCCCATCGTAATCCTTTTACAGTAATTTTCTTCATAGTTAATCGTAATTATATATTGAAGAATTTTTTTTACAAAGATTATAGTGTGAAAAACGACAGGACTAACAACATTCCGGGATCAATTAAAAAGCTTGGCATGCATGCTCTAAAACAATACCACAGCTGCCAATATTTTAATTTTTTAAGGGGAATTTTTAGTTCCGCCTTTAATTCATACCACCTTTTTAAGTGTAAATTTTTCTTATTTTATCACAGATATATGTCGGAGAAAAATATTCTAAAAATAAAGTGGTGAAAAAAAAAAAAAAAAAAAAAAAACAGCAGAGCTAAAAATGCTCCTGAATGAATTAAAATATTGCAGCTATGCAATACTGATTTGAAAAAGAAATAAGGACTTGTGGTCTACGGAATATTAATTAGGATGTTGGATGGTATGAATTGCACCCTTTAACGGGCCATTTATTTATAGTTGTAGTATATTAAAATATTTTTGGTATTGAGAGTGATGATAAGAAAATAATTCCATTTTGCTTATTAGGTAAAATTATTTTGATTTTTAATGTTTTAGAAGGACATGAGCAGTATATTTACCGCCCAATAAATTAATTTTAAATGAGAAAGGCGTGGTAAGCAACCTTTCCACGCCTACTGTTTATTCTGAACACCTATTTTTCTGGTAAAATTACATGATATGGCTTTATAAACAGAATTTCATAAAAAAAAAAAAAAAAAAAAAAAAAAAGGGAATCAACACAGAGTGCGGACCTTTGTTCGTTTATTTTGTTCCTTCATGTATTTTAGCAGAGTAAAAGCGGTAGGCGTAGTAAAATTAGCTTACCACACCTTCCCCATTTTAAAATTGATGACTTTGGTGGTAGAAAATTTTCCACAGCCTGTTAAAGGGCTAAGTTACTTAATACAAACTTTTGCAAATAAAACAGCCATAGTATGATCGGATTTGGATATTTATTTTAGCTACGTAAAGTTTCAGAGCTATTGAGGGTTTCGGAAGTTGAAATTTATTCTTACAAAAAATGTTAAGAAACTTCTGTGTAATCTTTATAAGGTAAAAAAAATAGTTTATTTGTTGATTTGACTTTTGTTTAATCCAACGAGGAAAAAACGGAAACCCCTGATGTTACTTTCGTTACTAACTGACGCAGAACATTTTATTTGGTATCATTCAGTGGAAAAGTATAAGAAATTTCAAAAAATAAATAAAACAAATTTGGATTAGAAGTCATCAATAATGATAATAATATTAATAGCGGTTAAAAAAAAAAAAAAAAAAAAGTGTTTAATATTTAAGAAAAAGAATTATCTACTTCTTGTTGGGTATATTTTTATTTTATACAGTAAGCCCCGCATGAAAGTGTTACTATAAAGTTTTACATTTAATTTTAGGCGTACAAACCAACAATAGATAATATACAAAAATATAGATAAAAAGATTCAAACTAAAATCTGTAAAAGGATATTTAATATTTTCGCGACTGCTGATGTAGTTTCACGTCATTTGGAAATCTGTAACTCCTCCAGTGGGCGTTTCTTTCACAATTTGTGTGTTACGATATTTCTTAAGAATATTCCTTATATTCATATTTATATAAACAAAATAGTATGAAAATTTTGATATTAAAATATCGTGTTCTATCAAACTGAGGATTACACTGTCTAACACTGCTGTGATATTTCACGCTGTGTTACAGTCTCGACAGAAGTTAAATTTAAAATATGTTTAATAAAAGATCAACTTCGAGGGGGTGACGGAGTGCCGAGTACCCGGGGTCAAAATTAACACGACCCCACACCTCAGCGAACCAGAAGATGGTAGCAGAATAGGTTCAAAAACGTGATGGCTTGTAAAAAATAAAAATAAAATGAAAAGGGGGACAGGCCGGGACAGAGTAGCAAGAGAAAAATTCTGAGCTGAAAGAGAAGAAAGTGGGAATTAAAAGGAAAATGGCAAATTAAGTAAACAAGAACCTAAGTAAAAATACCTAGATAGAAAAAGGTGAAAGGAGAATTCACAGTAAGTTTAAGTATAGCATTACAATAATAAAACTAAATAAAAGAAAGTTTTAAGTATAGCATAACATACAATTAAACAAAATTTAAGGATTTTTTTTTTTTTTTTTTTTTTTTTTAAGTTGACAAGAAAACAACGGAAAACTAAAGAAGAGTAGTAAGAATAGTACCAACATTAGGACGACGCCTATTGGCAGGATCCGTGTGGTCATACACATCGAGTGTGTTTAAAGCTTGATTCTCGATAGATTCTAATTGTTCATGGAATTTAACATTAAGGTGTTGTATAAAATTTTCAAGTCGTGGGAATTTAATTTCGCGATACATTTGATAGTTGTGTATATAAGGTGGAAGGTTATAAATTTGCCTAATGGTTGCATTTTGGCTTTGAAGAAGCAATTTGATATTAGATTTGGATGCAAATGACCACACAGGGGATCCGTACGTAAGAAGAGGACGAAGATGGGAAGAATAAAGGAGCATTTTGTTACTAGTTGACAAATCACTGTTGTTGATTAAATTCTAACTAGACTCATGCATAAAGAATTGACCTGCATAAAAAACATTTTACTCAAACGAAACTGAGTTTTAGCATGCATAATATTAAGGAAAAGCTAACTCACCTCTCTCCTGCATTTCCTGTGGTCGCTTGGAATAGATTTTAAGCCCCACACAAAATAAAGATTAAATCATTCATTACTAATATACTGGAATTTAATAACAGACTTGCAGAATATCAAGACAACATATCAGAATATGTGATCGACAAAAATCTTAAACACATTTTCTCTTGACTTCACGGATTGTAAGACAGATGACAACTTATTCAGAAGAGTTGTGGAAACAAACACATAATATTATTTCACAGAATTAATCGAATAACATTTAAAGAATTTCGAATGCCTTTTATGACTTAAATGAATTGTCACAAAGTAAAAGAATAAAGTTTCACTGAGAATAGTTCATGATTGCACATGGTTTTAGAATCGACTACAAATTAAACAAAAGCTTGATTTGATTTAACGAATAATGATTAACGAATAAAATTAGAATTATCAGGTATGATTCCATTAGATTATGAATACCTGAACGATTTTACTTGACTCCCGAAAACGAACATGTTTCCGAGAGAGCCCAAATAATAATAACAATAATAAAAAAAGGTGCTCTTTCATCACGTGACCGTCTGGTTTCCTGTACTGGCGCCCGCACTCCGATTGCTTCAACATACTGCGCGGGCGGGGAAGGCACCGGGGCAGGAATCGACATACTTGGAACAGGGATGACAAGTTGCTTGACATATTGGCTTGGTTTGGCTGTTGGTTGAGGCTCTGCATATGTTGTTTAGTCCACCTTCTCCAAAATGTCTTTTTCGCCTGTATAAGAAAATTACACCTAGAAGAGAGACTTAAAAACATGAAAGTTAGTGAGGTTTCTGGCAATTTTAATGGTAGTATAGACTTCACTGCCAAACGAAGATAAATCAAGCATTGTCTCATGACTGGTTTAACAGTGGATCGCCCGTGAGAGATCCGAAAGTTTTTTGGAATAAGAACCAGATTAAATAAGACTAAATTAGAACCAGCATGAGCACTTAAGTAGTGATAATGTGTGGTGGATAAGGATGTAAAGTGGTGGGATTCCGGTAACAAAATTTGCTGGTTTTCTTGGAGATTGAGAGCGAGTGGAGGTTTAGAGCTTCCTACAAGGGTATTGTCAAAGGATTGTTCCTGAACTGCAACTGAATGTAGAGGGTACATGGGTGGTATTTTATGGATGTGGAGGTCTTTAGTAGGGGAATCTTGATTATCAAAAGTTTTCTGAAGTGCGAGATTTTCCTTATTTAACATCGTATTTTCATTTTTTAGGGTATTTTCAACTTTATAGCTCAGGAGGTGTTTTCGAATATCAATAAAACGATTTGGACTCAAAGTCGCAGAAATCGGTACTCTTTTAACAGGGCTTGAAAAAGGTGAATGAGAATTCGCAGGAAAGTCAATGATCGAAGTACTTTCAGACAGATTTTCCTCTATGAAAACATTAGACTCATAAGCAGATAATTTTTGACAGTTAATTGGAATATCAGATGATTTAAGAGTAGAGACTGATTCTAGGGACAGAGTTTTATCACATTTTTCACCTTGTAATGATGTAGAATTATGATTAACATTGTCGACACCTTTTTTGGCACCGTGAAGGGTTAAATCAGACATGCGAGCATTTTGCACTAAACCCACAAGTGAGGGACAGGAATGATGCATAGAATTGGTAGGTGGGATAGGAGGAGCTGCTCGGATACAGAAGTTAACAATGGGTGCACAAGCTGTTCCGTAGGTGACAGTATTCAATTCGTAAAAAGATAATTGGTCATTGGGAGATTCTCTCCAAACAATTCTTTGGTAGATTCTATGTTTCCTTTCAATTAAGATTTGCCGATACATTTTAGCTATGTTTGCACTGAACGCTACAGGGTTGGCTCGAAATTTTACTAAATTGTCAAAAATATTTGACTGTAGTTTAGGACCAATATATAGAATGTCATTTAAAGATTTGTTATTTGTTGTTTTAAACGAGGCGTCAAATACTACACGTAATTTTGTTGTTTCAGAGTTTTCATTTACCACAGCATGATGCGGTAAATAATAATGTGGCGTTTCACTAAATTTGTTTTGATTTAATTTTGTCATATGACCTAAATTTATATATTCGTTCATGAAATTCGAATACTCCACATTTAATTGTGGATTCTTTTTAATTTTATTTTCAATGGAAAGAAATCTTGAAATAGCACCTGACTTACTGTCACCTAGTGCCTTATCTGGCTTAAACGGTAGATGAACTGTATATTTTCCCTGCGTATTCCTTTTTGCTTTTGTGAAATAAATATTTTCCACAGGATCATTTTCTATCTTTTTTGATTCTACATTAGGAATTGATTCTGTATCAAAAAATTGTTTTAATGTGTTGTTGATATCATCCTCCACAGTGGTATGACATATTAGACTGATATTTGTACATTGAAAGCTATCAACACGACCTGAAAGGAGGTAACCCAATTTTGTTGGACATGCTGTAGGAGTTCCAGCTGGCCCTTGAATGGGACTGCCATTGCAGATTGAGGCGACTATTTCTGCCCCAAGAAGAATATCGATTGGACCACTAATATAATAATTTGGATCCGCTAGTTGCAATCCTTTTATGTGTGGCCAATCATGTTGCGGTAGTTGGAAATTAGGGAGAGGTGAGGTAACCCTATCAACTATAAAAGCGCTGACTGAAAATGACTCCGACGAAAAATGCGGAGTGAATTTAAATTCTGTTTCGTTGAGAGCAGTTTCTGCTAAAACGCAATTAATCCCTATTATCCTATGCGACGTGCTCCGTAAGGGCAAATTTAGTCGCTTAGCACATTCCTTAGTAATTAATGAATTTTGACTAGCATTATCTATCAAGGCTTTACAATGCACAATTTTTCCTTTATTCGATTTAACCTTAATTAGTGCTGTAGATAACAAAACATTACTAGAATAAAACTGAGCACTATTAGAGACTGATATATCTGGCGATACATGATTCGCCCTTTCAGAATTTATATTTCTACCATAAACATGTAATAGCGTATGGTGTTTTTCTGCACAATTTTTACAATTAATGTTTATCCTACAATTCTCCAGCCTATGATTTTGGCGTAAGCAATTTTGACATAACTTATTTAATTCAACAAATTTCCATCTTTCTTTAACGGGTTTTGAATTAAATGTCGGACATTTAAATAGCGCGTGACGCTCATTACAAAGAATGCACGTATTTTCCTTTTTCACAATTGTACTCAATACGTTTGATTTCTTCGAATTAGTGAATTTTACGTCTTGTTTACATTTTATCTCTTCAACACCGCGCGCTTCGCGCTCAACGAATTTCCTAAAAAGATCAAGATCCGGCAATTTATCACTATCCAACATTAATTCCCATCTCTGTTTTAACGATTCATCCAATTTCCCCATCATGAATTTTATTATAATTAAGTCGCTTAACGCATTAGAATCTAAACCCAAAGTTTTTAAGTTTCTGACGGCTTCGTTACAAGTATCTAATAACTCAAGTAAAGTTTTAGCATTGTTTGCTTTTACAATTTTCATAGAAAATATTTTGTTAATTTGACTCAATGCTAATTGTCTCTTATTTTCATATCTTTCATTTAATATTTCCCAACATTGATCTAAATTTTCCTCTTTTAGAGCGAATCCTCGAATTAATTTAGCTGCGTTTCCGCGCACTGAAGAATGTAAATATTGCAATTTTTCAATTTTGGATAATTGATTATTTTGTAGAATTGTCGAATTAAAAATTTCTTTAAAAGAAATCCAATTTTCGGTTTCACCAAAAAATTTTGGAAGATCAAATTTAGGTAATTTAATAAGAGACGATTTACCATTTTTCTCATCTTTATTTTCCGCGTGAGTATCTGAATCGCACGCATTTACTTCTGTTTTGTCCTCTAACTCCACCAGTAAATCAAAAACTACTCCTTTATATCTCAAATACATATCCATATAATCCTCATTCTCTTTAGCGGATAAATTTTTAAATATTTCCGCGATTTCATGATCATAGGATTGAACTTTGGTTTTTAATAATTTAACCTTAGATTGTTCATCTTTACTACACCCCTTTACTCTGTCTCTAAAACTATCGATTTCCTTACATAAATTTTCAAATAATAAAACTTGCTTAGATAATTTCGGCATTTTAGAATATATAAGTTTAAATACACATAACTATAGGCCTTCGAATTACAGAACAAACATTCAAGAACAAAAATAAATCATTTTAAGAATAAATGATTACGAATAAGAATAAGAATATCAAATACATATTAAATATATATAGTTTTTTTTTCTTATATATATATATAAATCATCGATAGCCTCATGGCTCTAAGACGGACCAAAAACATGTTGATTAAATTCTAACTAGACTCATGCATAAAGAATTGACCTGCATAAAAAACATTTTACTCAAACGAAACTGAGTTTTAGCATGCATAATATTAAGGAAAAGCTAACTCACCTCTCTCCTGCATTTCCTGTGGTCGCTTGGAATAGATTTTAAGCCCCACACAAAATAAAGATTAAATCATTCATTACTAATATACTGGAATTTAATAACAGACTTGCAGAATATCAAGACAACATATCAGAATATGTGATCGACAAAAATCTTAAACACATTTTCTCTTGACTTCACGGATTGTAAGACAGATGACAACTTATTCAGAAGAGTTGTGGAAACAAACACATAATATTATTTCACAGAATTAATCGAATAACATTTAAAGAATTTCGAATGCCTTTTATGACTTAAATGAATTGTCACAAAGTAAAAGAATAAAGTTTCACTGAGAATAGTTCATGATTGCACATGGTTTTAGAATCGACTACAAATTAAACAAAAGCTTGATTTGATTTAACGAATAATGATTAACGAATAAAATTAGAATTATCAGGTATGATTCCATTAGATTATGAATACCTGAACGATTTTACTTGACTCCCGAAAACGAACATGTTTCCGAGAGAGCCCAAATAATAATAACAATAATAAAAAAAAGGTGCTCTTTCATCACGTGACCGTCTGGTTTCCTGTACTGGCGCCCGCACTCCGATTGCTTCAACAACTGTTCCGAGCAATTAGGGGGTACAATTGACTTCTAGCACGTCGGAACTTATTTCGCGAATTTTTAATGTGTTGTTGGAATGTAAGTCTCTGATCAAGAATAATACCTAAATATTTACATTGGTTAGACCATGGAATTGTGTGGTTATTGAATTTAATTTCGTATTTATCCCTGTTTTGGTGGCTCATAGCCGAAAAGAGAATGGTCTCCGTTTTATCGTAATTAATGGCTATTCTCTATGTTTGGAACCATTTGGTTAAAACTTTAAGATGTTTGGAGATAGCAGTAATAGTAAATTTCCTATTTCTGTGCGCCGAAAAAATGCAGGTATCATCTGCATAGATAGCCAAATGGGTATGGTGGTAATGGGGCATATCGTTAATAAACAGATTAAAAAGTTTTGGCGAGATTTTGGAACCCTGAGGGAGACCATAGTGGGCAAAGTAGTTATTAGAGAGCTTATCTTTAACTCTAACATGATAATTACGATCGAGTAAATAAAAGAAAATAAGTTTAATAAGAGGGGGTGGGAAATTATAATTAATTAATTTAAATATAAGACCGGCAATCCAGACCTTGTCAAAAGCTTTTTCAATATCAAGGAAGACGGCTGCTGGAATTTTCTTCTGAATTTTGTTAGTGGTGATGTACTCGACAAGACGATAGACTTGATGGGTGGCCGAAAGGTTGTTCCTGAAACCGAATTGTTCGGGTTTCATGATATTATTATCCTCAATGAATTGATCTAGTTGTCGAGCAATGAAGACCTCGGTAAGTTTACTAAGCGAATTTAGAAGGGAAATGGGTCTGTAGCTGGAGGCCTTCTCGGGGGGTTTACCAGCTTTATGGATAGGGGCAATAATAGCCGTCTTCCAGGCATGAGGAAAATAACAAAAATTAAAGATATTATTAATTAAATGGGTGATTTTTGGAATAAAGGAACGTGGGAGATTCTTGAGTGCTTCATTAGTGATAGTGCTGATGCCAGGGGATTTTTTATTTTTAAGTTTAAGAATTTCTTTGATTACATCAGCATCGGTGAGCCTGGAGGGTGGGGAATTGATGTCAGAACTCAAGAATCTTTTAACTTTAATGTCGACCTCCCTCTCGGTTTCAAAATCAATAACAGGATTTCCCTGGAACTGGGCCTCAAATTGAATGGCAATGGCATCAGCTTTATCTTCATTGGAGTACACGTAGGCATTGGAGTTTGGTATAAGGATAGGGGGAAATTTTTGAACTTTGTTTTTAAACCTCTTGGCGGCTTTCCAGATGGAACAATCATCTGGTGAAAGATTTTCTAAGTAGTTCTTCCAATTATCTTGCCTTTTTTTGTACAAATAGTTTTTGAGATCTTGTTGAGCTCTGTTCATGATTGTTTTGTCAGCAAGCCAACGCGTACGTTGCCAGTTGCGCCTAGCACGATTTTTGTTTTTGATGAGATTACAGACATCGGGATCATTTTTATAGAACTCATTATTCTGAATTTTAGTAGTAGCACCTTCAATAGCACTTCGGATTTGATTAGTAATTGTTTCAACCAAGAGGTTAATGTCATTAGTGCTATTGATGGGGGGGGGGGGTAATCGGGAGGAAGTTCGTTAAGGATTTTATGGAATTTGGACCAGGTGATTTTATTAATGAGGTAAGGGGGGTCTTTAGGAGTGCGGATTTGAATGTGAATTTTGATTGGATTATGATCAGAGGATAGAGCTGGGATAGACTCAATCACTTTGTCATAGTAAAATCCATGAAAAATGCCAAAGTCAATGGTACTACTACTGTAATTTGTGAAATGGGTGGGGGAGTTAGGAAAGAGAATGTCTGCATCAGAATTTTGAATAAGGTTGAAGATACCAATGCCATAATGAGTATTTGAGGCACAGTTCCAAGAAGTATGGTGGGCATTAAAATCACCGATGAGAAAGGTGTTATTGCCAGAAAACAGAAGGGTTTCAATATCCCTTTTAATAATACTAAAACTCTCATTATGGGGGATGTAAACCGAGAAGAAGGTCAACGGAGGGGTTCCAGGAAGCATAAGGGTAATAGCATTAGAGTTGACAAGTTCGATTGCCGGAAGAGAAAATGGAATAAAGTCGAGGTTGTTTTTCACGCCAATGACGGTGCCTCGCATGAGCCTGTGAGAGGTTGGGTTATCATAGTCATTCCTAATAATTGTGTAATTTGGAATTTTGAAATTAATTCCAGGTCTAAGGTGTGTTTCTTGTAGAAGAAAAATATCAGGGTTATGCTCCTTTATAAATTCCCCGAGCTCAAGAATTTTGCCAGAAATGCCATTGCAGTTCCAGGAAACAATACAAAGAGAATTTTTAGAGGCCATTATTTAGCTGTCGGTCCATGGGAAAAAAATTTTTGGAGGGCAATTAATTTGGCAGCGGGATCGGTTTGGTTCTTAATTTCCTGCAGAGTGCCTTTTAATGAAATAATTAAGCTGGAGAAGTTGGGGGCATTAAATTCTTTCGCGATGTCATTTAGTATGGTGTTTAATTCAGAAAGTTCAGCTAAAATTTGGGGGGGATTAAGAGTTGACTTTTCCGGAGCGGGAGGGGTGGTTTGGGGGCTGACGATGTTGGAATAAGAGACTTGGGAGTTAGTTAATTTAGGGGCGAACGGTTTTCTATTTTCAGGGAATTTAGGGCAGAGTCTCCAATTTGCAGTGTGGTCACCATTACAGTTACTACATTTAGGGTTGGGAATTCTTTGATCCTTGATGGGGCAGTCCTTCCTTTCATGAGGACCAGCACATCTAACGCATCGGGGGGACATTTTACAGGAATTAGCATGGTGATGGTAGAGTTGGCATCTAAAACATTGTCTGGTACGGATTGGGGCCTTATAATTTTCAACTCTAATGGAATAGTATAGAATTCTATTTTCATGGTAGATTTCTTTTGATTTCTCGTTTAATGGGAGGTCAATTTTGAAAAGGGGGAAGTAGTTCTTTTTAGTAAAGGACACCAGTTGGTCTACTTTAAAAGGCTCATAACCTTTAGATTGGATGTCTTCAAGAATTTCCGTGGGCGTAGTGTCAAGTGGGAGACCTCTGATAACGACTTTAAGTGTGGGGACATAATCTTTTTTAGGGGGCATTACGTAGTACTCCTTCTTTAAATCATCTAGTTTTTGGGCTATTTTTTCATAATTTGCCGGACTGTCCGGGTAAATTTTTAAGAAATCTCCCGCCGGGACAACGGTGATTTTGCAATGGCATTCCTGTTCAATTGTTTTAAGAAGATTGTTACGTTCATTATTTTTATTTGCGGGTTTCCTTATGGTAATATGCCTAGTTTTAGGGGGAGTGATCCTTTTAGCCTGAATAGTTTGTTCATCTGAATTACTTTTTAAGGTTACATCATCAAGGGTTTCCTCGTTCAGCAAGTTAAATTTGTTTGATAAATTAACTGGGTTAGTTAAGCTTAATTTTGACATTTTGGAGCTAGTATTATCATTGATAGCTAAGTTAAAATTTCTTCGTTTTTTGGAGGGCTGGAAGGGGTTAATCAAATCATCACTTACCCCACTCGAAGTTGACGCACTGTTATGGACTTCCATGTCATCGGATGTATCGTTAGACTCTCGTCGAGATGATAGAAAGTTGATAACTTTTTCTCTTTCCTGGTCGTTTATGC
Organism: Salticus scenicus; assembly: GCA_963930645.1. Lineage (NCBI taxonomy): Eukaryota > Metazoa > Arthropoda > Arachnida > Araneae > Salticidae > Salticus > Salticus scenicus. Next base: position 110,819,050 of record OZ005662.1, read on the forward strand.
TATTTAGATCAATGGAAGTGCCATCAGGCAATGAAAGAGTGCCGTCCTTAAAGGAGACTGTATGGGAATTCATAATAATAGAAGAAGGAGCGTTCTCAAACACTACGAAACAATAAAAGCCCTTAAAAGGGCTACTTCTACAATTGAGGCTGCCTCTTAAAAGGGCTTCTAATCCTTGTCCTTATTTCTTTAATAGTAATTGCAATTGGAAAATAGTACTCTTCAAAGTTGCCATTCTGAAAGAAAAAAGGCGGGGCTAACGATAATGCGGAATATTAATTAAGATATTGTCAGGCATGTTTATTTTACTAAAATCAAGGTTGCAACAGACAAACCTTTACTCCTGATTCTTCAACCAGAACATCTATACAATAATTTTCATTTTAGTGTTTGAAGAAAACACTGAAGATTACTGTATATAAGAAAAAAAAGTGGAAGAATCCGATTAAAAATACAGCCCGTAGTATACTTGTAAAATATAATTGTCGTCGTATTGTTGGTATCAGGGGTTTATCAATTCATAGATTCTGGGTAGGACTAAATAATTTAATTCAGTTTGATTCAGTTTTCAAGTATTTTAATAGTTAAATGTTATTTACGATTTAATCATTATCGATTACAATAATTCGCATATAAATTAACATTTTTAAAAGGATATGTCTATCCTTTGACTTAAAAGCAAATTTCCTATTTTCCGTTGGGAAGTCTTAAGCGCTTGACTCCTCCCCTTTTCTACACTTCTACTTGATTTTGCTGAAATATTAAATGTTCTTCTATATTCATATCATTATTTTCCTAATCGATTATATATATGAATATTAATGTAAAAACACGAATTACAGTAAAGGATAGTTGGATATGCTAAAGTTATATCTAAATTCAATTGACCAATAAACAAATAAATAAAAATGCGGCTAATTTACAAACAAAGTAAACGCGTTTTTTCCATATTTCTAGCCTTTGTGTGTTACCAGAGTTAACCAAAAAATATTTACATATATCATTAAGAAAGAATCTAAAATGTTCAATTAAAAACATACTAATAACCATAATGTTGCATTTAAGTCTTCTTGTAAAACAGTGCTACAGTTAGAGGTATAGATGTAGTTGTGCATAAACATTTGCAGAAAAAATATATATATATATCTCACGTTAGAATATAGCTGCTGTGGAACAACATTAAGAATATTACTTTTAACATTTGAATGAGACATAGGACAAGTATGTACATAAAATAAAACTCATGAAATTATAAAAATTTCGTTAAGCTTTGAAACATTCAATGATTTCGATTTTTAAATTAATTATGTTTTCGGAAGTTAGATAGGAAGTTAAAAAAATTAAAGCAAAGGTTAATTTCTTTTAAAATAATATCAAGTAAACTTTAAATTTTTTTTACGAAAAAAGAATTGCTTTCTAACACCATGTATTTTTTTTTTTTATAATTTATTTATTTTATTTTTTTTAATACTTTAGAACAGAATTTGAAACGATGAAATATTGAAAAAAAATAAAGAAAGTAAAATTGAAAAGAAAAAACAAAACAAAAAAGAAATAAGTAGTGTATTCTCTAACATTTTTAAATTATATATGTGCTGTAATTATTACATTGACATTGCTCAGTGAAAATAGTTGCAAAATCAGTTGATATTATTTAAAAGTCACAACACTTTTCAAAATTAAATATAAATTTGAACAACAGTGAAGTATTTATTACTTACAAAACTTTGAATAAACTCCATAAAATGCAATAAACTCGCAACAATTGTTTTAGGTCGAAAAAGCACACGACCCTTCATCAGGCGAACAATGTAAACACGAGTGCTGCAGTCAAACCGGCAACACAATAGTGCAGTCGTCCTTACATTGTTCGCCTGATGAAGTGTCGTGTTCTTATTCGACCCGAAATAATTGTTGCGAGTTTATTGCATTTTATGCTGTTTATTCAAAGTCTTGTAAATAACAATTTACGGCGCCAGTTCTGTAGTCCTTTCTTTTTAATAAAGAAAGAAATACAATATTAATCTAGTATGTTAAAAATTGATTTCCACAACTCTCTGTACAGTAAACTATTTATTCTAATATAAGGTATGGAAGAATGTTTAATTGAACATATTTTAAATTTAACTTCTGTCGAGACTGTAACACAGCGTGAAATATCACAGCAGTATTAGACAGTGTAATCCTCAGTTTGATAGAACACCATATTTTAATATCAAAATTTCCGGCGCTCCGAACACAGTCTCTTTAGCGACCCTACGTATATAGCTGTATAAAGGATTTAAGTCCAAAAATGTCGATTTTAAGTTAAGTACATAGTCAGACTCAGAAAAAAATTCTCTATCGATTGGTATAAATGATTTAAATCCATGTCATTGAGTCTTTGAGAAAATCCATTGGCAAAAAAAGATTCAAGTCAGAAATTTAGCATTAATCTTTGGTATAAAATATTTAATTCGATTTTTTCCCTTTATTAAATAAAGGTTGACAATCACTGAATTTTATAAAGGATATCAATCAACATAATAACTTTTTCCTAATCGATTCTTCTGATTAGTTTTTAGTTAGTTTAACTTTATTTTTCATCCCCTGAAAAATCAAGAATCTGGACTTAAATCCTTTATACTTATCAGTACAGATAGGGTCCCTAAGTCTTTTTAAATATGAGCGCTGGCGTTGAAACCGCAGAATAGAGCGTCGTGACGCATGAGCAAATTGAAAATCTCAACGCCGAATACGTTGACGTTCGCGTTTTGTGTTCTTCAGAGCTTTAGCTAGTTGGACATCCTGTGTTACTCTACAGAGAGGCAGTGGTTGGCTTGTACAATTTTTTAATACCACAAAACGCGAACGTCAAAGTAATTGGCGTCGAGTTTTTCAATTTGCGCAGGCGTCACGACGCTTTATTCTGCGGTTTCAACGCCAGCGCTGATATCAAGAAGACTCAGATTGGAGCGTCACGGCATCGGAAACGTTGACGTTTGCTTCTTGTGTGCTTAGCTGGAAGGAAATCCTGTGTTACTCTACAGAGAGGCAGTGGATGGCTTGTACAGTCATTAAAAAAAGAAAAAAAAAAAGCCAACCCCTCACCTAATTTCGCCATAATTTGCCGTAGAAACATGTGGGTGGTACCAATTGATTTGTAATAACGTCTAGTTTGTAATGGCATAGCTAGATTTTGCTTAAGGGGTCGTCTACATATTAAAACTGGCATCAACTTCATTTTTTTCAATGGTAACCCCCATTTTTTATAATTTTTTTTCATTCTTTGGATCAAATCATCGCGGAAAATGGTACAGTTTATATCTTTTGCTCAACTTTTCAAAGAGTTATAAGCTGTCAAAATATGAGGATGCCAATGTTAAATGAATGTGATAAACATTAATTCATAGCTTCCAAAATAATTATGATATTCAAATTCTGTCTTTTTATACAATAAAATGAAGTGACCCAAATATATATCATGCACATTTTTAATAAAAAAAACGTTTTTTGAATTATGAAATCTCTTAATAATTTCATATTTGAAAAAATTATGAATTATGACCTATGGTAATTTTTGCATGAATAGAACGGGCATTATCAAAAGCATGGACTTCCAAATTTACAGCACGTGCTTAATTTTTTTTTTTTTTTTTTTTTTCGTTTCAATGATATTTCATTTTTTACTGTTGATAGGGGGGCCATTACTTCTTATAATTTGTATCCTCTGTGAGTAAATATATGTATATATTTTGACGGAAAACTATTTTAATTTACCTTTATGTTATTCTAATTGCAGGGATGGAACACGGGCGCAGAATTCATACCACTATCAATGTAAGAAAATTTTCTACTTCTTAAATCAACGATATTATAGGTAGAGAAAATTCTTAAACGGATTCCGGTATGAATTCTGCGCCCGTGTTCCATCCCTGTAATTGTTTTCTAAGCAACATTTCTATGTTTCAGATAGAAATTGGATTATTTTTAATAAAGTTATCGCAATGCAAACGAGAGATTGTGAAAGAATTCCAAAAGAAATGAAGCTCCCCCCCCCTCTATATTGTGAAAACAATATTAAAAAAAAACTAGTTTGCATATTCGTATATGACTCTATATGTGACACTGGTATGCATAAATGTCAATGGCATTTACTACATCGAATCCTTAACACAAAATTTAAATGATTTAATTGGAAATATGTAAAATAATTTTCTTTTATAATGCAAGTTTCAGAAAAAATGTGCAAAGGCGTGGCTTCCGTTAAAAAAAGGCGCATACTCGATTCGGAAATGTTAAGTCTTTGTTCTTAAATATTACATAACTTTTCCTAGTTTCTCACTGCTAAAATTCTATTCTATCCCTGTTGACTTTCTTTTTTTTTTTTTTTATTAACTTGAATATTCTAGGATTCGTGTACCTCAAGTTAAATGTCATGGTTTAGAAAACGCGGTAAGACGAGGATTATTATTTGAAAGAGCAATACGCAGTGAATAATACTTTTTTTTTCCTTTTTTTTAATTAATATAATTATTATTTATTAACTTTTATCTGATTTTTTTTTTTTTTTTTTTTTTTTTTTTTTTTTTTTTTTTTTAATTTTGTTTTAATCTTGTTGTGACATTTTCTCATTCGTTTACTGTACCGTTTGTAAGCTAATGCTATTCAAATTTTATCGCATGACGTAACATAATAAAATATTAAATTTTTATTAAATCTTTTTTAAATACTGTATAATATAGTGGATTTTTTTTTTTTTTTTTTTTTTTTTAATCTAATATTGAAACAAAGCTCAATATTATTTATTTTCAATTATTCTAATCACGTCGTAAAACTGGCGTCACATTTATTATGGAAAAAGAATTTAAAACAAAGTAATATATCTTATTACTTTAAAATATATAGATTTTACACATTTAAAATTAAGAATTCAAGTACTGTAGACGACTGCAGAACGGGAAAGATTCGTTCTGGGCAATACATAACAGTTTTATGTGGAACATAATTTATCAGACTAATTTATGCAAATTCAGTCCTGAAAATTTTATTTTATTATATTTTGTTTTTTTGTTTTATTTTTTATTGGTTGTAAGCACGGATTAGGAGATTCTACAGGATATATTACTAACGTTACGGGAAGGTAGTAATTTTCATCTTTCATATAGAGGGCGACCAATCTCGAGAATCCGCCAATCAGCGCGTTTTTACATTTCTGGCTGTTCGTTCGTTGGATGACTGAAGCCTAAGGGGCGGGCTTTCCCTTTCTTCCGATAAGTTTCAAAGATACTACACCAGGCGGCGATCGGATCGCTTACTCTGGTCAGCTGAATTAATGCGGAAAGGAAAGCTTCTATTTTCGCGCTCGCTGCCCTATCTAGTGTTCTATCCTGGTCTCCTAATCCGTGGTTGTAAGTAATGTTTAGATTTTTACTATACATATTAACTTATTTTCGTAAAATTAACGCACTGCAGGCGGGATAATTTGATAGCATTTCAAAAGTATAAAAAACTCCAACCTCTGGCTTTTTCTATAACAATACTTTACTTAAAAAAATGTTTTTTGTTTCCTTAATTTTAGTTTGTTTGACTCTTTATAGAACTCTAGCATATATAAAGGAGTGAAATTTACAGTTTCGATTGTTGATGGCAAAGTTTCAGTTATTTAATCATGAATTTGTGAAATAATTTCATGTTTTAGAGAAAAGTATAAAGTATTACTCAAAATATAAATGATTTTGAACACTATCTCCATTTTATTGAATATTAAACACTTTCGTTACAGCATGTTTTTGTCTTTTAGATAGACTATTCTGCCTGTGTGCGTTATTCATTCAAACTACATTATGTCAGAAGGAGGTTTTCTGTATCCATATTTATTTTACATATGGGTCTACATACTATTTATACTCTTTCTAGTGAAAGTACTTGCATTCATATTATTTTGTTTCTATAAATATGAATTTAAAGAATATTCTTAAGATATATAGTAATACACAAATTGTGAAAGAAACGCCCACTGGAGGAGTTACAGATTTCCAATGACGTGGATCTACGTCAGCGGTCGCGAAAGTCTTAAATATCCTTTCTCAGATTTTAGTTTAAATCTTTTGTTGTCTATATTTTTGCATATTATATATTGTTGGTTTGTACGCCTAAAACTATATGTAAAACTTTGTAGTAACACTTTCATGCGGAGCTTACTGTAAAAAATAGAATTATACCCGACAGAAGTAGATAATTCTTTTTCTTAAATATTAAACACTTTTTTTTTTTTTTTTTTTTTTAAACCACTATTAATAGTATTATCATTATCACTATTCTTTTATCTTGGTATGTAGATTTTTGTAATTTAAAATTCTAGGATTCATATGACGCAAGCTATTTAATTTTTTTCGTAAGAAGTGATGTATTTAACTATTCGATGTTTAATAAATATAAATCAATAAAAAACTCTTAATTCATAAACTAACATAGGGCGTTCTGCGAATAGCTTCCTTTTTTATTATATAAGTCACATTTCTGTACTTTTTTTCCATTGCGAATCTTAATAAACAATGTCTATTATGTCGTAGATCACGATTTATTTTTTCTAAATGTATAGACGGACACCTAATACATTTTCACGTGCAACTTTATTTAGAATTGATTTAAAGTACATAAATAGGTATGTTTTCCTAACCGCCTTGTTCTCAGAAATCTGAATATGAGGTGAAAAATAGGCCTGTTTTAATATTTCGATAACACCTTAAGCAAAATCTAACAATACCATTAAAAACTAGACGTTATTACAGATCGGTAAGTACCAACCGTTTGTTTCTACGATAATTTACGGCGAAATTAGGTGTGTGAGTGGGGGGGGGGGCGGGGCCATTTTTTTTTTTTTTGGCTGACTGTACAGTCAGCCAAAAAAAAAAAAAAAAACGCCCCCCCCCCCACCTAATTTCACCGTAAATTATAGTAGAAACATGCGACTGGTACCAATCAGTTTCTAATAACGTCTAGTTTATAATGGTATAGTTAGATTTTACTTAGGGGGTCGTCTACATAATAAAACAGACATCAACTTAATTTTTTTCGAAGGTAACCCCCATTTTTTATAATTTATTTGAATTCTTTGGATCAAATCATCACCGAAAATTGTATCGTTTATATATTTCGCTCAATTTTTCATAGAGTTTTAAGTTGTCAAAGTTTGGGGATGCTAATGTTAAATGAATGTGACAAACATTAAATCATATCTTCCGAAATAATTATGATATTTAAATTCTGCTTTTTTTTTATTCGTTAGAAAGAAGTGACCCAAACATATTCCATGCAAATTTTTGCTAAAAAAACATTTTTTGAATTATGAAAATTATTAATAAATTTATATTTGTAAAAATTATGAATTATGACCTATGTTAATTTTTACACGAATAGAACGGGCATCATCAAAAACAGGGTTTCCAAATTTACAGCTCGTTCCTAACATTATTTTTTGAGTTACAGTGATATTTCATTTTTTACTGCTGTTAGGGGGGCGTCACTTGTTATAATTTGTATCCTCTGTGAGTCAATATTTCTATACATTTTGACGAAAAAGTATTTTAATTTACCTTTATGTTATTATAATTGTTTTCTAAGGAACATTTCGATGTTTAATATACAAATTGGCTTATTTTTTATAAAATTATCGTAATGCAGGCAAGAGATTGGGAAAGAATTCCAAAAGAAATGTAGCCCCGCCTCTATATTGCGGAAACAGTATTAAAAAACTAGTTTGCATACTCGTATATGACTCTATATGTGACGCTGGTATGCATAAATGTGAATGGCATTTACTACATTGAATGCTGAAGACAAAATTTAAATGATTTAATTGAAAGTATGTAAAATAATTTTGTTTTATAATGTAAAGTTTTAGAAAAATTCTGTAAAGGCGTGGTATTCGTTGCAAAAAGGAGTTTACTCGATTCTGAAATGTTAAGTCTTTGTTCTCAAATATTACATAACTTTTTCAAGTTTCTCACTGCTAAAATTCTATTTCATCCCTTTTGTCTTTTGTTTTTAACTTGAATAATCTAGAATTCGTGCATCTCAAGTTATATATCATGATTTAGAAAATGCGGTAGGACGAGGATTATTATTTGAAAGAGCAATATGCAGTGAAAAATACTTTTGTTTTTGCTTTCTTTTAAATTAATATATTTAATTTTTATCAGATTTTTTATAACATATTTTCTGTTTTAATCTTGTAGTGACATTTTCGCATTCGTTTACTCTACCGTTTATGTTATTTAAATTTTATCGCATGACGTAACATAATAAAATATAAACTTTTTATTAAATGTTTTTTTTTTAATACCTAATAATACAGTGGATTTTTTTTTTTTTTTTTTTTTTTTTAAGTTTTTAAAATCTATTATTGATACAAAGCGCAATATTATTTATTTTCGATTATTCTAATCACGGCGTAAAACTGACGACACATTTATCACGGAAACAGAATTTAAAACTAAGTAATATGTCTTATAACTTTTAAAGATATAGATTTTACGCATTTAAAATTAAGAATTCAAGTACAGTAGACGACTGCAGAACGGGGAATATTCGTTCTAGGCAATAGGAAACCGTTTTTTCTATATCCATATTTGTTTTCATATGAATATACACAATAATTATACTTTTTCTTGTGAAAATATTTGTTTCATACTATTTTGTTTATATAAATATGGATATAAGGAATATTCTTAAGAAATATCGTAACACACAAATTGTGAAAGAAACGCCCACTGGAGGAGTTACAGATTTCCAAATGACGTGAAACTACATCAGCAGTCACGAAAATATTAAATATCCTTTCTCAGATTTTAGTTTGAATCTTTTTATCTATATTTTTGTATATTATCTATTGTTGGTTTGTACGCCTAAAATTAAATGTAAAACTTTATAGTAACACTTTCATGCGGGGCTTACTGTATAAAATAAAAATATACCCAACAAGAAGTAGATAATTCTTTTTCTTAAATATTAAACACTTTTTTTTTTTTTTTTTTTTTTTTTTAACCGCTTTTAATATTATTATCATTATTGATGACTTCTAATCCAAATTTGTTTTATTTAGTTTTTGAAATTTCTTATACTTTTCCACTGAATGATACCAAATAAAATGTTCTGCGTCAGTTTGTAACGAAAGTAACATCAGGGGTTTCCGTTTTTTCCTCGTTGGATTAAACAAAAGTCAAATTAACAAATAAACTATTTTTTTTACCTTAGAAAGATTACACAGAAGTTTCTTAAGATTTTTAGTAAGAATAAATTTCAACTTCCGAAACCCTCAATAGCTCTGAAACTTTACGTAGCTAAAATAAATATCCAAATCCGATCATACTATGGCTGTTTTATTTGCAAAAGTTTGTATTAAGTAACTTAGCCCTTTAACAGGCTGTGGAAAATTTTCTACCACCAAAGTCATCAATTTTAAAATGGGGAAGGTGTGGTAAGCTAATTTTACTACGCCTACCGCTTTTACTCTGCTAAAATACATGAAGGAACAAAATAAACGAAAAAAGGACCGCACTCTGTGTTGATTCCTTTTTTTTTTTTTTTTTTTTGTTTTATGAAATTCTGTTTATAAAGCCATATCATGTAATTTTAGCAGAAAAATAGGTGTTCAGAATAAACAGTAGGCGTGGAAAGGCTGCTTACCACGCCTTTCTCATTTAAAATTAATTTATTGGGCGGTAAATATACTGCTCATGTCCTTCTAAAACATTAAAAATCAAATTAATTTTACCTAATAAGCAAAATGGAATTATTTTCTTATCATCACTCTCAATACCAAAAATATTTTAATATACTACAACTATAAATAAACGGCCCGTTAAAGGGTACAATTCATACCATCCAACATCCTAATTAATATTCCGTAGACCACAAGTCCTTATTTCTTTTTCAAATCAGTATTGCATAGCTGTAATATTTTAATTCATTCAGGAGCATTTTTAGCTCTGCTGTTTTTTTTTTTTTTTTTTTTTTTTTTTTCACCACTTTATTTTTAGAATATTTTTCTCCGACATATATCTGTGATAAAATAAGACAAATTTACACTTAAAAAGGTGGTATGAATTAAAGGCAGAACTAAAAATTCCCCTTAAAAAATTAAAATATTGGCAGCTGTGGTATTGTTTTAGAGCACGCATGCCAAGCTTTTTAATTGATTCCGGAATGTTGTTAGTCCTGTCGCTTTCACACTATAATCTTTGTAAAAAAAATTCTTCAATATATAATTACGATTAACTATGAAGAAAATTACTGTAAAAGGATTACGATGGGAAAAAGAGGCGAGACTGACAACATTCAGAAATAAATTAAAAAACTTGGCAGCTGTATTGTAGAATATTTTTCTTTTTCTTTAATAGTAATTGCAATTGGAAAATAGTACTCTTCAAAGTTGCCATTCAGAAAGAAAAAAGGCGGGGCTAACGATAATGCTGAATATTAATTAAGATATTGTCAGGCATGTTTATTTTACTAAAATCAAGGTTGCAACAGACAAGCCTTTACTCCTGATTCTTCAACCAGAACATCTATACAATAATTTTCATTTTAGTGTTTGAAGAAAACACTGAAGATTACTGTTTATAAGAAAAAAAAGTGGAAGAATCCGTTTAAAAATACAGCCCGTAGTATACTTGTAAAATATAATTGTCGTCGTATTGTTGGTATCAGGGGTTTATCAATTCATAGATTCTGGGTAGGACTAAATAATTTAATTCTGTTTGATTCAGTTTTCAAGTATTTTAATAGTTAAATGTTATTTACGATTTAATCATTATCGATTACAATAATTCGCATGTAAATTAACATTTTTAAAAGGATATTTCTATCCTTTGACTTAAGAGCAAATTTCCTATTTTCCGTTGGGAAGTCTTCAGCGCTTGACTCCTCCCCTTTTCTACACTTCTACTTGATTTTGCTGAAATATTAAATGTTCTTCTATATTCATATCATTATTTTCCTAATCGATTATATATATGAATATTAATGTAAAAACACGAATTACACTAAAGGATTGTTGGATATGCTAAAGTTATATCTAAATTCAATTGACCAATAAACAAATAAATAAAAATGCGGTAATTTACAAACAAAGTAAACGCGTTTTTTCCCTATTTCTAGCCTTTGTGTGTTACCAGAGTTAACCAAAAAATATTTACATATATCATTAAGAAAGAATCTAAAATGTTCAATTAAAAACATACTAATAACCATAATGTTGCATTTAATTCTTCTTGTAAAACAGTGCTACAGTTAGAGGTATAGATGTAGTTGTACATAAATATTTGCAGAAAAAAGAAATATCTCTTACGTTAGAATATAGATGCTGTGGAACAACATTAAGAATATTACTTTTAACATTTGAATGAGACATAGGACAAGTATGTACATAAAATAAAACTCATGAAATTATAAAAATTTCGTTAAGCTTTGAAGCATTCAATGATTTCGATTTTTAAATTAATAATGTTTTCGGAAGTTAGATAGAAAGTTAAAAAAATTAAGCAAAGGTTAATTTCTCTTAAAATAATATCAAGTAAACTTTAAATTTTTTTTACGAAAAAAGAATTGCTTTCTAACACCATGTATTTTTTTTTTTTTTAACTTAAGAACAGATTTTTAAACGATGAAATATTGAAAAAAAATAAAGAAAGTAAAATTGAAAAGAAAAAACAAAACAAAAAGATATAAGTAGTGTCTTGTCTAACATTTTTAAATTATATATGTGCTATAATTATTACATTGACATTGCTCAGTGAAAATAGTTGCAAAACTAGTTGATATTATTTAAAAGTCACAACACTTTTCAAAATTAAATATAAATTTGAACAACAGTGAAGTAATTATTACTTACAAAACTTTGAATAAACTCCATAAAATGCAATAAACTCGCAACAATTGTTTTAGGTCGAAAAAGCACACGACCCTTCATCAGGCGAACAATGTAAGCACGAGTGCTGCAGACAAACCGGCAACACAATAGTGCAGTCGTCCTTACATTCTTCGCCTGATGAAGTGTCGTGTTCTTTTTCGACCCGAAATAATTGTTGCGAGTTTATTGCATTGTATGCTGTTTATTCAAAGTCTTGTAAATAACAATGTACAACGCCAGTACTGTAGTCCTTTCTTTTTAATAAAGAAAGAAATACAATATTAATCTAGTATGTTAAAAATTGATTTCCACCACTTTCTGTACAGTAAACTATTTATTCTAATATAAGGTATGGAAGAACTTTTATTAAACATATTTTAATAAAACTACTGTCGAGACTGTAACACAGCGTGAAATATCACAGCAGTGTTAGACAGTGTAATCCTCAGTTTGATAGAACACGATATTTTAATATCAAAATTTCCGGCGCTCCGAACACAGTGTCTTTAGCGACCCAACGTATATAGCTGTACTGATAAGTATAAAGGATTTAAGTCCAAAAATGTCGATTTTAAGTTAAGTACATAGTCAGACTCAGAAAAAAATTCTCTATCGATTGGCATAAATGATTTAAATCCATGTCATTGAGTCTTTGAGAAAATCCATTGGCAAAAAAAGATTCAAGTCAGAAATTTAGCATTAATCTTTGGTATAAAATATTTAATTCGATTTTTTCCCTTTATTAAATAAAGGTTGACAATCACTGAATTTTATAAAGGATATCAATCAACATAATAACTTTTTCCTAATCGATTCTTCTGATTAGTTTTTAGTTAGTTTAATTTTATTTTTCGTCTCCTGAAAAATCAAGAATCTTGACTTTTTATCCTTTTTTTTATCTGGACTTTTTTCATCCTTTATACTTATCAGTACAGATAGGGTCCCTAAGTCTTTTTAAATATGAGCGCTGGCGTTGAAACCGTAGAATAGAGCGTCGTGACGCATGCGCAAATTGAAAATCTCGACGCCGAATACGTTGACGTTCGCGTTTTGTGTTCTTCAGAGCTTTAGCTACTTGGACATCCTGTGTTACTCTACAGAGAGGCAGTGGTTGGCTTGTACAGTTTTTTAATACCACAAAACGCGAACGTCAAAGTATTCGGCGTCGAATTTTTCAATTTGCGCATGCGTCACGACGCTTTATTCTGCGGTTTCAACGCCAGCGCTGATATCAAGAAGACTCAGATTGGAGCGTCGCGGCGTCGAAAACGTTGGCGTTTGCTTCTTGTGTGCTTAGCTGGAAGGAAATCCTGTGTTACTCTACAGAGAGGCAGTGGATGGCTTGTACAGTCATTAAAAAAAAAAAAAAAAAAAAGCCACACCTTCACCTAATTTCGCCATAATTTGCCGTAGAAACATGTGGGTGGTACCAATTGATTTGTAATAACGTCTAGTTTGTAATGGCATAGCTAGATTTTGCTTAAGGGGTCGTCTACATATTAAAACTGGCATCAACTTCATTTTTTTCAATGGTAACCCCCATTTTTTATAATTTTTTTTCATTCTTTGGATCAAATCATCGCGGAAAATGGTACAGTTTATATCTTTTGCTCAACTTTTCATAGAGTTATAAGCTGTCAAAATATGAGGATGCCAAAGTTAAATGAATGTGACAAACATTAATTCATAGCTTCCAAAATAATTATGATATTCAAATTCTGTCTTTTTATACAATAAAATGAAGTGACCCAAATATATATCATGCACATTTTTAATTAAAATACGTTTTTTGTATTATGAAATCTCTTAATAATTTCATATTTGAAAAAATTATGAATTATGACCTATGGTAATTTTTGCATGAATAGAACGGGCATCATCAAAAGCATGGACTTCCAAATTTACAGCTCGTTATTTATTTTTTTTTTTTTTCGCTGACTGTGCAGTCAGCCAAAAAAAAAAAACGCCCCCCCCCCTCACCACCTAATTTCAAAGTAAATTATAGTAGAAACATGCGACTGGTACCAATCAGTTTCTAATAACGTCTAGTTTATAATGTTATAGTTAGATTTTACTTAGGGGGTCGTCTTCATATTAAAACAGACATCAACTTCATTTTTTTCAAAGGTAACCCCCCTTTTTTATAATTTATTTGAATTCTTTGGATCAAATCATCACCGAAAATGGTATCGTTTATATATTTCGCTCAATTTTTCATAGAGTTTTAAGTTGTCAAAGTTTGGGGATGCTAATGTTAAATGAATGTGACAAACATTAAATCATATCTTCCAAAATAATTATGATATTTAAATTCTGTTTTTTTTTTTATTTTTATTATTCGTTAGAAAGAAGTGACCCAAACATATTCCATGCAAATTTTTGCTAAAAAAACATTTTTTGAATTATGAAAATTATTAATAAATTTATATTTGTAAAAATTAGGAATTATGACCTATGTTAACTTTTGCACGAATAGAACGGGCATGATCAAAAACATGGTTTCCAAATATACAGCTCGTTCCTAACATTATTTTTTGAGTTACAGTGATATTTCATTTTTTACTGCTGTTAGGGGGGCGTCACTTGTTATAATTTGTATCCTCTGTGAGTCAATATTTCTATACATTTTGACGAAAAAGTATTTTAATTTACCTTTATGTTATTATAATTGTTTTCTAAGCAACATTTCGATGTTTAATATACAAATTGGCTTATTTTTTATAAAATTATCGTAATGCAGGCAAGAGATTGGGAAAGAATTCCAAAAGAAATGTAGCCCCGCCTCTATATTGCGGAAACAGTATTAAAAAACTAGTTTGCATACTCGTATATGACTCTATATGTGACGCTGGTATGCATAAATGTGAATGGCATTTACTACATTCAATGCTGAAGACGAAATTTAAATGATTTAATTGGAAGTATGTAAAATAATTTTGTTTTATAATGTAAAGTTTTAGAAAAATTCTGTAAAGGCATTGTATTCGTTGCAAAAAGGAGTTTACTCGATTCTGAAATGTTAAGTCTTTGTTCTCAAATATTACATAACTTTTTCTAGTTTCTCACTGCTAAAATTCTATTTTATCCCTTTTGTCTTTTGTTTTTAACTTGAATAATCTAGAATTCGTGCATCTCAAGTTATATATCAGGATTTAGAAAATGCGGTAGGACGAGGATTATTATTTGAAAGAGCAATATGCAGTGAAAAATACTTTTGTTTTTGCTTTCTTTTAAATTAATATATTTAAATTTTATCAGATTTTTTATAATATATTTTCTGTTTTAATCTTGTAGTGACATTTTCGCATTCGTTTACTCTACCGTTTATGTTATTTAAATTTTATCGCATGACGTAACATAATAAAATATAAACTTTTTATTAAATTTTTTTTTTTTAATACCTAATAATACAGTGGATTTTTTTTTTTTTTTTTTTTAAGTTTTTAAAATCTATTATTGATACAAAGCGCAATATTATTTATTTTCGATTATTCTAATCACGGCGTAAAACTGACGACACATTTATCACGGAAACAGAATTTAAAACTAAGTAATATGTCTTATAACTTTTAAAGATATAGATTTTACGCATTTAAAATTAAGAATTCAAGTACAGTAGACGACTGCAGAACGGGGAATATTCGTTCTAGGCAATAGGAAACCGTTTTTTCTATATCCATATTTGTTTTCATATGAATATACACAATAATTATACTTTTTCTTGTGAAAATATTTGTTTCATACTATTTTGTTTATATAAATATGAATATAAGGAATATTCTTAAGAAATATTGTAACACACAAATTGTGAAAGAAACGCCCACTGGAGGAGTTACAGATTTCCAAATGACGTGAAACTACATCAGCTGTCGCGAAAATATTAAATATCCTTTCTCAGATTTTAGTATGAATCTTTTTATCTATATTTTTCTATATTATCTATTGTTGGTTTGTACGCCTAAAATTAAATGTAAAACTTTATAGTAACACTTTCATGTGGGGCTTACTGTATAAAATAAAAATATACCCAACAAGAAGTAGATAATTCTTTTTCTTAAATATTAAACACTTTTTTTTTTTTTTTTTTTTTTTTTTTTTTTTTACCGCTTTTAATATTATTATCATTATTGATGACTTCTAATCCAAATTTGTTTTATTTAGTTTTTGAAATTTCTTATACTTTTCCACTGAATGATACCAAATAAAATGTTCTGCGTCAGTTAGTAACGAAAGTAACATCAGGGGTTTCCGTTTTTTCCTCGTTGGATTAAACAAAAGTCAAATTAACAAATAAACTATTTTTTTTACCTTATAAAGATTACACAGAAGTTTCTTAAGATTTTTAGTAAGAATAAATTTCAACTTCCGAAACCCTCAATAGCTCTGAAACTTTACGTAGCTAAAATAAATATCCAAATCCGATCATACTATGGCTGTTTTATTTGCAAAAGTTTGTATTAAGTAACTTAGCCCTTTAACAGGCTGTGGAAAATTTTCTACCACCAAAGTCATCAATTTTAAAATGGGGAAGGTGTGGTAAGCTAATTTTACTACGCCTACCGCTTTTACTCTGCTAAAATACATGAAGGAACAAAATAAACGTAAATAGGGCCGCACTCTGTGTTGATTCCCTTTTTTTTTTTTTTTTTTTTTTTTTTGTTTTATGAAATTCTGTTTATAAAGCCATATCATGTAATTTTACCAGAAAAATAGGTGTTCAGAATAAACAGTAGGCGTGGAAAGGTTGCTTACCACGACTTTCTCATTTAAAATTAATTTATTGGGCGGTAAATATACTGCTCATGTCCTTCTAAAACATTAAAAATCAAATTAATTTTACCTAATAAGCAAAATGGAATTATTTTCTTATTATCACTCTCAATACCAAAAATATTTTAATATACTACAACTATAAATAAACGGCCCGTTAAAGGGTACAATTCATACCATCCAACATCCTAATTAATATTCCGTAGACCACAAGCCCTTATTTCTTTTTCAAATCAGTATTGCATAGCTGTAATATTTTAATTCATTCAGGAGCATTTTTAGCTCTGCTGGTTTTTTTTTTTTTTTTTTTTTTTTTTTTTTTTCTTTTTCACCACTTTATTTTTAGAATATTTCTCTCCGACATATATCTGTGATAAAATAAGAAAAATTTACACTTAAAAAGGTGGTATGAATTAAAGGCAGAACTGAAAATTACCCTTAAAAAATTAAAATATTGGCAGCTGTGGTATTGTTTTAGAGCATGCATGCCAAGCTTTTTAATTGATTCCGGAATGTTGTTAGTCCTGTCGTTTTCACACTATAATCTTTGTAAAAAAAATTCTTCAATATATAATTACGATTAACTATGAAGAAAATTACTGTAAAAGGATTACGATGGGAAAAAGAGGCGAGACTGACAACATTCAGAAATAAATTAAAAAACTTGGCAGCTATATTGTACAATATTTTTCTTTTTCTTTAATAGTAATTGCTATTGGAAAATAGTACTCTTCAAAGTTGCCATTCTGAAAGAAAAAAGGCGGGGCTAACGATAATGCTGAATATTAATTAAGATATTGTCAGGCATGTTTATTTTACTAAAATCAAGGTTGCAACAGACAAGCCTTTACTCCTGTTTCTTCAACCAGAACATCTATACAATAATTTTCATTTTAGTGTTTGAAGAAAACACTGACGATTACTGTTTATAAGAAAAAAAAGGGGAAGAATCCGATTAAAAATACAGCCCGTAGTATACTTGTAAAATATAATTGTCGTCGTATTGTTGGTATCAGGGATTTATCAATTCATAGATTCTGGGTAGGACTAAATATTTTAATTCAGTTTGATTCAGTTTTCAAGTATTTTAATAGTTAAATGTTATTTACGATTTAATCATTATCGATTACAATAATTCGCATATAAATTAACATTTTTAAAAGGATATTTCTATCCTTTGACTTAAAAGCAAATTTCCTATTTTCCGTTGGGAAGTCTTAAACGCTTGACTCCTCCCCTTTTCTACACTTCTACTTGATTTTGCTGAAATATTAAATGTTCTTCTATATTCATATCATTATTTTCCTAATCGATTATATATATGAATATTAATGTAAAAACACGAATTACACTAAAGGATGGTTGGATATGCTAAAGTTATATCTAAATTCAATTGACCAATAAACAAATAAATAAAAATGCGGCTAATTTACAAACAAAGTAAACGCGTTTTTTTCCCTATTTCTAGCCTTTGTGTGTTACCAGAGTTAACCAAAAAATATTTACATATATCATTAAGAAAGAATCTAAAATGTTCAATTAAAAACATACTAATAACCATAATGTTGCATTTAATTCTTCTTGTAAAACAGTGCTACAGTTAGAGGTATAGATGTAGTTGTACATAAATATTTGCAGAAAAAAAAAAAAATCTCTTACGTTAGAATATAGATGCTGTGGAACAACATTAAGAATATTACTTTTAACATTTGAATGAGACATAGGACAAGTATGTACATAAAATAAAACTCATGAAATTATAAAAATTTCGTTAAGCTTTGAAACATTCAATGATTTCGATTTTTAAATTAATTATGTTTTCGGAAGTTAGATAGAAAGTTAAAAAAATTAAAGCAAAGGTTAATTTCTCTTAAAATAATATCAAGTAAACTTTAAATTTTTTTTACGAAAAAAGAATTGCTTTCTAACACCATGTATTTTTTTTTTTTTTTTTTTTTTTTTTTAAACTTAAGAACAGATTTTGAAACTATGAAATATTGAAAAAAAATAAAGAAAGTAAAATTGAAAAGAAAAAACAAAACAAAAAGAAATAAGTAGTGTCTTGTCTAACATTTTTAAATTATATATGTGCTATAATTATTACATTGACATTGCTCAGTGAAAATAGTTGCAAAACTAGTTGATATTATTTAAAAGTCACAACACTTTTCAAAATTAAATATAAATTTGAACAACAGTGAAGTAATTATTACTTACAAAACTTTGAATAAACTCCATAAAATGCAATAAACTCGCAACAATTGTTTTAGGTCGAAAAAGCACACAACCCTTCATCAGGCGAACAATGTAAGCACGAGTGCTGCAGACAAACCGGCAACACAATAGTGCAGTCGTCCTTACATTGTTCGCCTGATGAAGTGTCGTGTTCTTTTTCGACCCGAAATAATTGTTGCGAGTTTATTGCATTGTATGCTGTTTATTCAAAGTCTTGTAAATAACAATGTACAACGCCAGTACTGTAGTCCTTTCTTTTTAATAAAGAAAGAAATACAATATTAATCTAGTATGTTAAAAATTGATTTCCACCACTTTCTGTACAGTAAACTATTTATTCTAATATAAGGTATGGAAGAATGTTTCATTAAACATATTTTAATTAAAACTACTGTCGAGACTGTAACACAGCGTGAAATATCACAGCAGTGTTAGACAGTGTAATCCTCAGTTTGATAGAACACGATATTTTAATATCAAAATTTCCGGCGCTCCGAACACAGTCTCTTTAGCGACCCAACGTATATAGCTGTACTGATAAGTATAAAGGTTTTAAGTCCAAAAATGTCGATTTTAAGTAAAGTACATAAGACTCAGAAAAAAATTCTCTATCGATTGGCATAAATGATATAAATCCATGTCATTGAGTCTTTGAGAAAATCCATTGGCAAAAAAAGATTCAAGTCAGAAATTTAGCATTAATCTTTGGTATAAAATATTTAATTCGATTTTTTCCCTTTATTAAATAAAGGTTGACAATCACTGAATTTTATAAAGGATATCAATCAACATAATAACTTTTTCCTAATCGATTCTTCTGATTAGTTTTTAGTTTGTTTAATTTTATTTTTCGTCTCCTGAAAAATCAAGAAACTTGACTATTTATCCTTTTTTTTATCTGGACTTTTTTCATCCTTTATACTTATCAGTACAGATAGGGTCCCTAAGTCTTTTTAAATATGAGCGCTGGCGTTGAAACCGTAGAATAGAGCGTCGTGACGCATGCGCAAATTGAAAATCTCGACGCCGAATACGTTGACGTTCGCGTTTTGTGTTCTTCAGAGCTTTAGCTACTTGGACATCCTGTGTTACTCTACAGAGAGGCAGTGGTTGGCTTGTACAGTTTTTTAATACCACAAAACGCGAACGTGAAAGTATTCGGCGTCGAATTTTTCAATTTGCGCATGCGTCACGACGCTTTATTCTGCGGTTTCAACGCCAGCGCTGATATCAAGAAGACTCAGATTGGAGCGTCGCGGCGTCGAAAACGTTGGCGTTTGCTTCTTGTGTGCTTAGCTGGAAGGAAATCCTGTGTTACTCTACAGAGAGGCAGTGGATGGCTTGTACACTAATTAAAAAAAAAAAAAAAAAAATCCACCCCTTCACCTAATTTCGCCATAATTTGCCGTAGAAACATGTGGGTGGTACCAATTGATTTGTAATAACGTCTAGTTTGTAATGGCATAGCTAGATTTTGCTTAAGGGGTCGTCTACATATTAAAACTGGCATCAACTTCATTTTTTTCAATGGTAACCCCCATTTTTTATAATTTTTTTTCATTCTTTGGATCAAATCATCGCGGAAAATGGTACAGTTTATATCTTTTGCTCAACTTTTCATAGAGTTATAAGCTGTCAAAATATGAGGATGCCAATGTTAAATGAATGTGACAAACATTAATTCATAGCTTCCAAAATAATTATGATATTCAAATTCTGTCTTTTTATGCAATTAAATGAAGTGACCCAAATATATATCATGCACATTTTTAATTAAAATACGTTTTTTGAATTATGAAATCTCTTAATAATTTCATATTTGAAAAAATTATGAATTATGACCTATGGTAATTTTTGCATGAATAGAACGGGCATCATCAAAAGCAAGGACTTCCAAATTTACAGCTCGTTATTTTTCGCTGACTGTACAGTCAGCCAAAAAAAAAAAAACGCCCCCCCCCCACCACCTAATTTCACCGTAAATTATAGTAGAAACATGCGACTGGTACCAATCAGTTTCTAATAACGTCTAGTTTATAATGTTATAGTTAGATTTTACTTAGGGGGTCGTCTACATATTAAAACAGACATCAACTTCATTTTATTCAAAGGTAATCCCCCTTTTTTATAATTTATTTGAATTCTTTGGATCAAATCATCACCGAAAATGGTATCGTTTATATATTTCGCTCAATTTTTCATAGAGTTTTAAGTTGTCAAAGTTTGGGGATGCTAATGTTAAATGAATGTGACAAACATTAAATCATATCTTCCAAAATAATTATGATATTTAAATTCTGTTTTTTTTTATTTTTATTATTCGTTAGAAAGAAGTGACCCAAACATATTCCATGCAAATTTTTGCTAAAAAAACATTTTTTGAATTATGAAAATTATTAATAAATTTATATTTGTAAAAATTAGGAATTATGACCTATGTGAACTTTTGCACGAATAGAACGGGCATGATCAAAAACATGGTTTCCAAATATACAGCTCGTTCCTAACATTATTTTTTGAGTTACAGTGATATTTCATTTTTTACTGCTGTTAGGGGGGCGTCACTTGTTATAATTTGTATCCTCTGTGAGTCAATATTTCTATACATTTTGACGAAAAAGTATTTTAATTTACCTTTATGTTATTATAATTGTTTTCTAAGCAACATTTCGATGTTTAATATACAAATTGGCTTATTTTTTATAAAATTATCGTAATGCAGGCAAGAGATTGGGAAAGAATTCCAAAAGAAATGTAGCCCCGCCTCTATATTGCGGAAACAGTATTAAAAAACTAGTTTGCATACTCGTATATGACTCTATATGTGACGCTGGTATGCATAAATGTGAATGGCATTTACTACATTCAATGCTGAAGACGAAATTTAAATGATTTAATTGGAAGTATGTAAAATAATTTTGTTTTATAATGTAAAGTTTTAGAAAAATTCTGTAAAGGCATTGTATTCGTTGCAAAAATGAGTTTACTCCATTCTGAAATGTTAAGTCTTTGTTCTCAAATATTACATAACTTTTTCTAGTTTCTCACTGCTAAAATTCTATTTTATCCCTTTTGTCTTTTGTTTTTAACTTGAATAATCTAGAATTCGTGCATCTCAAGTTATATATCAGGATTTAGAAAATGCGGTAGGACGAGGATTATTATTTGAAAGAGCAATATGCAGTGAAAAATACTTTTGTTTTTGCTTTCTTTTAAATTAATATATTTAAATTTTATCAGATTTTTTATAACATATTTTCTGTTTTAATCTTGTAGTGACATTTTCGCATTCGTTTACTCTATCGTTTATGTTATTTAAATTTTATCGCATGACGTAACATAATAAAATATAAACTTTTTATTAATTTTTTTTTTTTTTTAATACCTAATAATACAGTGGATTTTTTTTTTTTTTAAGTTTTTAAAATCTATTATTGATACAAAGCGCAATATTATTTATTTTCGATTATTCTAATCACGGCGTAAAACTGACGACACATTTATCACGGAAACAGCATTTAAAACTAAGTAATATGTCTTATAACTTTTAAAGATATAGATTTTACGCATTTAAAATTAAGAATTCAAGTACAGTAGACGACTGCAGAACGGGGAATATTCGTTCTAGGCAATAGGAAACCGTTTTTTCTATATCCATATTTGTTTTCATATGAATATACACAATAATTATACATTTCTTGTGAAAATATTTGTTTCATACTATTTTGTTTATATAAATATGAATATAAGGAATATTCTTAAGAAATATCGTAACACACAATTTGTGAAAGAAACGCCCACTGGAGGAGTTACAGATTTCCAAATGACGTGAAACTACATCAGCAGTCGCGAAAATATTAAATATCCTTTCTCAGATTTTAGTTTGAATCTTTTTATCTATATTTTTCTACATTATCTATTGTTGGTTTGTACGCCTAAAATTAAATGTAAAACTTTATAGTAACACTTTCATGTGGGGCTTACTGTATAAAATAAAAATATACCCAACAAGAAGTAGATAATTCTTTTTCTTAAATATTAAACACTTTTTTTTTTTTTTTTTTTTTTTTTTTTTTACCGCTTTTAATATTATTATCATTATTGATGACTTCTAATCCAAATTTGTTTTATTTAGTTTTTGAAATTTCTTATACTTTTCCACTGAATGATACCAAATAAAATGTTCTGCGTCAGTTAGTAACGAAAGTAACATCAGGGGTTTCCGTTTTTTCCTCGTTGGATTAAACAAAAGTCAAATTAACAAATAAACTATTTTTTTTACCTTATAAAGATTACACAGAAGTTTCTTAAGATTTTTAGTAAGAATAAATTTCAACTTCCGAAACCCTCAATAGCTCTGAAACTTTACGTAGCTAAAATAAATATCCAAATCCGATCATACTATGGCTCTTTTATTTGCAAAAGTTTGTATTAAGTAACTTAGCCCTTTAACAGGCTGTGGAAAATTTTCTACCACCAAAGTCATCAATTTTTAAATGGGGAAGTTGTGGTAAGCTAATTTTACTACGGCTACCGCTTTTACTCTGCTAAAATACATGAAGGAACAAAATAAACGAAAAAAGGGCCGCACTCTGTGTTGATTCCCTTTTTTTTTTTTTTTTTTTTTATGAAATTCTGTTTATAAAGCCATATCATGTAATTTTACCAGAAAAATAGGTGTTCAGAATAAACAGTAGGCGTGGAAAGGTTGCTTACCACGCCTTTCTCATTTAAAATTAATTTATTGGGCGGTAAATATACTGCTCATGTCCTTCTAAAACATTAAAAATCAAATTAATTTTACCTAATAAGCAAAATGGAATTATTTTCTTATTATCACTCTCAATACCAAAAATATTTTAATATACTACAACTATAAATAAACGGCCCGTTAAAGGGTACAATTCATACCATCCAACATCCTAATTAATATTCCGTAGACCACAAGTCCTTATTTCTTTTTCAAATCAGTATTGCATAGCTGTAATATTTTAATTCATTCAGGAGCATTTTTAGCTCTGCTGGTTTTTTTTTTTTTTTTTTTTTTTTTTTTCACCACTTTATTTTTAGAATATTTCTCTCCGACGTATATCTGTGATAAAATAAGAAAAATTTACACTTAAAAAGGTGGTATGAATTAAAGGCAGAACTAAAAATTCCCCTTAAAAAATTAAAATATTGGCAGCTGTGGTATTGTTTTAGAGCATGCATGCCAAGCTTTTTAATTGATTCCGGAATGTTGTTAGCCCTGTCGTTTTCACACTATAATCTTTGTAAAAAAAATTCTTCAATATATAATTACGATTAACTATGAAGAAAATTACTGTAAAAGGATTACGATGGGAAAAAGAGGCGAGACTGACAACATTCAGAAATAAATTAAAAAACTTGGCAGCTATATTGTAGAATATTTTTCTTTTTCTTTAATAGTAATTGCTATTGGAAAATAGTACTCTTCAAAGTTGCCATTCTGAAAGAAAAAAGGCGGGGCTAACGATAATGCTGAATATTAATTAAGATATTGTCAGGCATGTTTATTTTACTAAAATCAAGGTTGCAACAGACAAGCCTTTACTCCTGTTTCTTCAACCAGAACATCTATACAATAATTTTCATTTTAGTGTTTGAAGAAAACACTGAAGATTACTGTTTATAAGAAAAAAAAGGGGAAGAATCCGATTAAAAATACAGCCCGTAGTATACTTGTAAAATATAATTGTCGTCGTATTGTTGGTATCAGGGATTTATCAATTCATAGATTCTGGGTAGGACTAAATAATTTAATTCAGTTTGATTCAGTTTTCAAGTATTTTAATAGTTAAATGTTATTTACGATTTAATCATTATCGATTACAATAATTCGCATATAAATTAACATTTTTAAAAGGATATTTCTATCCTTTGACTTAAAAGCAAATTTCCTATTTTCCGTTGGGAAGTCTTAAGCGCTTGACTCCTCCCCTTTTCTACACTCCTACTTGATTTTGCTGAAATATTAAATGTTCCTCTATATTCATATCATTATTTTCCTAATCGATTATATATATGAATATTAATGTAAAAACACGAATTACACTAAAGGATGGTTGGATATGCTAAAGTTATATCTAAATTCAATTGACCAATAAACAAATAAATAAAAATGCGGCTAATTTACAAACAAAGTAAACGCGTTTTTTCCCTATTTCTAGCCTTTGTCTGTTACCAGTGTTAACCAAAAAATATTTACATATATCATTAAGAAAGAATCTAAAATGTTCAATTAAAAACATACTAATAACCATAATGTTGCATTTAATTCTTCTTGTAAAACAGTGCTACAGTTAGAGTGTGCATAAACATTTGCAGAAAAAATATATATATATATCTCACGTTAGAATATAGCTGCTGTGGAACAACATTAAGAATATTACTTTTAACATTTGAATGAGACATAGGACAAGTATGTACATAAAATAAAACTCATGAAATTATAAAAATTTCGTTAAGCTTTGAAACATTCAATGATTTCGATTTTTAAATTAATTATGTTTTCGGAAGTTAGATAGGAAGTTAAAAAAATTAAAGCAAAGGTTAATTTCTCTTAAAATAATATCAAGTAAACTTTAAATTTTTTTTTACGAAAAAAGAATTGCTTTCTAACACCATGTATTTTTTTTTTTTTTTTTTTTTTTTTTTTTTTTTAACTTAAGAACAGAATTTGAAACGATGAAATATTGAAAAAAAAAATAAAGAAAGTAAAATTGAAAAGAAAAAACAAAACAAAAAGAAATAAGTAGTGTCTTGTCTAACATTTTTAAATTAGCGTTAGCTACTTGGACATCCTGTGTTACTCTACAGAGAGGCAGTGGTTGGCTTGTACAGTTTTTTAATACCACAAAACGCGAACGTCAAAGTATTCGGCGTCGAATTTTTCAATTTGCGCATGCGTCACGACGCTTTATTCTGCGGTTTCAACGCCAGCGCTGATATCAAGAAGACTCAGATTGGAGCGTCGCGGCGTCGGAAACGTTGACGTTTGCTTCTTGTGTGCTTAGCTGGAAGGAAATCCTGTGTTACTCTACAGAGAGGCAGTGGATGGCTTGTACAGTCATTAAAAAAAAAAAAAAAAAAAAAAAAAAAAGCCACCCCCTCACCTAATTTCGCCATAATTTGCCGTAGAAACATGTGGGTGGTACCAATTGATTTGTAATAACGTCTAGTTTGTAATGGCATAGCTAGATTTTGCTTAAGGGGTCGTCTACATATTAAAACTGGCATCAACTTCATTTTTTTCAATGGTAACCCCCATTTTTTATAATTTTTTTTCATTCTTTGGATCAAATCATCGCGGAAAATGGTACAGTTTATATCTTTTGCTCAGCTTTTCATAGAGTTATAAGCTGTCAAAATATGAGGATGCCAATGTTAAATGAATGTGACAAACATTAATTCATAGCTTCCAAAATAATTATGATATTCAAATTCTGTCTTTTTATACAATAAAATGAATTGACCCAAATATATATCATGCACATTTTTAATAAAAAAACGTTTTTTGAATTATGAAATCTCTTAATGATTTCATATTTGAAAAAATTATGAATTATGACCTATGGTAATTTTTGCATGAATAGAACGGGCATCATCAAAAGCATGAACTTCCAAATTTACAGCTCGTTCTTATTTTTTTTTTTTTTTTTTTTTTTTTTTTTTTTTTTAGTTTCAACGATATTTCATTTTTTACTGTTGATAAGGGGGGGGGGAGGGGCATTACTTATTATAATTTGTATCCTCTGTGAGTAAATATATGTATATATTTTGACGGAAAACAATTTTAATTTACCTTTATGTTATTCTAATTGTTTTCTAAGCAACATTTCTATGTTTCAGATAGAAATTGGATTATTTTTAATAAAGTTATCGCAATGCAAACGAGAGATTGTGAAAGAATTCCAAAAGGAATGAGCCCCCCCCCTCTATATTGTGAAAACAATATTAAAAAAAAAACTAGTTTGCATATTCGTATATGACTCTATATGTGACACTGGTATGCATAAATGTCAATGGCATTTACTACATCGAATCCTTAAGATAAAATTTAAATGATTTAATTGGAAGTATGTAAAATAATTTTCTTTTATAATGCAAGTTTCAGAAAAATTGTGCAAAGGCGTGGCTTCCGTTAAAAAAAGGCGCATACTCGATTCGGAAATGTTAAGTCTTTGTTCTTAAATATTACATAACTTTTCCTAGTTTCTCACTGCTAAAATTCTATTCTATCCCTGATGACTTTCTTTTATTTATTTATTTATTTTTTTTATTAACTTGAATATTCTAGGATTCGTGTACCTCAAGTTAAATGTCATGGTTTAGAAAACGCGGTAAGACGAGGATTATTATTTGAAAGAGCAATACGCAGTGAATAATACTTTTTTTTCCTTTTTTTTTTTAATTAATATAATTATTATTTATTAACTTTTATCTGATTTTTTTTTTTTTTTTTTTTTTATAATTTTGTTTTAATCTTGTTGTGACATTTTCTCATTCGTTTACTGTACCGTTTGTAAGCTAATGCTATTTAAATTTTATCGCATGACGTAACATAATGAAATATTAAATTTTTATTAAATCTTTTTTTAATACTGTATAATATAGTGGATTTTTTTTTTTTTTTTTTTAATCTATTATGGAAACAAAGCTCAATATTATTTATTTTCAATTATTCTAATCACGTCGTAAAACTGGCGTCACATTTATTATGGAAAAAGAATTTAAAACAAAGTAATATATCTTATTACTTTAAAATATATAGATTTTACACATTTAAAATTAAGAATTCAAGTACTGTAGACGACAGCAGAACGGGAAAGATTCGTTCTGGGCAATAGATAACAGTTTTATGTGGAACATAATTTATCAGCCTAATTTATGCAAATTCAGTCCAATAAGAAAATTTTATTTTATTATATTTTGTTGTTTTGTTTTATTTTTTATTGGTTGTAAGTAATGTTTAGATGTTTACTATACATATTAACTTATTTTCGTAAAATTAACGCACTGCAGGCGGGATATTTTGATAGCATTCCAAAAGTATAAAAAACCCCAACCTCTGGCTTTTTCTATAACAATACATTACTTTAAAATATGTTTTTTGTTTCCTTAATTTTAGTTTGTTTGACTCTTTATAGAACTCTAGCATATATAAAGGAGTGAAATTTACCGTTTCGATTGTTGATGACTAAGTTTCAGTTATTTAATCATGAATTTGTGAAATAATTTCACGTTTTAGAGAAAAGTATAAAGTATTACTTAAAATATAAATGATTTTTAACACTATCTCCATTTTATTGAATATTAAACACTTTCGTGACAGCATGTTTTTGTCTTTTAGATAGTCTATTCTGCCTGTGGGCGTTATTCATTCAAACTACATTATGTCAGAACGAGGTTTTCTATATACATATTTATTTTACATATGGGTCTACATACTATTTATACTCTTTCCAGTGAAAGTACTTGCATTCATATTATTTTGTTTATATAAATATCAATTTAAAGAATATTCTTAAGATATATAGTAACACACAAATTGTGAAGGAAACGCCCACTGGAGTAGTTACAGATTTCCAATGACGTGGATCTATGTCAGCGGTCGCGAAAGTGTTAAATATTCTTTCTCAGATTTTAGTTGAAATCTTTTGTTGTCTATATTTTTGTACATTATATATTGTTGGTTTGTACGCCTAAAATTACATGTAAAACTTTATAGTAACACTTTCATGCGGGGCTTACTGTATAAAATAAAAATATACCCTACAGAAGTAGATAAAAATTTTTCTTAAATATTAAACACTTTTTTTTTTTTTTTTTTTTTTTTTTTAACCAGTATTAATATTATTATCATTATCACTATTATTCTTTATCTTGGTATCTAAATTTTTGTAATTTAAAATTCTAGGATTCATATGACGCAAGCTATTTAATTTCTTTCGTAAGAAGTGATGTATTTAACTATTCGATGTTTAATAAATATAAACCAATAAAAAACTCTTAATTCATTAAAATAACACAGAGCGTTCTGCGAATTAGCTTCGTTTTTTATTATATAAGTAACATTTCTGTACTTTTTTTCCATTGCGAATCTTAATAAACAATGCCTATTATGTCGTAGATCACGATTTATTTTTTCTAAATGTATAGAAGGACACCTAATACATTTTCAAGTGCAAATTTATTTAGAATTGATTTAAAGTACATAAATAGGTATGTTTTCCGGACCGCCTTGATCTCAGAAATCTGAGTGTGAGGTCAAAAATAGAGGTTGTCTTCCAATAAAATTAACTTTATCCCTGTTTTAATATTTCGATGACCCCCTTAAGCAAAATCTAACTATACCATTAAAAACTAGACGTTATTACAGATCGATAGGTACCAACCGTTTGTTTCTACTATAATTTACGGCGAAATTAGGTGTGTGTGTGTGTGTTGGGGGGGGGGGGGGCTTTTTTTTTTTTTTTTTTTTTTTTGCTGACTGTACATAATTGCACGTACTTGCCGATAGAACCACATGTTTTTCACGCATCTTTTTACTTTCTCTTACCCATATGGTAGAGAAAGCATTACTTTTGGGTCAAATTTTCGAAATTAGAGTGTTTGTTAAATTTACACGTTTTGAGGTCCCTTAATTCGAAAATCATGTTTTTAGCGCTTGTTCTGGATGATATCAGCATATCTCAAGAACAAATAGCAGCAGAAAGTCCAAACTCTGTATTCTGACTATGTATCATATAGGGATGCTACACTAAACATTTCGTTGAGATCAAGGAAATGGTTTGTACATTGAGTCATCCAGAATAATTTAAATATATTACTATTACGTCTGTGGGGAAATTGCAGGTAAATACACTTTAAGATAAACAGGCTATCTTAAACAGGATGGAATGAACAATATTTTTAATATGCGTAAACGCTTGTTTTGTATAGATTGGGAAACGGAAGCCATTCATCATTCATTTACAGGGCTGCCTAAAGTATTTGGATATATTTCGGCTATACTTGTAACCAGTAATTCTTTTTGTGCTAGATGTTTTTCAAGTAATACAGAATTTAAGAACACAATATTGTTTACTGTGCATATTGATTATAGGCAATATACAGGACTACCTAAGCATCTTATTCCAATAAATGTAATTGATGAAAGTACTTTGCTGCATTTTGCTATGTCGAAGATAAGCGCTCAGGAAGAAAAATTAATTTTTCATACGCGTGCTGTAAACGACGTATTTTTGAACTCTCAGCTCTGATCTTTTATATAATATTACGATTTGAAGACCCCTGATTACGAAAGTCTAAATTTTGTTTGATGACTTGTATGTGTATCTGTAATCAGCTTACTTAAAAACAAATAACTTTTGAAGTCCGTATTAGGTTGCCACTTAAAAATTTGATCACGATTGGCAAATTTGAAGGCAAATTAATGTGACAGCTTTGATTTTCTTAAATAATTGTATGCCCTATAATTGAACCGGGGGGGGGAAGGGAGTAGAAGGCGATCCCCCCCCGCACACACACACACACACAGAATTACATGTCAAATAAAACTGGTCCTAAACGTATTTTAGATAGCACGACTCTGCATGAAAATCAGTCCCAACACCATTTTTGCAAATTCTTATGTAAAATAATCTGCTGAATCCGTATACGATGCCTATTTTTCCCTATCACTCACAGTTTTTTTAGGGATAATCCTTTATTTTTATCACTTTTCGGTAATTTTATGAGTATAAATTTGATTTGTTTGGCGGCAGGAAAGGTTTACTTTAACTGTTAAATATCTTCTGAAGGGCTATATAGTTGGGAAATTCTAAGACATGAACATTTGCAACAAGGGGAGAATTTAGGGAGAGTATTTGCCACTGAAATTATATATTAAATTAATTATATTTTATTAATCAATTATTATTATTATATATTATGCAATACTTTTTTTTTTTTTTTTTTTTAGTGTTAAAATAATTCTTTTCCGTTTTCAAGTCAAATTTATGGCCATAAAATTGAAGAATAGTATTAAAAATTGGTGGAGGAGGTGGCGTTTCGAGAAAACGATTGGGGATTGCGCAAAATGGAGGTCATATTCGAATTCAAGAGGTCATATTACACAAGAAGCAGCAAGAATGGTATCAGGGCTCGAAAAAAATTGTTGATAGACCTTCTAACTATGCTAGTTAATCCGTAATTGTATTAGGCCCCGCCTTTTTTTTTCACACCAGAATAGTTGTAGAGTAATATTCAGCAATATGTTCTCAAGATTAAATAAGAAGACTACTCCTCTACAACTATTCTGGTTTGAAAAAAAGGCGGGACTTAATACCATTACGGATAAACTGGCATAGTTAGCAGGTCTATAACACATATGTACTTACTGTACAGTCACCCAAAAAAAAAACGCCACCCCCCCACCTAACTTTGCCGTAAATTATCGTAGAAACATGCGACTGGTACCAATCAGTTTGTAATAACGTCTAGTTTATAATGTTATAGTTATATTTTACTTAGGGGGTCGTCTACATATTAAAACTGACATCAACTTCATTTTTTTCAATGGTAACCCCCATTTTTTATAATTTATTTGAATTCTTTGGATCAAATCATCACGGAAAATGGTATAGTTTATATATTTCGCTCAATTTTTCATAGAGTTATAAGCTGTCAAAGTTTGGGGGTGCTAATGTTAAATGAATGTGACAAACATTGAATCATATCTTCCGAAATAATTATGATATTTAAATTCTGTTTTTTTTATTCGTTAGAATGAAGTGACCCAAACATATTCCATGCAAATTTTTGCTAAAAAAACATTTTTTGAATTATGAAAATTATTAATAAATTCATATTTGAAAAAATTATGAATTATGACCTATGTTAATTTTTGCACGAATAGAAGGGGCATCATCAAAAACATGGGTTTCCAAATTTACAGCTCGTTCCTAACATTATTTTTTGAGTTACAGTGATATTTCACTTTTTATTCCTGTTAGGGGGCCGTCACTTGTTATAATCTGTACCCTCTATAAGTAAATGTTTGTATATAATTTGACGGAAAACTATTTTAATTTACCTTTATGGTATTTTTATTGTTTCCTAAGCAATATTTCGATGTTTATTATACAAATTGGCATATTTTTGTTAAGTTATCACAATGTAGGCGAGGGATTGTAAAAGAATTTCAAAAGAAAAGAAGCCCCGCCTCTGATTCGCTGAAACACTATTTAAAAAAAAAGACAAATTTGCATATTCCTATTTGACTCTATATGTTACGCTGGTATGCATAAATCACAATGGTATTTACTACATCGATTATTGAAGACAAAACTTAAATTATTTAATTACAAATATGCAAAATTATTTTGCTTTATATTATAAAGTTTTAGAAAATTTGTGAAAAGGCGTGGCTTACGGTACAAGATGTTAAGTCTTTCTTCATAAGTATTAAATATCTTTTTCTAGTTTTTCGCTGCTAAAATTCTATTTTAACCATGTTATACTTTTTTTCGCATTTCAATATTCAAGAGTACGTACACCTCTAGTTAAATATCATGTTTTAGAAAACATGGTACAGCGAAACTGATTGCATGAAACAGCAATTATGCGTTCGACAATCGTTTTATTATTATTATTATGAATATTTAATAAT
Organism: Salticus scenicus; assembly: GCA_963930645.1. Classification (NCBI taxonomy): domain Eukaryota; kingdom Metazoa; phylum Arthropoda; class Arachnida; order Araneae; family Salticidae; genus Salticus; species Salticus scenicus. The sequence continues at coordinate 110,851,623 of OZ005662.1, forward strand.
TTTAAAAAGATTTTTTACCATAAATTTTCTGTTTAAATTTTGTTGTGACATATTTGCATTTGGTTACTGTACCGTTTGTAAGCTTTGTGTTATTTAAAATTTATCCCATAATGTAACATAATAAAATATCAAATTTCTATTAAAAGTTTTTTAATACAGAATCAAATAGTGAAAAATTGCTTTATTATTATTATTATTATTTTTTTTTTTTAAGTTTATAAGATCTATTATTCGAACATAGCTCAATAGTATTTATTTTCAGTTTCCTAATCACGAAATCAAAGTCACAGTTATTATGGAATAAAAATTTAAAACAAAGGAATTGTCTTATTACTTTCAAATATATAGATATTGATCTTACAGAATCCTGAAATTTCATTTAAAAGACTTTAAACGTCTGAATTTAAAAATTCAAAATAAAATAAATTAATCTAAATGCTTTTAAAGTTGAAATGGGAAGATTTCAAAATATATGAAAATTGGCATTTGTGTTTTGAACATTTTGGTGCGGCAGATATTAAAAACAATATTTTTATGATGAGCTCTTAAGAGAGGGCGGATCCAGCTATTTAGCACAAGTGATATCACCTGACTAAAACCAGAATAAACAACATTTTAATATATTCCGGGATATTTTTAGCCCACTGTTATTCTTTTTTTTTTTTTTTTTTTTTTTTTTTTCAAATTTCAACACTAGCTACAGTACGCTTACGTCCTATTTACATTAAGCCTTGATATGGAAGCTATGTTGCTGTTTTTCGATGCTGCGAAATTTACAAAATATATTTGTGTTAATATACTATACAGATAGAAGAATAATTATATAATATCAACAAATCTTCTTTAATCAATATGTTTATATACATTACTGTATGGAAATGTTTATATATGAATATTGTATTTATTTTTAATGAGAGATATAAACACAAAATATTTAAAAAAAAGAGAAGAAAATGTGTTATAAATTTTTATAAATCAAGCAAAATATATATGCATACTTGCCAACCTAACCCGTAACATTGTTAGTTCCCGCCCCTGTGTGTACACAATTTAATTTTTAGAGTAATTAACTTCAAATACATTTACGATTAACTCATTGAGCGCCACGCGAATTCTTATGGAAATCCCATTCAAGCCACACGTGCTGCTTAGAACCGTGTTATGTTTATCGAGTTTCAATAAACCCCATTAGGCCTTAACGATATAATCCTATAAAAATCCTATTAAAAAAAAAAAAAAAAAAAAAAAACATGAAGTAAATTTTAAATAAATTGTCAGTAATTTCTTAAAACTATGTAAGTTCTGTAGTTTTATATCATATTTTACACTGCCGGCTGACTTAGCCTAAATGGAAAGATCAGTGTCAGCCACCGATGGCTGACACGGCTCTAAAAAGACTGATGTGAAAAAAATGTACGGAAAGGGGCGGGACCAGTAATCTTCCGGAATAGGTTGACAAGAATGTATATACATAGAGCAATGCCAGAAAATGTTCTTTATTTTTCATGAACCAGATGAATGGTACTTTTTTTCTGAATAGTCTATGTATTAAATATAATGCTGCTTTAAATACCCTTTAAATGAAAAGTTTTATTACATAAAGTAATTTTCTTGTACTCTACAGCTCCCAAATGACACACAATGCAAAACCCCGCCTTTTTCAGTGTTTAAAGGGTATTAACGTTTAATATGCTTTATATTCGTTTTGATCTTTCCTTCTCCTCCTTATCTTCTTCTTTTTTCCTTAAAAAAAAAAAAAAAAAGAGTTATGTAACAGTTGGACCTTTTCAAGTGAAGATTTAGATTAAGTGTAGTCAGCGTTTCTACACCCACCGTCCACTTCGGTATCTGTGTTAAAGTGTAGAATTTTAGAACATCCCATTAAGTAGTAGGATTTATTATTTTGCATATTAATTTGTTACACATTATAAAATATAAAAGCAAAAGAATATCGTGGAGATTTATGTAAAAGTTTTTAATAATGTCATGAAAAAAAAAAAAAATAATAATAATTAATTAAAAAAATAAATAAATAAAAATAAAAAAATCTGTTTTAATTTAATATCTATTCAAGCTATTTAATTTTCTTCGTATGAAGTGAAGTATCTGATGTTTAATCAATAGAAACCAATAAAAATCTTTTAATTTATAAACTAACTCAGAAAGTTCTGTAAATTAGTCATTTTTTTAATTTTATAATTAACATTTCTGAATTTTTTTTCCGGTTTGAAACTTAATAAATAATGTATACTGGGTGCTAGATCGTGATTTATATTTTCTAAATGTATAGACGGACCCCTAATACATTTTCACGTGTAACTCTATTTAAAATTAATTTAAGGTATATAAATAGGTATGTTTTTCGAACCGCCTTGATCTCAGAAATCTGAATATGAAGTCAAAAATAGGGGTTGCCATTGAAGAAAATGAAGTAAATGCCAGTTTTAATATGTAGACGACCCCTTAGGCAAAATTTAACTATACCGTTATAAACTAGACGTTATTACAAATCGATCGGTACCAGTCAAATGTTTCTACGATAATTTACGGCGAAATTAGGTGGGGGGGTGGCGTTTTTTTTTTGGGTGACTGTACAAGAATGCACTAAATTTTAAGAAGGTCCATTAAAATATTTTTTACAACCAGGCTACGCCCGCCTCTGTGGTGACTGTATCAGGGGTCGTACTCTCCGCCCCTTTTCCAGGACACACTTAAGAATAAGAAATTTTCTCCTATTTGGCCACCAGTAATTTCATGCAGAAATTTTTATGGTACTTTTTATAGAAATGTCTTTAGATTAATCTGGTTAGAGATCATCTTAAAAAATAGTGGTAGGAATAGAGGGGGAAATTTGTCATATTTGAGAGTGTCCTGAAAGAAGGGCGGAGAGTACGACCCCTGCTGTATTTAAATGAATTTTCAAAAGAATTGAATCATCATTTTTTTTTTATATTACATTATAAATAAAAACTGAAAAAAAAAATACCTACATTGAAACCGCTCTAAACCTCACTTCGGGTGCCCGTTGCCTATGTCTCCCTCTCCTTATACTACATTAAACAAACTATTTCTTCCGTTTTGCACTCGTTTTACTTTCGCGGAAGATCAAAACTGTGATGGCATGTCTCCAGACCATCTCTAGGTGTGGATCCCATACCGTCGCCAATTGCTTGTTGAGCAGTACTGATGCGCTGTAAAACCCAACCAGCCAATCATGCACTCGTTTTGCAACAATACTCTATGATCTTATGTGAATGATTCTCAAGAATGAATCAACAATTGTTTGAATGATGTTACAGAATTCTTTTTTCAGCTTATAAAATCATATTTAGGGAAAACGAATGGGAGAGAACCACTGTTACCATTCAGAAAACGCAAGAAATATTGTCAAGAGCAGGAAGGGTTCTACCCAAGGCCTTGGAATAGTTGACACCAAAGACGTAAGAAGGTTTTTGAGTCAACGAGGCCTGCTATACCCAGCCTAGTATTTTTTTTACGTATATCATGCGATGTATGATGCATATTATTGTGATACACAATATGGTGTATGTGCTTAAGTGCTTAATTATATAAATGTCTCGTGTCTTTTTAAATCTAAAGTTAAAAATAAACGAAATGGTTAGGTATTTTATTTCTATTTGCATTCCTTAATTTAATTTTATCTTAGAACCGTAAAAGGATATGAATACAACACACTAATTATCTTGTTGCCACATCTTTAATTCAACCATAATAATTATAAAATTTTGAATTAAATATGTAATTTGACATTCAGCACAGTCACAGCTATATTACTATAAGAGCAAATCCGGCACTTGCCCGAGGCCCTCGGGCAGTGTCTCAGTTTGTTAAAAATTTTTGATACATTTTTACATCTTCCAGTACTTTAATTTTCCTTTTCTAAATAAAAGTTAACCATGAAGATGGAGAATTGTGTCTAAATCGAGATAAATTTAAATTTGCTAAATTTTCGCTTATTTAAATACAGTCGTATTTTCTCCACTACTTATTGTTTACGCATTTTATTGTGCAATTATGAGAAATATAAAATTTTATGTATTGTATTATTTTCCCTACTGCGTATAAAAATGGGAGGAGGATAGAAATAATGCCAATAAATTGAAAATACATATATTACTTCCATTACCCGTCTACAGTTTGTAATAGGAGTTATGTATTCGGTCATAAATTTCGATGTGGAGTTTTCACCTGATTAACATTTTTTAAAGTCTCCTGAGTATTAAAAAGGGGTCTTCGTCTATTGGTCAGTGTATATGAGTGTATAATAGCAGGAGACTTGGCGTTGGAATATTAAAACAGGAATAAACTACTACGTCAGAAACGCCAAAGAAAAATTATTGAGGTGCATACAGCTGTTTCGGTAGCCTAAAGCGTACCGTCATCAGTGCAAAAAGAATTCTGAATCTTGAGAAGTGCTCGTATATATAGGAGAGGGACCGGATTTAGTTCAACCAATAGGAATACGGAAGAGGTGGGGAGTGTGGCCAATAGGAATTAAGGAATGTGTAGCTGTGTAAACAGTAGAAAAATTAAGGAAATGTGGACTGAATGTAAAATTTCCAACAATCAGACAAATAGGGAACAGCGAAATCACAATTTACAAGGTTTTTAAAATTTTTATAAATATGAAAAGCTTCAAAGAAATCGAGTTCATGAATGGATTTAGGTCTGCAAATTATTTTAGCTGAATTAAATTTAAAATTATGATTTTCCTCCCAGCAATGTTTAGAAATAGCCGATTTATTGGTTTCTTGTTTGCGGACGTAATTCATATGTTCTTTTAGACGAAATTTAAGACTGCGTTTAGTTTGGCCAATATATGATAAACCACACTGACAGGAAATACTATAAATGCCCCAAGAATTATGCATATCAATAGGATCTTTTAACTGAGAAAAGGTGAGTTTATTGGAAGGCGAAAATATTATTTTAAAATCATATTGTTTGAGGATTTTAGCTATGGTTTGACTAGTTTTAGAAAAATAGGGTAAAACAATACTGATATTAGATGTGACTGATTTAGTAGACGAAATACGAGGGAGTTGTAATTTTTGGATAGCTTTGTCTATAATGGAAGGGTCGTAACCTCTGTCAATTGCGATGGCTTTCAGGTATTTAATTTCAGATTTCAATAAATCAGGATTTGAACAAATATTAAGGGCACGGTTTACAAAAGTATAGAAAGCAGCCATTTTTTGGTTAGGTGGGTGACATGAACGCGCATGGGGAGGAAGGGAGACTGCAAAATTTTTACGATAAACAGTGGTTGAAAATCCATTTACAGTGCGAGAGACGAGGGTATCAAGAAATGGAAGGGAGCCATTATTTTCAATTTCATATGTAAACTGGATATTACTGTCGATTGAATTTAAGGTTTCTAAGACATGGTCAATATTGTGATGAGATATGTCGATAAGCGTGAAGGTGTCGTCAACGTAACGGGTCCAAAAAGGAAAAGATATTTTCTTAAAAAGCTTGCTTTCGAAATAGTGCATGTAAATGTCTGCGAGAATTGGGGAGAGAGGGGAACCCATGGCTAAACCTTCAGACTGACGATAGAATTTATTTTGGAAAGAAAAAGTGGTTTGTGATAAACAAATGCGGGTAAGAGAAATTAATTCTTGTATTTCGAAAGAGGTGAAATGAAACTCTTTTAATCTATTTTCGAGACAGCAGAGGGCGCCACTTATTGGAACATTAGTGAAAAGAGATTTTACATCAAAAGAAACCATAGTGAGATTAGTGTGAGGGCAGTTTTGAATATTTTTTGCAAAATTTATGGAATTCTTAACAGTATAACTATTAGCAGCAAGAAGTGGAGCAAAAATTGTGGTGAGAAATTTAGCTAGATTATAGGAAGCAGTACCGATATTAGAGACTATTGGACGAAATGGAATATTGGGTTTGTGAACTTTTGGTAAAGCATAAAATCTGGCACAATTAGCAATAGAAGGGATAAGATGGGATTTAGTCGAGTTCAATAACAAGGGGATTGAACTCTCCTTAATAATGCCAATTTCAACTCTAAAAATTTTAAATCAAATCTCAGCCCTGCAGAAAAAAACGCCTTGAAGGAATTAAAATCTAATGAAAATATCATCATAACTAAAGCTGATAAAGGTGGTCAGATTGTTATTTTGGATAAAAAACAATACATCGAAAGTGTTACCGAACTAATTAATGATGGCCCATACATTCCTCTGCCCCGTGACCCCTCTCCTCAAGAATTAAATAAAATTAAATCTGCTATAAAATCTTGCCCCTTGTTATTGAACTCGACTAAATCCCATCTTATCCCTTCTATTGCTAATTGTGCCAGATTTTATGCTTTACCAAAAGTTCACAAACCCAATATTCCATTTCGTCCAATAGTCTCTAATATCGGTACTGCTTCCTATAATCTAGCTAAATTTCTCACCACAATTTTTGCTCCACTTCTTGCTGCTAATAGTTATACTGTTAAGAATTCCATAAATTTTGCAAAAAATATTCAAAACTGCCCTCACACTAATCTCACTATGGTTTCTTTTGATGTAAAATCTCTTTTCACTAATGTTCCAATAAGTGGCGCCCTCTGCTGTCTCGAAAATAGATTAAAAGAGTTTCATTTCACCTCTTTCGAAATACAAGAATTAATTTCTCTTACCCGCATTTGTTTATCACAAACCACTTTTTCTTTCCAAAATAAATTCTATCGTCAGTCTGAAGGTTTAGCCATGGGTTCCCCTCTCTCCCCAATTCTCGCAGACATTTACATGCACTATTTCGAAAGCAAGCTTTTTAAGAAAATATCTTTTCCTTTTTGGACCCGTTACGTTGACGACACCTTCACGCTTATCGACATATCTCATCACAATATTGACCATGTCTTAGAAACCTTAAATTCAATCGACAGTAATATCCAGTTTACATATGAAATTGAAAATAATGGCTCCCTTCCATTTCTTGATACCCTCGTCTCTCGCACTGTAAATGGATTTTCAACCACTGTTTATCGTAAAAATTTTGCAGTCTCCCTTCCTCCCCATGCGCGTTCATGTCACCCACCTAACCAAAAAATGGCTGCTTTCTATACTTTTGTAAACCGTGCCCTTAATATTTGTTCAAATCCTGATTTATTGAAATCTGAAATTAAATACCTGAAAGCCATCGCAATTGACAGAGGTTACGACCCTTCCATTATAGACAAAGCTATCCAAAAATTACAACTCCCTCGTATTTCGTCTACTAAATCAGTCACATCTAATATCAGTATTGTTTTACCCTATTTTTCTAAAACTAGTCAAACCATAGCTAAAATCCTCAAACAATATGATTTTAAAATAATATTTTCGCCTTCCAATAAACTCACCTTTTCTCAGTTAAAAGATCCTATTGATATGCATAATTCTTGGGGCATTTATAGTATTTCCTGTCAGTGTGGTTTATCATATATTGGCCAAACTAAACGCAGTCTTAAATTTCGTCTAAAAGAACATATGAATTACGTCCGCAAACAAGAAACCAATAAATCGGCTATTTCTAAACATTGCTGGGAGGAAAATCATAATTTTAAATTTAATTCAGCTAAAATAATTTGCAGACCTAAATCCATTCATGAACTCGATTTCTTTGAAGCTTTTCATATTTATAAAAATTTTAAAAACCTTGTAAATTGTGATTTCGCTGTTCCCTATTTGTCTGATTGTTGGAAATTTTACATTCAGTCCACATTTCCTTAATTTTTCTACTGTTTACACAGCTACACATTCCTTAATTCCTATTGGCCACACTCCCCACCTCTTCCGTATTCCTATTGGTTGAACTAAATCCGGTCCCTCTCCTATATATACGAGCACTTCTCAAGATTCAGAATTCTTTTTGCACTGATGACGGTACGCTTTAGGCTACCGAAACAGCTGTATGCACCTCAATAATTTTTCTTTGGCGTTTCTGACGTAGTAGTTTATTCCTGTTTTAATATATGAGTGTATATATGTATGTATGTGCGTGGAGAATATTTTGACAATCATATCTCCCAAATTAATGAAGATAAAACGGCAACACTTCAAAATTAAGACAGGCCTGGGTACAGATGAAATTTTTACTTCCATTACCCAATTACAGTAGATAATGGCAATATTATATTCGGTCAAAAATTTCGCAGGGAATTTTTCACCTGATTTACACTTTAATGTCTCCTGAGTACAAAAGAGTAATTTTTGGCAATTGGTTAGTGTTTATGTGTGTGTCGGTGGGGGGGGGGGATATATTCTAACTATGATATCTCAAAAACTAATAAAGATAGAACTGCGAAACTTCGGAAATGAGACAAGTCTGGTGTACAGATGAATTTTTCAACTTCTGGTGAAAATTTGAAAACTGGAAATGTGACCGTACTTTCGTATCTGAAAAACAGCTCTAACCATTTTCTTCAAAGTTGTTATATAATCATACTATTAGACGTATTTTCGTATGTATTAGTTGGTTAATTCAGAAAATTTTATAAGCGTCCTGTATAAGTAAGTCAATTTGAAGTCTCACAAATGCGTTTTATTTTTATTTATTTATTTATTTATTTTTTTTTTTAAACGACTGCACAGATTTTTTTCTAACTCGCCATATTAACTCCTTTTTAGATAACATTTCGTAATAAATGTTGTTTTTCAGCCAATGGATGGGTTTTGGTGAAAATCCAAATTGAGACCAAAAGTCGGTACCTCAAAAATGGCTCTAAAGATTTTTTTTTTTTTTTTTTTTTTTTTCAAATCGCTACATAAATCCTTCGTTCGATATCCTTTCGCATGAATTACATAGTTTTTACAGGAAAACTGACAGTCATCCTGACTAAGTAGATTAGTTATAGATCTCGGAAATTGATATTTCAAAAAACGGCTGTACAGGTTTTTTTAATATAAAGCATAAAAGTGTTAGATTTACTGCTCAAATTATGTAATTGTGCTTTAAACACAGATGTGACACAAAAGTTGGTGGGGGAGGGGGGGGGAGGAGGTGCAAAAAATGTTTGGTCCCGAAGCCCCATGATGTCATAGTTTGTTTATGAGTAGAATAAAAACTTTACTAAAAAAATAAGTTTTCTTTCTTTTTTTTTTTTTTTTTTTTTTTTTTAGTAACTATTTGAAAGAAAATTAGAATTTTTGCTCATAGATCATTGTCTTCTTTAGTGTATAAAAAATCACATTTATGTTTAATTAACGCGTCTTATTTAAAAAATAATTAGATTTTCGACAAAAATAATTAATTACAGAAAACATATAGCAGCATGATACTTTGGTTAATTTTTATTCATAAATCATTTTCATGTTTTTAAAGTTTTGAAACTTAATTTCTTTTCTAATTATTTTTTGTACATTTATGGTAAATAATAAGTAAATAAATAAGTAAATAGAAGTATAGTAAGTTTTATATAATACACATTGTAAGTTTTTTCAAATAACACAAAAAGACAGAAAGCACCCCCGGATATAGTTCATTTTCATTAATTTTAAATTAAACATATTCAAAAACATTTATCTTAAAGACGTAAATGATAAAACAGATTTTGCATGTAGGAAAGAATTAAGTTTTTATGCTTAAGATTAAATATGCGTTATTTGTTTTTCAATTTACTGCAAATGTTTATTTATTTAACAGTAAATAGTAGAGACGGATAATTTGCCGGATAATCTTTAATTTGTTTGTTTAAGAAAAATTGAATATAATTTACCCAGTTTTCCATAAAAAAGTATTTTTAACTGAAATTTGCGTTAAATTTCAAATTAAAATATAAAACAGTACTTTTAATTCTGTTTTCATATTTTTTGAATAAGCAGAGGATAAGAGTAAATTACAAATTAATGTATTATTATTTTCAACAGAAGTAAGTGAGTTTAAATAAAATCAGAAAAAAAAAAAAAAAGGTTCATTGATTCAAAAAAAAAAAAAAAAAAAAAAAAAGAAAAAAAAAAAGAAAAGAAAAAGAAAAAAAGAAAAGAAAAGAAAGAAAGAAAGAAAGAAAATGGAAGAGAGAAAAAGAAAAAAAAAAGTTATTTTTTCTGTTATTGGAAATATTTTATTTAATATATAGCATTAATTCGTTTAATTAAAATGCGGTTATTTATTTCATTTTATTTTTTATTTTTTACTTTTATTTATTTATTTATTTATTGCGTTTAATAGAGGATAATTACATTTTATCTGAGTTTGATATAGAAAAAGATTATTTTATTAAACTTAATCGATACATTACCAATCCAACGAAAGTAAAAGTTTTAAGAAAAGAAAAAGATGGGGGGGGGGGGGAACGATTATCCAAAATGGTCTTTTTATTTTATTTTTTTCCATGAAGTTTATTGTAAATATTATAAATAATTCATAAATAAAGAAATAAAATAAAATAAAAGCATGTTTTTATTTCAATATATTGGGAAGAGTAGGGAGGGATGGGACAGTTTTGACAAAAATATTTCTTTCAAATTTCCTTTTACTGGTACAACGCTGTAAATTTCAGAGAAACAAAGTGAAACATTTTAACAACTTTTAAAACTATAAGTTTGATGGTAATTATTAAAATATTAGTTTTAAGAGCCAATTAACATAGTTATAAAAAATGTCCCATCCCTCCCTTACATAAAGGAGGAATGGGACATGTTTTAAAATTTAAAATAAATGCATAATATACTGACATACTATGAAAAATGACAAAAACAGTGGGTCTCTTATGTATGTAAGGTTAATTAATTACTAGTAACATCTATTTTATACAACATTATGATATATGTACCACTTGAATAAAAAATTTCCAATGCTCGATTGGCTCATCTTTTTTTTTTTTTTTTTTTACTTCTAGCAGACAAAGTATTGTATTTTAATTCAAATATTCAAAATTAAGTTTTTGTCATATTTACATATTTTGTGGTTCCCTGAATATTAATAAGGTTTTTATTGGCTAGTCTGTGTGTGTTATCAGCATATCTCAAGAACAAATATTACCAAGAAATCCGAACTGTAATTAGTGAATGTAATTTCTTTTGTATATTTTACCATGTCCAGGAAAACTGCTCAGGAATGAAAATTAATTCCTCGTACATACATGGTAAATAATGTAGTTTTAAAAGTTAAAAGGCTAAGCAAAAGTCGTGTGAGTGCCACACCAATTGTTTTCCATGATTTTGAAATTGTTTCGTGCATTTCCTCTTCCATTTATTCATTCATTTGCCTCTTGGCATTCTCGTTTTAAGGTGTATCAGAATCTTCATTATTCTTTCTTTTCTTACATGTCCCATCCCTCCCTTTTCATATTTTTTGAAAAAATAACTTATTATTAGACATGCTACATTTAGGTTTAATTTAGCTACTAATTCTTAAAAGTTATGTTATTAGGCATCTAAAATATGAAAATAATTATGCTAACATCAGTGAGTGACATTGAAAACTTGCCTTGAAAATTAAGTACTTATTTACTTTTGGTGTTACAAAATAGTTTTTTTTTTTTTTTAGATAAACTCACTGAATTATCCAACTAAAATGATACATAGCAATAAATATGGGGCTATAGTTACTTCACCTGGTGGAAGAGTCAAAAATTAAAAACAATGTCTATTTTAAGAATAATTTTAGGTGTCCCATCCCTCCCGATTCTCCCCTACTAAATTTCTAATTCATCGACTGTAATTAATATAGGAAGGCCGCGGTAGCCTGGTCGGTAAGAGCAGCAAGTTCGTGATCGAAAGATTGCGGGTTCGATTCTCGAGCCGGCCGAAGGCCGTCGCAGTCGCGTCGTGTACGCTAATGGCGACTGGTGCACGTTAAATTCCGTCGTGGTCGCAAAGTCCTCCAAGTTCCCATCAAAAATTATACCTCTGGGGGTACCGGAACATGGGTTTAACTCACTCTGATCCGGATCAAAATTCCTGTTGTCTGGCTGGTGCTGCCATCTTTCACCAGCTTCTGGAGCTAAAATCGTACTTCCTCCCTATGAGGCGCTCCTAATAACGGAAGACGCACCCCTCATGCCTTAAAAATCCGGTTAGTTCCACCACCGGGGCTCGGAATTTCCGAGTGGCACACGACAAAAACAACAACAACAATTAATATAGGATGCAGAATTTTAGCTCAAACGTATGATAAAAGAATAGGGTTAAAATCTGAAAATACATTTTGTACCGAATTTGGGTTCAAGAAACTTTTACCCCCACAAGTCCGTTACTACTTGAGCATGCATTATCGTAGAAGATATACGTGTATGTAAAAGTTCAGCTTAATACAAAAATATTTTTATAAGTTTCTATCCGCGTTTAAAGTATATACTGGTGTAATAAAATATACGATAATATTTTTACACTGATTCCAAAAGAATCTTGATCATCCAAATAATTTTGACTTCCATTATCCGACTACGTAGGTAATGGAAGTATTGCATTCAATCCGAAAATTCGATATCGAGTTTTCACCCTATCGAGTTTTCACCAGTGTTAAGGTCTCCTGAGTCCAAAAAAGTAGTTTTTGTCAATTGCTCAGTATGTGGGTATGTGTGTATGGAATCTTCTATCATATCTCCAAAACTAATAAAGATAGAACTACAAAACTTCATAATTGAGACAGATCTCGTGTACAGATCATCTGGTGATCCAACTTTTGGGGAAATACCAGAAGTGGGACCGTAAGTCTATGGTTATTTTGTACCATAATTTGATAGTAAAAATAAAGTTAATTAAACTCGCCTATCAATTAAATTTAACAAACAAACTTTAATGCAAAATAAAACATCGTTATTGAAAATATCTACTTGCAAAAATACAGCCAAGCAACAAACTTGGTGAATGAAAACAGTGATCCCCCATGAATGCCGTGTTGCCAATCCATAAAATAGTAGATTGAAGTGTTTATACTAAAGTCCAATCTTTACATGCACAGAAAGGTGCGCAAACAGTTCACAGTCCATGGGGTAAGCTCGAATGGAATGCACCACAGTATTCCCCCCCAAGTACCGAAGGTACTGAAATTAAAGATAGCGTGGATTGAATTTCACACGCCGTCCCGAACGAGTTGTCGTACTGGGAAGAACAGAAACAGGAGGTGTCTGACATGTTGGAGAATCTGTGGGAGTTCTTGTTGCATCTGGACGGTGGGCTGGAACAGGAAGCACAGAGGAAGGAGCACTGGTTGGAGCATTAGACGAGTCAAAAAATGCAGGCTTCAACCTGTCAATGCTAATGGTAGTCTCTCTGGAGTTCACTAGGAGTTTGTAAAATTTGGGGTTCCTCTCCAAGACTGTCCAAGGACCAGTATAGGGTGGTTGAAGGGGTCTCTTTACACTATCCCGACGAATGAAAACATGAGTACAAGTCTCTAGAGCTGGGTGTATAAATGGTGTTTTGGGGTTGCAATGTGCAGACGTTGGCACAGGAGACAAGTTGTGCATGTTGTTACGCAAACGTTGTAACATTTCGGATGGGTGCTCTGCAAAAGATTGTGAAGGTGCAATGGATTCATTAGGTAACTTTAATGTGCACCCGTACACCAATTCAGCAACTGTACAACCTAAATCTTCTTTGAAAGAAGTTCTAAGGCCTAAAAGAACTAGGGGAAGAGTGTCAGACCATCGTGGATCATTGTGGCACATACCCAAGTAGCACAAGAACGTTCTTTGAACGTTTAATAACGGTTACAGTAGTTCAAACACCGTGTTTCGTGTCAATAGAACGTTCTATTGTACGTTCAAAAATAGTATTATTTAAAACGTTCTGAAAATGTGTGCTTTGTACCATCTATAACACGTACAATTCTAGTTCTATATAGAACGTTCAACTATATGACCGTCATAACACGTTCTGTAACAGTGTAATTATAACGAACATGACAAAAGGATTTTTAAGTATACTATTGGTAGGCAAACTAGTTTAATCATGAAAATTTTAGACTTCGGTTTTTGAATTTTTTACACGTTTTGTGGTGTGAAGAATCCGAAAATCAAAGGTTGGTATGGTGCCTGTTAATGGGTATCGGTGCCTATTAGTGTGTTAGTCTGTTAGTCCAGGTAAACGAAATCTTAACAACAAATGATTGCAGAGAAATCGGACCAGTTTTAAAATATCACGTATGATATCAATCCTATTCAGAGATTTGCAACATTCTAATTTAAAATCTTCGTCAGTTATTCGAAATTTATAATTTTTTAACATGATAGCGGATAGGGCCTTTTTTATATTTTCAGTTTAACGTTTTGTTAGCACGTCAATGAAGAATGCTCAACTAGAAGTAGTAGCGGTGAAGTGAAAAAAATTACAAAATTTTAAATTGGTGAAAATAAAATTGTGGATATTTTATTTCAAAAATCAATGGACAGAATTTAACGAAATTTGTTATATAATTGGAACTTGCCCTCAATTGGTGTTTTTTTTAATTGCATATGGGATATTTCGCCTGATAGGTGGCGCTGCTACGTAGTGAATCCCACCAGTTATGTGATGGTTATATCTCAACTTCTATAGTGTACAAATTCATAAAACTTGATACACGGGGTGTATGTATAAGGAGGTGTATATACATTTTGAATGTATACATTGGCCAACAGGTGGCGTTACTAATCTGCAATTTAATTACGTTATCTGAAAGGCAATATTTCAGCTCATGTGATTTAAAACAAAACTTAAACTTCTAAATTTTGTAATATACTGAAGTTATATGTGAAATCGATTTTATGTAAAACGTCACTGATGCACATCGGCCAACATGTGGCGTGGCTATGTTGCAATTTAATCCCATAACGGGAACGAAATATCTCAACTTCTGTGATTTATAAATGTTGTAAAAGTTGTACGTAAAATTGCTAGTATATAAAACTCTACTGATTAACTTTGGGTGCTTATCGGACGACAGGTGGCGCTGCCACGTTCCAATTTATAAAAAGCCTATATTTTCTATTTACGGAAAGCCTATATCTCAGCTTCTATAATATATATACTCATCAAACCTTGTGTGTGACATACATTTGATATATTGTTGATACAACTTGGTTGTATAACCAGTAATACCCAATGCTTTTTTTTTCTTTATTTTATTTTATTTTATTTTATTTTTATTTATTTATTTATTTATTTATTTTTTTGGGGGGGGGGGTATTCATCGGACATCAATTTCTCTCCAAGGAATAAGTATCCATCATTCCCGAGGGAGGAGAAGGGGTGTATGGAAGATTTTTCAATATGTTTACCTTTAAAACGAATGGTTGAACCATCGATTTCTGATGATTTAAAAACAAATTTATCTACTTTTTTATCATTTTTCATAATAATAACAAAAATGAAAATCTTTAGAAAATTATGTTTTCTAAGATTATATTTTCTAGATCTAGCATAAAACTGATTGTATTCTGATTTATGAAAATCGTATGCATTCGCCAGAGGAAAGTATTTAGATAAATAATAATTTAATAAATAACATGTTCTGTACTGCAAGAGTTTGAATGGGAAAATATGGACGAATGTTTTGTGATGGCCTCAATGTACAAGTTTTAAAAATGTTTAAGATTTGAGTCTAATGGAAATCGTGAACAAAAAAGAAAATCCCGGATGTTATTGAATGAGTAATATAGTGCATGGTCAGCAGAATTGCAGTCACAAAGATTTTCGCGCTTTAATTTGCAGCTGTTGCGGGAAGTCAAACCAAACGGTTTGGCAACTTTATCGCTAATTTGGCTATATTTTCTCCTATCCTTAATTATTTCTTTTCTTTTATGCATTTTCTTATCCTTAGATAAGATAGAGAAAGTATTGCTTTTTGGGTTAAATTTTGAAAACTGCGTTTTTTTAATACTTACGCGTTTTGAGGTCCCCTGACTCCAAATATCAAGTTTTTACGTTTGATCTCTGAGTGTATATGTGTGTCTTTGTGTATGTCTATGCGTGTGTGCCTGTTATCAGCATAGCTAAAAAACAAATAATTCCAGAATATGAAAACTTAACATTCTAAATCAGTGTCATATAAGGATGCTGCACTTAGCTTTTCGTTGAGATCATGGAAATGGTTCGTGTACAGGGATATCCATAATAATTCAAATACATTAAGTATGTGGGTAAAATTTTTTGCTATTTACAGTTTAACATCTATAGCCTGTACTAAACAAAATGAAATGAACATATATTTTTTATATGCATAAAAGCATGTTTTGTGGAAAATATGGTATGAGAATCGTTCTCCTTTCCTTTACAGGTCTACCCAGGAATAAAAATTTCTTTATACCTATGCAGAGAACAAAATAAAAAAATTTTAAAGTGAAATTTTTAAGGCTTGTTTCGCGCATAATTACACGTTTTGAGGGTCCCTAAATACTAAAATGAAATTTTAAAATGTTAATATTTGTGTATGTCTGTTATCAGCTAACTTTAGAACATATATTTGCAGACAATTTAAATTTTGTATTTTGAAGTTGATTATGAGTTGATTACTACTTAAAATATTTGACTAAGATTAATAAGCTTCAAAAGTGGTGAGATCGAAGTTAATTGAATAATTTCAAATGAACTTTTAAATTTAATATCAACCAAGAATTATTTATAGTAAGTACTATATTTAACCCCCTCACTAAGAGAGTTATTCATCAAAATTTATTTGTTCCTAAAAGTAGTTTGAAATATTTGAAACGTAGATTTATATATAGTACTTGTTACCTTACACCTTAATCCGCAATTTGTGTTTATAGCATTCAAATGCTAGGTAAGAGTAAGAAAAAGTCGGATGAGTGCCACCAGATTATTATTAAAATTTAAATAAAAAACAGTCTTTTTTTTTTTTAATATTGATAATATATAATTAACTAGTTAGTTGGCATAGGTGGACTCTGCTCAGTTCTCCATCTTATTTATGTTCTCATATATTTCTAGTGCGAGACATATTATAATCATGTTAAAAGAAATGAATTTCGCCAAAGCTTGATAGAGTGACAGAATGAAATCCCCGCCTAATAGGCTATCCTTCGTTCACTTCGATATATTTATCTTATTCTAATCTATTAATTTATTTTATCAGGGTCAATTCCGTTGTTTAGTTTTCATGCTACTATTTCCAATGCAATAATCCTCAAAATTCATATTTGTATGAAAAATTTACAATTTCGCTATGCTGGTAAAATCGTAAATTACGAATAATTTACGAAATTTTCCTATTAGAATATTTTTATTCAATCATGTTAAAAAAAAAATATTATAAATGTAATTTTGAAGTTGTCTAATGTATTTATGATCCTCAAAATGGAAGTTTATGCTCAATTTTACCCCATTCTGTCATTTTAAGTAAATCGTAAATTCCAAATAACTTACAAATTTTTTAAATTGGAAAAATCATAGTCTATGATATTCATGCCAGTATCCTAAATAATATTTCGTAAGTGGTTTGACATCTTTACGATGAAAACATCCCTCAAGATTGACGTTTATGCGAAATTTTGCTCTATCCTGCCATGTTAAGAAATTCGTAAATTTCCAATAACTTACGAAATTTTTATATTGGAAAATTCATAGTCAATAATATTCATGCCAGTATCCTAAATAATATTTCAAAAGTAGTCTGACATCTTTACGATGAAAATATCTCTCAAAATTGACATTTATGTCAAATTTTGTCCTATTCTGCCATGTTAAGAAATTCGTAAATATCCAATGACTTGCGAAATTTTCAAAGTAGCTTATTTATAGTTACTGATGTTCATTCCGGCATCAAAACTATTTTAAAACTGGTCTGACATTTTTACAGTAAAAAGTTTCCATTTAATGCACGTTTAAGTGAATTTTTGTCCTATTCTCCCATGTTAAGAAAATCGTAAATTTCTAATAACTTACAAAGTTTTTAAATTCGAATGTTGTAAATGAATAGGGTTCTTGCCAGTGTCGAAAGTAATACTTTAAAACTGATTTGACCTCTCTGCGACAATTTGTTCTTGAGATATTGTGTACACAGACTAACACACTAACACACTAACCCACTAACAGACACCCTACAGACAGACACCATACAAATTTTGTCATTTTCGGATTCCTCACGCCTGAAAACGTGTAAAAAAGTCAAAAAACCGAGGTCGAAAATTTTCACGATACCTAAGTTCCCCATACCTATAGTATGATGGGGAACTAAAAGTAATTTTTATTTCATTATCTATTTATTTATTTATTTGGGTTTGGAAAGGGTCTGATAAATGAAAAAAAAAAATATGTTTTATGATAAATCTATATTAATAAATCTGACTTTTGTCTGTACATTTTTCGTAATTAAAAAATTTTGCGATATCTTGAAGTTCCACACATCATGAGAGCCAAAAATGATTTCAGAAAACTTTCTCTTTCTATATGTGAGTGCATGTGTGTGTCATTGTGTGTATGTTTATAACGCTATTTTTGTCAGGATATTACATGAGAATGGCATCATTTTCCATTAATAAATTGCTTAGCCTCTGAATAAAAAAATTCTAATCTAATAAAGCCTCTGAAAATTAGATACAAAATAATAATACTAATACTTATTATAATAATAGCAATAATAATAAATAAATAAATAAATACAATAAAAATAAAATAAAAATAAAATAAAAATAAAAATAAAAAAGCGTAGAAATGCATGCAATTTTTTCTTGTTGTTTTTATTCATTTTCCCCCTTTCTTCATCGAGCCTGACTTTATCGGTTTTCGTCCGGACTGGGCTCAGGCCTTAAACTTTCGGCTCGTGCAGACCTCTGGTATAACATTTTGTATAAAAATGCACAGATTTTTTTAAACTAAGGATTGTGAAATGAATTTTCTTTTGTTCATATAATATTGATAATCATTCAAGAAAACTTTTTATACAATCGGCAGCAAAATTACTGAACACATCCACATTTTTCATATACCATTTTTTTTTTTTTTTTTTTTTTTTTTTTTTTAATAGTTTGACCGTTATTTTTTATCACAAACTTACTTTTCTATGAACAGCATAAGACTAAGATCATGACTCGATAAATATTTACTCAAGAAAACAATAATGTGCACGAAATTTTTATACGATATAAGAGCTATATAAAAAATAACCTATTTTAAACTTTTATTTTCCATATAAAGCTCTAAAGATAGATTTCAGGAGATTTCTTCTTCTTCATTTGAAATCAAGCATATTTTAAGGCATTAACTGTAGGGTTTATCACTAAATTAAACAATATAGTGAAGAAGAGATGGAAACTTTTTTATAAACAATGAGATTCGAATTATTTTTCTCTTTTGTTAATTACGAAATTTATTACTAAAAAATAAATAATTTCTGTATTATACTCGTATCAATAAAAATATAACTATTTTTTCTTTGAGTGACACAACTATAATACAAAATTAGTTACGCTGGGACCATCACAAAACTTTCTTTTATATCATTCTATATGAACAAAGTTAGCTACGATTAGCATTTACAGAATTTTAATCAACTTACCATCATATAAAAAACTTTTTATATATGTAATTTCGTGTAATTTTCAGCAATAGATGCTGAAATGTAGACTGTAGACATCTAGAAATCGTAAAAAGTAATAGCAGCACAACTTGTTTGCCAATTTGTATCCGAATTCAATCAGAATAAATTTTAATAATATATTTTTCACATACCAAGTTTGTGGTATTTAAATGACAAAAGTTGAAATAAAATTTTAACTAAACGGGTAAAACTTCAACGTAGTAGCGCCACCTAACATAGCCGATATGGAAAATTAATTTATTTAACTTTAAATAGCCATCTCACAAACGAAATGTGATGCTTTTAAATATCATAGAAACTGATATACTGCCTTCCCGTTAACAAGATTAAATTGCAGCATAGCAGAAGCACCTGTCGACCGATATGCACCCAAATTGAATCAGCAGAGATTTACATAATGCTGATCTCATATATAACTTTAGTGCATTTATGTATCATACAAGTTCTGATACAACCTTTCCTTATATGGGATCACATTATATCAGCGCCACAAAATGGACAATAATATCTTAAAAGCTAATAAGCACTAATTTACTTCCTGGTCCATTCAAATGTTATGTTACTTTGCGTCAATTGCTTCTTGAGAAACCGCGTCCACATTTATTTATTTCTATTTATTTCTTTATTTTTTAACGAACTCACAGTCATTTTCAAGTGAAAAAAAAAGCCAAATCATACTCAGAAGTCACAAAACGTGTATATATATCGAAAACCGGAAGTTAAACATTTTCACAAATCTAGTGCTTTTTTCTTATGTAAGTAACAAACATAATAATAATAAACAGTGAAGTGATCATACGTTGTAAATAATCTATGATATTGTAAATTTAGAAGCTGAAACAATAAAAAAAAAATAAATAAATAAAAAATAAAGTAGCTAAAAATTTTGTTTTCCTTATTTATTTATTACTTTCTTCTATAATAAAAAGAAGAAAGGTTTGATTCGTAAATATTTTTGGCTCCCGCGTTTCGATAGATTTTTCCCTTTTTAAGATGTTCTAATAAAAAATTGATATTTCTTAGAAAATGCCAGTTTGTCTGTGTGTTTGGACATGTGTGATAAGAATTTTGTGTCATCTCTAGGTCAAAAACTAATGAACAGAATTTCCTGAAAACTTATATTTTGCTCCCCCTTGATATCAGTTAGTGATTATTACCCCCCCCCCCCTTTTTTTTTACACATATAACGCTCAACAGGTCGCACTGTCATTTATTTTTTTCAAAATTTTTAATATTACAATAAAGGAAAAAATTTCTTATAAATACACACAATAGGGATTTCTTTAGTTGAACATTGTCAAACTGATTTTTTAAAAAATATTAACGGTGAACAAGACTTTTAACAAGAAGAATAGCAATCCTTCCCCCCTCCTCGGGTGTGTAAATTTTTATAATATTTTTTCAAAATTACTCGTTGATATCTTTTAAAACGAACGGTTGAATCAATTATCTGTGATAATGTAAAACAAAGTTATCGATATTTAAAAAAAAAAAAAAAGTTAATATTATTATTATATATATATATATATATTTTATTTTGTTTTTCAATTTTACTGTGTAAAATGTGTGATTTGATCTAAACTATGTGAATTGTATTAGAAAATAAAGAAAAAAATTGTGTGATAGTCACAAGACACTAGTTTAACATTTCCTGTAATTTATTGTAATTGATTCATATAAGCAGGCATGCGATTATTTTAGTTGCGATCAAATTTTTATATTTTACTTCATAATAAACGTCAATTATTTTGCAAAATATTATTAAATAGATACGCAATAACACGTAATATTAAAAAAAAAAAAAAAATCTGAATAAAAATCTTGAGTTTTGTATTTCTCACAAAAATAATAAATATAATTAAATTAAATTCCTTTTCAATTAATAATATAAAAGTGATATACGAGTACATTTTGCTGAATCTTGAATCTTAAAAAAAAAAAAAAAAAAAAAAAAAAAAAAACGAAAAAATTCGCCAAACTGTGAAATTTTTATTGGGTTTGCCAGTTATGACGACGGAAGCACTTGGACTCCAAGGTCCAAGATAGATAACGGTAACTTTTTCTGTCATTATTTTCATTGCGTGTGGTTTAAGATTTCTTCCTGACATTTGGATACACTATCTACAGATAAGTTTATTCTAAACAATTTTCATATGTCTAGTCTAGGATTTCCATAGTTTTGCCCAAATCTGCATTCAAATTTAACAAAATTAAATAAATTAAAGTTTTCAAAAACCATAAAAAATAAACAAATAAATAAATAAATAAATAAATAAAGAGTAATAATAATAATTTGAAAACATTAATTTTTTAAATTTTTCATGCTAACTACCTTTTAATTATTTATTATTATTATTTTTTTCCCCATTCGATTTTGTATTATTACAGTTTAATGTTAGATATATTTAAGTATATTTGTTTAGATTTTATTGTTAGACTGTAGTATTGTAAAATCAAGGGAAAAATAGTTAGCAGCCGGCTCTCTAAAAATTTTAAAAATATTTTAAATTTTAAAATTTATTTATTTTATATTTAAAAGATTTTCAAGAAATTTTATCATATTTTATATTGTTATATTTCAATGCATGTGTAAGTAAAATTCATAAACTCTAAATCAATACTTTAAAATTAAATCTTCACAAAATCGATAATAAATAGATTAATTAACTAATTTTAATTTTTTTTTAATACTTCTCTTAAATATTTTTATTTTCTCCCATCATTTGTACATTATTACTCTTTATCAATAGAATATATAACATATCTAGGTATTAATTTGTGAATTCATTGATAAGTTAAAGTTTTAAAAATAGTTCTATGTTTGAATGCCAAAAGTTTGCAATAAGTTTCAGTATTTAAACATATACAGTCGGTAACAAAAGTGTCCGAACACTAGCAAAAATTCCTATGTAAAAAAAGTACACTTCATACGGTTTTGTTAAATAAATCTTTATCGAATCATGTTCTTACACTGACTAAGAATAGGATTCGACAAGGATTTATTTAATACAACCTTACGAAGTGTACTTAATTTACATAGGAATTTTCGTTAGTGTTCGGACACTTTTGTTACCGACTGTATATATCTATATCTATATATATATATATATATATATATATATATTTAACTTAACAAGAATTTCGCAAATTAATTACCCAAATATGGTTAGGTTCTATTGTTAAAATATATTAATGCAAAATCAAAGGGAAAAATAATAATTAGTCAGTAAGGAGCATCTTAAAACTTTTCAGTTTTCTTTAATTATAGTTAAAAAAAAAAAAAAATGAAAATACTGTATGTTATTATATTTGAAGACATGTACGTAAAATTTTATAACACAAAGGCACACGTACATACAAATGAATCACAAAATCCAAAGGGAAGAAAAATGAAAGAAAGAAAAGAAATAAAGAAAAAAAACAAACAAACATAGACAAACAATATGAAGGTGATTCTTAATATTTCTAAATGTTTTAAATTATTTTATTTTATTTATTATTATTATTTTATTATTTGTTTTGTTTGCAGAAACAACTTTTAATTAATTATTTATTTATTGTTCAAAAAGTTTTACCACATTTTATACTGTTATATTTCACTGCATGGTGTATGTAAAATTTATAAACTCAAAATCAATAATTTAAATAAATTTTGCATACGCATGATTTGAAATATGAAAATATTAAGGAAATTTCACGGAATCTATTTAAATATTTATTTATTTATTTATTTATTTATTTAACGTATTTAAAATACACCGCTGTTCAAAATTAAAGGAACAAACCTGCTTTCCTATTTTCTTCTTTTGTACATAACTTTTAAACAAATAAACACATGGACATAAAATTTGGCTGGCATGTTCTTTATCATACCATTATTCGAATTTTACATAACTTTAGCATAAGCAATAATTTTAAAGTAATAATTATTAATTTTTCTCAAAAGTAAGCTTTGGAAAGACTGAAAAATTTCAACAATTTTAGTAAAGAAAACTTAATGAAAAATTGTGTTAATGATGCATTATAGACAAGTGAACACGCACATGCCCTCAAATGTTAAAAACAAAATCCTGATTTTTCTTTCTGTGTTCATTTCTCTTTTACTTTAATAATGGAATTTTTGAAAAAAAAAAAAAAATAATAATAATAATAATAATTACTAATTTGTATAAACTGTGACCATCACTAGAATAATAAAAACGTCGATAAATAATTTAATAATGAACGTTTTATCCGATTTTCATGTTTCTATGTAAAATTTAAAAAAAATATTCACACGCGAAAAAATAAAGAAAGAAAAAAGAAGAAAAAAAAAAAAAATGACTACAAGAAAAAATTTTCGGTTTTAATCTACAAATAAAATATAGATGCACGTACATCTTTAATCTATCTGTAATGCACCTTCATGACCATTTTTCATTAAGTTTTCTTTTCTAAAATTGCTGAAATTTTTCATTTTTCCAAAGTTTATTTTCGAGAAAAATTTACTGATTTTTAGTTTAAGAATTATTACTTATGCTAAAGTTATATAAAATTCGATTCATGGTATTTTAAAAAACATGCTATCCAAATTTTATACTTCTGTGTTCATTTGTTTAAGAATTATGTGGAAAAAAAGAAAACGAGGAAACAGTTCATTGTTTTAATTTTGTACACTTGGGTACTTCTTTTAACTAATTTTTATTTTTTGTTTTCCATTGACTCTGCATTATTATAGTTTAAAAATAGAATATGTAACATATCTGGGCATTAATCTGAGATTCCATTGATAATTTAAAATTTAATAAAAAATTTTTGTGTTTGAATGCTAAAATTTGCAGTAAGTTTCAAAACTTAGACATAAAAATATATTTAAGTTTTTTTGCTTAACTTATTAAAATCAATATCAAAATATGGTTATATTCTATTGTTAAATTATAATGATGCAAAATCTAGGGGGGAATAATAATTAGTTAGCAGGGGGCATATATCTTAAATTTTTTCAAAATATTCCAAATCTTGAATTTATTTATTTGTTTTTGAATTCAAATATTTATCCAGAATATTCAAAATACTTGATCGTTTCTTATACCATATTACAATGCACTACACAAAAAGGAAAAAAGGAAAGAAAAGATAAATAAGGAAAGGAAGGAAAAAAAGAAAAATAAAATAAGTAAATAAAATAACAAGTGCAGAACTTTGAATAGACACTATAAAATTCAAGAATTCGAAGAAAATGGAAGAACTCGCAACAATTGTTCCGGGTCGAGAAAAGACATAACCCTTCATCAACCGAACAAAGTAGGCACGAATGCTGCAAAAAAAAACTGCAACGTAGCTCTTGTATTTTCAGCACTCGTGCCTACTATGTTCGTCTGACGAAGGGTCGTGTCTTCTTTCGACCCGGAACAATTGTTGCGAGTTCTTCCATTTTATGATACAAGACATTTTTAGCACGTACAAAGAACGTTCAAAAATTGTTTACATAACGTTGTGAGAACGTGTGTATAGAACGTTTTCAGAACGTTTCTACACTATTTTAGAACGTTTACAGTACGTTTTCTAGAACGTTCTGAAAATGTGTATAACGTTTTGAAAACGTTCTAAAAACGTTTAGAACGTTCTGAGACCGTGTACATAGAACGTTCTCAGAACGCTTCTATAACACCGATGGTGATAGTTACACGTTCATTGAACGTTCTCTGAACCGTACTATTGTACGTCTTCAAGATGGACAGATAGACGTCTATAACACGTTCAGAGTGAACGTTCTTAGAACGTGTTTGCAGAACAATTTTTGAACGTTCAGAGAACGTTTCGGTGCTGCTTGGGTAAGAGCTTGTTTCAAAGATCTGTGGAATCGCTCTACTAATCCATTACTCTTAGGATGGTATGGGGTCGTGCGAATTCGCTTGGTGCCAAGAAGAGCTGTTAAAGATGTGAAAAGGGTAGACTGAAACTGAGGACCCTGATCAGTTGTAATGAATGATGGCACACCAAAGCGTGAAACCCAATGTTCCACAAATACCTGCGATACAGTTTCTGCAGTAGAGTCATGGATTGGAATTCCTTCAGGCCATCTAGTGTACCTGTCAATAAAGGTACATATATATGTATATCCATGGGATGGAGGTACCGGACCTACAAGGTCGACATGGACATGTTCAAATCTTGCAGAAGGTAGATTGAACTGTTGAGGTGCACTCAAGGTATGACGAGATATTTTAGATTTCTGACAGTCTATACAGGATCGTGTCCACTCAACAATATCTTTGGCAGCTGATGACCAAACAAAACGGTCTAGGATGAGTTTTTTGGAAGCACGTATTCCAGGGTGAGAAAGCCCATGCAATGAGTGGAAAATTTGTTTGCTAAACTCTGCTGGTACATATGGTCGAATCTTATTGTCACTGGAATCACACATGATATGGAAGTCATCACTTAGTTGTAATGGTTGAAAATTCAAAGAACAGTTTGGATCATTAAGAAGCAATTTAAGTTCACTATCCTCTTTCTGGGCTTCAGCCAAAGCGAGGAAGTCAATAGGTGGATTATCTTTGATTTCACTGATACGAGAAAGAGCATCAGCAACAACATTCCTGTTGCCTGGTGTATGACGTATATCTGTGCTAAACTGAGCAATGTAACTGGAGTGCCTTGTTTGCCTAGGAGAAGCAGAATTTGAATTTTTTTCGAACAAAAATGTGAGAGGACGATGGTCGGTGAATATTGTAAAATTTGTACCTTCTAAACTATACCGAAAATATTTAACTGAACAATATATATAGCAAGAAGTTCTCTATCATAAGTACTGTATGTTTGTTCGGCCACAGAAAGCTTACGGGAGAAAAATCCTAATGGTCGAGGACCTGTGGGAGTGTCTGCATTTAGAACAGCTCCGAGAGCAATGTCGGAAGCATCTGTCATCAAAGACAGCTATTGGCCAGGAGCATGGTAGCAAAGGGTTGATGCGTTTGCCAAATCAGTTTTGCAATTTTCAAAAGCGCTAGAGGAATCATCAGTCCATGGTACAGAACGTTTATCATTTTTTTTAGAGTCCTTCAAAAATTCATGAAGTGGAGCTTGAGTATGGGCAGCGTTCGGTAAAAAACGTCGATAAAAATTGAGCATTGCTAAAAAACGTCTAAGCTCAGAGACAGTTGTGGGTTTGGGGAAATCTACAATAGCTTTAGTTTTTTCAGGTAGCGGCTTGACGCCATCAGGCGTGATTAGACAACCTAGGAATGGGACGGATGATTTTCCTAAAAGGCATTTTGATGGGTTAAGTTTAAGGCCATATTGCTGAAGTCTATCAAATACTTCACGAAGATGTAGTAAATGCCCATCTTCATCGTGGGAAGCAACGAGGATGTCATCATAATATGGGATGCAGAAAACTAGGCCAGACAGGACTCTGTGTATAAACCTTTGAAATGTCTGACCAGCATTTCGCAAACCGAATGGCATTGATACGAATTCAAAAAGTCCAAATGGAGTGGTTACAGCTGTTTTTGGAACATCATCCGGGTTCACAGGAATTTGATGATAAGCTCGGGTCAAGTCTAATGTTGAAAAAATATTTTTTCCTGAGAAAATTTGCGTGCAATCTTGAATGTGTGGCACAGGATACCGATAGGGAATTGTAACTGCATTCAACTGACGGTAATCCCCACAAGGACGCCAATCACCATTAGATTTACGCACCATATGCAAAGGACTGGCCCATGGGCTTTTTGAAGGTCTAATAATCCTTTGGGACATAAGAAATTCAAATTCCTGACGTGCAGCTTTTAATAATTCAAGAGATAAACGTCGAGGTTTACAGTAAACAGGGGGACCTTTTGTCTCGATATGATGAAAAACATTAAATGATGAAGTATTATTTACAGGATTATGTACAATTTGAAAAGGACTGATAAGTTCTGGGTACTGGCTAAGTAACTTATTGTATTTAGTATCGCCCAACAAAATGGAAATTGTTGTATCTAGGGAACAAATATTAGGAAATTTTCCTCGAGATGACAATTTAGTTTGGGAATCAATTAGGCAATTGTTTTTTACATCAATAAGCAGATTAGAGATGTGAGCAGGGAAAAAACCCAGGTTTAAACCAGGGAATAAATCCGGTTTTTTGGTAAGAGAATTTTGAAAGTTTCCAAAACAAGGGAATTTTGAATGTTTTCACAAGTTGCGAATTTATCTTTTTTTTTTTTCTTTTTTCTTAGATTAGGGATGTTTTAAGGCATTTCAAAATGTTATCTCACATTCAGATGATATTTATGATTTTTCAATTTTTAAATAGTGCTTTTAACGTCTATAAATTTAAAAAGTACAAGTTTCAAATTTCATTAATTGACAGACTTATTCTCTGTTATTGCCGTATATTTATATTTTAGTTCTGACTGTATAAACACTGAGTTCAATATAACACTTTTTTTTTAAATAGCAATCACATGTTTCAGTTGTATATCTTTAACATTTTATTTCAAAAATAAAATAAAAATGCTTCAAAATATTCTGCATTTACTAAAACAATCAATAATATTACTCTGGGAAATATTATTTCAATTAAAATTTCAACAATATTAATATGCAAAAAATAAATGAAGAAAGAAATAACAGCTAAATTATTATTAGCTATGGAATACTTTATGTATTGATTTAATGCATTAAAAAATTATTGCTTGAACTCTTAATAACCTAAGAACTCATGTTTGATTTTATTCCCCGTGCTCTTTGAGTGATTATAACAAAATTTCATCAACTAATGCGAAATTTTGTTCGATGAATTATAATAAAATTTAATAATTTTAAAGTATTCTTACCATATTTAATTTCATTGTATTATTTTTTATAACATATTTTATTATGGTATTCATTAAAATTAAATAAATAAATAAATAAGTTATTTAAATAGGCAGACAAAACTTCATTTATTATTGTCAATAACGTAAACGTTTATTTTTTTACAATTTTCTGTAAAACAATAACATAATTGTTGATATCACTTTTATTTAAGAAATAGAATAAAAATGATATTGAAACAAGTTGTTTGGTACACCTACAAGAAGTGAAATTAAATCTAAGCATTGAATATTAGTTTCTTCCCATCAAAGTTTCCAAAGTTCCCAAAATTCCCGGTTTAAACCCGAAAATTCCCATGTTTATTCCCAAGAAGCAAAATTCCCGGTTTTTTTACATCTCTAAAGCAGATTGAAATGCTTCAGGAAATCAACACCAATAATGGGTTGTTGAACATCTGCAATAACAAATGACCAAGTGAAGGAACGTCTCAGATTTAAATCTAAAGTTAAGCGTTTAGTGCCATATGTGTGAATTTTTGAACCATTCGCTGCATATAACACTAAATTTTCCTGAACTCTAGGAGACAAAACTTTGTTTTTTGGCAGAACCGACACGTCAGCCCCAGTGTCAATCAAGAATTGAATTTTAGAAGAACGGTCGGCCAATAAAATGCGATTTACGTTGCGGCGGTCGTCATCATGGCCAGTGAGCGATCGCCGATCTAGTTTTCCGTAAAATACTTACAGTCAGTCTTGCATTTTTTAGCTTTTGAACCAAAGTTTGTATGGTAAAAGCACATGTCACCCTGAGGCTCTTTGAAGCGTCTACCCCGAGAATGACTACAAACGCGATTACGAGAATTTTCGTAGCGATCACGAGAACGTGAACGATCATTGACAATTTTTGCTAATTCCTCCACCTGTTTTGTCAAAGCAGAAATCTGCAGCTCAAGAGGTGACTGGGAACCACTAACCGGTTGCATGGAAGTAGCATTAATTGCATAGCATGGTGTCAATTCATGTATTTTGTCTGCAGTGGTGGCTAACTGAGTTAAATTTTCATTTAGAGCAGCCAGTATACTTTGAACTTGCGTAGGCAGTCGGGCTAACCAGAGGGATTTAAGCAAGGTATCGCCAACTGATGCGCCAGCCAAGCTGCGCATACGATTCAGCAATTGTGATGGGCGTTGGTCGCCGAGCTCGATGCCCTGCAAAAGCCTTCTAATCTACGACTCCTCACTTTCAGCATGTTGCTCAATGAGTCGTTTTTTTAAGGTGGCATATTTATCACTAGAAGGAGGGTTTAAAATTATATCCCGAACAGCATGCAAAATTTCAGGTTCTATCGCGGAAGTTACACAATAAAATTTTGTTTCATCCTGTGTGATGGAAGAAATCGCAAATTGCGCTTCTAATTGGGCAAACCAAAGCGTTGGATCGGCTTTCCAAAAAGGGGGTGGTTTAACAGCCACTTTAGATATGGTATTATCCAACTCAGATGGCATAATGGCAAGGTGGAAAAAAAATACAGTACACAATGAAGAGAAATAAAAATTACAGTAAGTTACAACAGAATGTGAGGAAAAGAAAAATATATACAGGAATTAACACAAATAATAATACTGAACAGTTAATAAATATCATATTTAGCGGTGAAACTAACCATGTGCAATAAAACTGACTTTAAAAGGCACTCCATAACCCTGACAATTTCAGAAAATGAAATAAAACAGGTGCTTACCTTCGAAGTAGAAAAAATACACAAAAATAATGAAAAAATTCCTATACTGAAGAAATATTGCTCAGAGTAGCACGATGTAGGAAGTGGGTAATCTTGTCGACGTGTTGCAAATCACACATGATTCATTTTCACAAAATATAGGCTTAATTGAATTTTATACCCATATTAAAATAATATTGCTGCGTTTCCTTAGCTCCAGAGTAATTATTTAACACGATGTTGAAAGATAGACGACATCAGATGGTTTCGTGCACTAAAACTAAGGTCACCATTATGGTTGTTTTGTACCATAATTTGATAGTAAAAATAAAGTTAATTAAACTCGCCTATCAATTAAATTTAACAAACAAACTTTAATGCAAAATAAAACATCGTTATTGAAAATATCTGCTTGCAAAAATACAGCCAAGCAACAAACTTGGTGAATGAAAACAGTGATCCCCCATGAATGCCGTGTTTCCAATCCATAAAATAATAGATTGAAGTGTTTATACTAAAGTCCAATCTTTACATGCGCAGAAAGGTGCGCAAACAGTTCACAGTCCATGGGGTAAGCTCGAATGGAATGCACCACAAGTCCATATCTCAAAAACGGCTCTAATGACTCTCCTCAAATTTGCTATATAAACACTCTAATATATGTTCTTTCGTATGAATTAGTTAGTTAGTTCAGGAAAGTTGATAGCCGACTTGTATAAATAGCTCAATTTCCGGTTTCGCAAGTACTTTTTTTTTTTTTTTTTTTAACGGCCGTACTTTAATTTTTTTATTTTTTCAAATTCGCCATAATAACACTTTTTCAGATATCCTTTTGTTTGTAATTGTTGCTCTCTGGCTCTTTCGTCAGCAATTGAACATACCAAGTTTTGGTGAAAGTCGGTATCACAAAAATAGCTCTAACCATTTTCTTGAAAATAGCTGCATGAACCCTTTTTTGATACCCTTTCGCTTGTATTATCCGGTTATTACAGGAAAATTAACAATCATCCTCATTACCAGCTTAGTTTTAGATCCTGGAAATTGGTATTTCAAAAAATGGTTAGACTGATTTTTTTTTTTTTTTTTTTCCTAGTCATTGAGCTCGCTATGTAAATTTGTTTTATATACTTTTACATTTCGAAAGATAAGAGTATAAGATTGTTTTTTATACCAGCTCTGTGAAAAATACCAGAGCCGATGGATATTTTTACATGTTTATCATCTTTTTCTTACCGGGAAGTTTTAGATGTCTTCTTTAGTTCAGTTTTTAAAATCAGTTTTATGTCTTCTGATAACACTTAAGGGCTCTCTTGACTCACCGCCGCCGGAAGCCGAAGCTAATATTATTCTATGGGAAATTTTTCTTTACAAATATCTTATTAACTAATACATATTTTTAAATTCTGTTTTCACATTCTGAAAATTCCCAGCTGTTAAATTGACGGACCTTTTTAAAAAAATTATTATTATCATTTTTTATATTTTATATTTTATTTTGAAGTTGCAAAATACGAATTTTCAATATGTGAATTTTTTCATTTTGCAATTTCAAAATAAAATATTAAAAATTAAAAAAATACATTTTTAAAAAAGGTCCGTCAATTTAACAGTTGGGAATTTTCTGAATGTGAAAACAGAATTTAAAAATATGTATTAGTTAATAAGTTATTTGTAAAGAAAATTTCCCCATAGAATAACTTTGGCTCGGGCTTCCGGCGACGGTAAGTGAAGAGGGCCGTTAATAGTGGGTATTGGAAGTTGTGTGGTTGTTTCACACCAGATTTTTTAAGATAATTATTGGTTAAATTTTGATGAAAACGAGAGTCATGTAGTTTTTAAGTAAGTAGTGTAAGAAGGGGGGTTGACCAGCACGGTGGAGGCGCGGAGGCGCGCTGAGGCGCGCGCGCCACCACCCTGTTGGAGAGCGCCTCCGCGCCTCTACCCTGCTGGTCAACGCCCCCTTTTTACACTACTTAGTCATCATCTTGGAGGAGGGGGTGTTGCCACCAGAAGAATAGAAACTTTTGAAGCGTTGCCACCGGAAGAATCCAAACTTTGGATATCGGAGTGAATGAGTCATCACCTTTTACGAGGGTTTCCGCGATGAGTGCTGCCATCTATTGGGGAGATGGGGAATTTTGAGGAGTTAGATTTATTTTCCTAAATTTCGGGACTTAGTATTTTTTTTTTCACAATTTCGGGGACTTCAAAATTTTTTCGAATTTTTGCAGGGGGTTAGATGACGTCACGATCTTT
Organism: Salticus scenicus; assembly: GCA_963930645.1. Classification (NCBI taxonomy): domain Eukaryota; kingdom Metazoa; phylum Arthropoda; class Arachnida; order Araneae; family Salticidae; genus Salticus; species Salticus scenicus. The sequence continues at coordinate 110,883,876 of OZ005662.1, forward strand.
TGGGACTTAACCTAAAAAGAGATACATACACAGTTTAAGAAATGAGAGTTAGAAAAATGTATAGAAAAAAGTTAGAAAGAGAATACGAATTTAAGAAAAAAGGTAGAAAGAGAGAGTTCACCTTGAGCGCCTGGGAGACTGCCCTCCCGAGGCCCTGCGGTGCCACTTTTCATTCCGTAGAGCAAGGCGGGAGTTAGTTCCTTTAAAATAAATAAATAAATAAGTAATTACAACCTGATGAACTCATCACATAGTTTTCTGAGGTTGTCTTCATAGCATGGGTTCAGACAATTTTCATAGATGCGGAACAATCTGTACAATTTACATAGATGCAGGAACAATCTTCATGTATGCAGAAACAATTTAAAAATATATACAGGATGCAGGAACAATCTTCATGGGTGCAGAAACAATTGATATATACAGGATGCAGGAACAATCTTCATAGGTGCAGAAACAATTTAAAAATATATATAAGGTGCAGGAACAATCTTCATGGATGTGAAAGCAATTGATATATACAAGGTGCAGGAACAATCTTCATGGGTGCAGAAACAATTGATATATACAGGATGCAGGAACAATCTTCATGGATGCAGAAACAATTTAAAAATATATACAGGGTGCAGGAACAATCTTCATCGGTGCAGAAACAATTGATATATACAGGGTGCAGGAACAATCTTCATGGGTGCAGAAACAATTTAAAAAATATATACAGGGTGCAGGAACAATTTACATAGGTGCAGGAACAATCTTCATGGATTCAGAAACAATTTAAAATATATACAGGGTGCAGGAACAATCTTCATAGGTGCAGAAACAATTTACATAGGTGCAGGAACAATTTAAAAATATATACAAGGTGCAGGAACAATCTTCATGGATGAAACAATATATACACAAATTTTCTATTTTCATTGTGGATCTCTATGCTGCGGCTGTAATGGCCGTAAGCCAGACTGGTGATTCCATCTTCTAGCAGATACCTCTTGTCATCAAAAGGAGATAAACACTTTTTGTTCTGATTAACTGTGTAGAGCTGATGACATTCTTGAAGGATTCTTGTTTGTTGTTCTTACGTGGCTATCTCCTTTTGCAGGCAATCTTCATAATCATGAACACTTAAATTTTTTCTTACGATGCAGGTTGATATGCCTTTTGCTGTCTTCTTTTCACCACCAGCTGACTGTATGGCATACATTTTTGGCTTTAATCCAATGAATTTGTAGGCAGCTTGACTGTGAAGTTCATCTTTGAACTTTCCAAGGAACTTTATGTTAGTTGTAGAATATAGCGGGTGATTTTCAGGATACTCTGAGAAGTCAAAGTGGTGCTGATCTTCCTTCATATCTTGGTACACGTCCGCTTTCTGGATACAGTACGTCAAGGAGTCTGTATCCGTAAACAACAAAGTTGCACGACTTTCATACTTTTTCATAACGAAATTGTAATGAAAGTCGTACATGAGCAACTTTGCTAATTCAAGGATACAGAAACCCACGTATATTGGCCCATTCATCAGGATGGTGGGTTTTGATCTCTCCACAGCCACGAGGTTATTGTTGAATTCCTTAAAAGTTGTGAAATTCGGTGAAGCAACTAATTTTTGAGCTCTGACTTCATTGTTACACAGTTCTATGTTTCGACGTTTTCTTAAATTTTCGATGGTCTTTCCATACACACTATTGTTCAGCAGTTTGAAGAAATCTTTCTCAAAACTGTTCTTTGCAGATTTTCGTTTGTCTGTGTTGAAGTCGACATACTTTTTAAGCCAGGGTGCTTGACAAAATTTCAGAACCTTGTTTACTTTTAATAGCTTCATTCCAAGTTTTAGGTATTGCTGTAAATTTCGGTAATGTACAACATACTCAGATTTTTTTGGAGGTTTGGGATCAGTTTAGGTGTTCCCACATATTTTTGCTTCTGCAACAAGGACTTGGCATAGGAGGAGAGCATTTCTTCCGTCACTGTCATTCTTTCAGGTGCAAGTGAGTAGCTATTATGGAGATCATGCAGATGACTAGGATAATCCAGATCCACTTAAAAAATGAAGCCTTCTGCTGCATCTTCGGGTATGTTCATGATGAAATCTTCAGTAATGTTAGAGGGATCCATCCATTGAAACTTACCATAAGGCATGTACTGGGACATAGCCCAAACGTAATGGTTGTTCGCATCCCAGTACATGATATAACTAGAGGGTTTACTTGAGTCGTAGTGAGGTGTGTGCGGGTTGTTCGCAACAGCGAAACGGTGTGAAATCTGCGACACACCCCCGCGCACCCCTTTTTTAATAAACAGCAGTATGTTGATATCCGTGAGCAGCTCTAACTTGACGTCGGTCATCTTCAGACAGGCTTGCCAGGACAGTCCAGGAGAGGTATATAGATGGGCAGCATCGATGTTATAGTAGTGTAAGCAAAGACTTCTGAAATTTTGGAACACATCGGCAAGGAGCAAAACATCTGTCTTCACATACAGGTCGTGATACTCGCCAAGGTTTCTTATCTGGAAGACTTCCCATATGTTTTGTGCATGGTGATAATCAGCCTCTTCAACGGGTTCATTCGTAAGAGAGTTGAAAAACGCTGAAGGAGGCGGCAACACTGTTTCTTGAAATTTGTCAAATCCGGTGATGTAGTCGTATGGGTATACTCCTTTTCTGGTGAGGAAACTCAGATCAGTACTTGAATCAAACTGGTCTTTTAGAATTTTAAACTGGCTGATATCCAAATTCTTCACCAACTTTTCTAACGAAGCACGTAAAAATTGGAAGGAGTCGAGAAAGACGAGTTGTACAGGACTGTCTGGTTTCTTCAAAGTGAAAGATATATATTTTTCTAGTGTTGTTGCGATGACTTGAATCTGATGGTCTTGAAAATGACCCAACTCTGTCATAATATGGTGGGCATCATAATTCTTTAAGTTGTGGAAAACCACGGGAATCTTCATAGGCTGCTTAAAATTAAGGTTGCAGCTGGCATGGGCGGCACCTCTAAAAACTCCAGTTTCGTGGTTGTGATCACGAACTTTGATGCATCCGGGTAACAGTGGTTGACGACATATGCTGCACCTTGTAGCATTTTGGAAGGCCTCCTCTTCTTGGATAGAGCGCTTCATCGGCTTGATTTCTCGTAGTTTTTCTTCTAGGATATCTTTTTCCATGATGATATTTTCCAGAAAATGCCTCACTGCATTGTCTCCTCGATAGCTAAAGATAGGCTTCACGGCTTTGCCATCAGACCCTACGATTACATAGGCGTAACCGCAGGCTGTATGGCGGGCTGTATGTTGAAGGTAGGAGTTTGATGAGGAAGGAGCAGCTGATGAAATAGATTCCAGCAAACTCTCAAAGTCTGCATAGATGATATAAATGATGGGGTGTTGAAGGTGGGTTCCCGTGAACTCTAGTATGTTTTTCTCCTTGCTGGGCATCTCAATGACTTGGGCAGTGTGTTTTTTGCAGTTCTTTTCATGGTCTTTTAGCAAAAGTTCTGTTGAAAAACCATGCAGGCACCTGTAACAATAATACTGTGTGCAACGATGTTTTGTGCGGTCTCCCATCAATCTGGAAAAGTCCCGGCTTAAGCAGTAGTGGTGTTCACCTTCCTCGTTCGCAATGAGCAATAAATTGATAGCTTCAACATCTTCCACTTCAGAAATTCTTAAAATTGTCACTTTAGCGTTTTCGTAGCCGAAGACATTGATTTTGAGATTGTTCAGTTTTTCTATGGCACCTATTTTTGAGATGGGAACAGGGTACTGAACATCACCGATCTTGATTTCATCTTCATGAGCTAAGTAGTGGGAGACTCGTTCGGGTTTTCTTGCACGATCCAAATTCAGTTTGCGTGCTAGCAGGCACCATAGGAAGCACTTGTTATCCCTGTTTTGTATATTTAAGATGGATTTCTTGGCAAGCAGTTTAGCTGGTAATTCTTGGTAGCTACTAGCTCTCAAGGGGTTATATTTAGCAGACTTCAACTCTAGGTAGTAAATGTTTCTAAGCACCCAGCCGGAACCTCTCTCTAAGAACTCTTCATAGTTTTGAATGATCTTCATGAAGCCTACACTTATTTAATCGTCAATCAAGTCAGGAGTGTGCTGCTGGTAGCAGGGTGTTCTGAAGTATGCATCCATAATTTCCAGTTCTCCTTCTGCTGTTTCTCTTTCAAAACAGACTTTTATTACAAGATACCATTTCATGGAATCTTTCTCATACAATTCCTGTAGGATGTTTTCATTTATCTCGGCACGAATAGACTCTAAAAAGACTTTCACATCGTACCGAGTGGCTTCAACAGGTTCTATGAGCACCGTCTTGAACGTATTCAAGGCTTGTGTATATGGACGTCTTCGAGAGAGTGGTGGAGGGGTCGTTTTCTGTTCCTTCCGGCTTTCACTTATGCCATCCGAATGCTGAAGTCGCATATGTTGCATTAATGATGACTTAGAGGAGAAGGTGGACTGGCACTCTTTGCATGGATAGTTATGAGTCTTCAGATGAGCGTTTTATTCATCTAGACGAGTAAACTTTCGTTGACATGTAGCGCATTGATAGGTGGAATTGTCAGCATCATGCAACTTCCTATGTCGGTTTAAGGCATCCTTTCTGGAGAACTCCTTCAGACACACAGAACAGGAGAAACCCTATAAAAAAACGATTTTTAATCAAAGTGCTACAATTTTTCGAAATATCACAAAACAAAAACTTTAAGAAATAATGCATACCTTAGAAGGACCTCGTTTAGGATCAACACATTCTTGCAATTCACTTGTGGACTCATGAGATTTTTTATGTCTATTCAAAGCATCCTTTCTAGAGTACTCTTTGTGGCAAATGAGACACACGAACATTTTTTCTGTGTTATGAGTTGTCATATGCCGATTCAGTTTTGATCTATCCACAAACGATTTCCCACAGGTAGGGCAAACAGGTCGAACCTACAATAAGAAAGACAATTTTTTAAACTTTTGTAAAAGAGAACACTTGTCAATTTTTAAAACTTTTGTAAAAGGAAACACTCTCATCAAATTTTTAATGCAAAACAATACATACCTTAGAAGGTTCAGGTTGGGGTTCAGACTGGGCTTCAGATTGGGCCTCAGGTTAGGCTTCAGACTGGGTGGCGTCATCCCATTGAGGGTTTCGCCACACGTCATCATTCATTTCGCCAACATCACAAAGCATATGAAGTTCATCATCGGGTATACCGAAGGAAATACCCAACTGAAAATAAACGAATCACTTTATAAACATAGGATGCAACTTTAAAAAATTTTAGAAAAATAAATTCTTCTAGTTAAAGATTTAATATACAAAAGGTTACACAAATCTAACTTTTATACATACACGATAGCATTTTAATAAGCCAATACACTATTTTATCTAAACATAGAATTGGGTATGCAACTTTAAAAAATTTTAGAAAAATAAATTCTTCTAGTTAAAGATTTAATTAATCTAACTTTTGTACAACATAAATAAATTTAATAAGTATAATCTAATCGATAACTTATCAAACGATGACTCATTTTAAACATGATTCTACTTCATTGAAAGAGGAGTTTTATACACACTAACATTGTAATAAACCAATACACTATTTTATCAAAACATAGAATTGGGTATGCAACTTTAAAAAATTTTAGAAAAATAAATTCTTCTAGTTAAAGATTTAATTAATCTAACTTTTGTACAACATAAATAAATTTAATAAGTATAATCTATTAGATGACTCATTTTAAACATGATTCTACTTCATTGAAAGAGGAGTTTTATAAACACTAACATTGTAACAAACCAATACACTATTTTATCTAAACATAGGATTGGGTATGCAACTTTAAAAAATTTTAGAAAAATAAATTCTCCTAGTTAAAGATTTAATAAACAAAAGGTTATGCAAATCTAACTTTTATACAACATAAATAAATTGAATAAGTATAAGCTATTCGATGACTCATCAACCGATGAGTCATCCTAAACATGTCTGAACACGAATCTACTTGAACACTAACATTTGTATATGCCATTCGATGACTCATCAAACGATGAGTCATCCTAAACATGACTGAACATGAATCTACTTGAACACTAACACTTTATTGTATAAGCGATAATTACTATATAAATCACAAAGTATACGATGTTGGAAATTAAGTAAACAACACTAGTTGATGAAAATTAAGTTTCTTCTAAGTAAACTGATTTTTTTTATTCATAATGAATGCAAATTAAGCTTCTCATAAGTAAACAATAATAAAAATAACTTTTTGATTTGAATAATATAAAAAGCACCTCTTAACGAAGTATGAGTCATAAATTTTGTAAGGAAATAAATTATTAGAATAATAAGTTTTTAGTTTAAACTTATGACAATAAGTTTTAATTAAATCTTCTAATTAAAAAAGTTTTTCAATTGTAGAAAAAATAATTTCTATGCATAAATTTTTAGTTTAATATAGAATATCACACACAATATTTTAGTACTACAATAAAAATTAAGTTTCATTCTTGTTTTAAAAATAATTTCTATGTCATAAGATTGTAAAAAAATAAATAAACTTATTAAAATTTCTACACAAAGTTTTTCACTTATAAAATAAATAATTTCTAAGCATAAACAAGTTTTACACATACTTAAATTTCACTTTATGCAGTTTATTGAATGAAATAAAATAGATTTCGCATTTATCAAATTAAAGATTCGAAATCAAATTTATTTTTAACACATTATAAATAAAATAGATTTTCACTTATAGAATAAATAATTTCTAAGCATAAACAGATTTTACACATACTTAAATTTCACTTTATGTAGTTTATTGAATGAAATAAAATAGATTTCCCATTTATCAAAATAAAGATTTGAAATTAAATTTATTTTTTAACACATTCTAAATAAAATAGATTTCCCATTTATCAAATTAAAGATTCAAAATTAAATTTATATTCAACATATTATAATTAGATTTTAAAATCATTCTATTTTAACATATTGTAAATCAAATTTATTTTTAACACATTATAAATAAAATAGATTTTCACTTATAGAATAAATAATTTCTAAGTATAAACAGATTTTACACATACTTAAATTTCACTTTATGTAGTTTATTGAATGAAATAAAATAGATTTCCCATTTATCAAAATAAAGATTTGAAATTAAATTTATTTTTTAACACATTCTAAATAAAATAGATTTCTCATTTATCAAATTAAAGATTCAAAATTAAATTTATATACAACATATTATAAATTTTAAAGTCATTCTATTTTAACATATTGTAAATAAAATTTATTTTAACACATTATAAATAAAATAGATTTTAAAGTCATTCTATTTTAGAATAGTGTAAATTAAATTTATTTTTAACACATTATAAATAAAATAAATTTTAAAGCCATTCTATTTTACCATAGTGTAAATAAAATTTATTTTTAACACATTATAAATAAAACAGATTTCCCATTTATCAAAATAAAGATTCGAAATTAAATTTATTTTTAACACACATTATAAATAAAAATAGACTTTAACATATTGTAAATAAAATTTATTTTTTAACATATCGTAAAAAGTAATAATAAATTAAGTTAAAGAATTCTTATTGCAATTTAATAACTCATATTTCAATAAAAATGATTAAACACAGTTAGAAAAATTAAGTAAAATCAATGATTACTAGATAAATATACTTACTGCATTTTCAAAATCCATAGCTTGATTGTCGTTGTTGAATCCTTCCATTATCCAAGTACGGGAAAAGCACAATATACGATGCGGTAAAAACACAACAAATTTACGGGAAGAAAACTTCGAAAGGGTCGGTAAAGCAGAGAGTAAAAAACACGTCTTGCCTAGGCAGTAGATAATCTACGAATGAACCGAGAAATGGTTTGCAGCGGCTTATCTAGATAAGGGGGTTTCCCCATGAGTCACCCTGACTCACCTCTGTAGATCTTACGAGAAACTTCTCGAATTCTGAATCATCGTTGTAGAGGTTGATTCATTTGCATATTTCCCTCGGGGTTTTTCCAAGGTGAGTCATCGTACATGTACAATATCTTACGGGAAACATACTCGTTGATTCAATCAGAGACTATCCACATTTGCATATTTCTAATGAAGGGATAATGTCTACACTTTTAATTATTATTTCAATTTGATTATTAAAAAATATTTTTTCAAGTGGATTGTTTCATGAATAAATGGTTTTATTATATGTTTTACGAAATAAAATATATCTTTTCGAAACAATATTTTTCCCGAATATAAATTATTGAATGCCTAGGAAATGGTTTTATTATATGATTTAATAAATATATCTTTTCAATTCAATACTTTTTCGCGAATATAAATTATTGAATGCATAATAAATGGTTTTATTATATGATTTAATAAATATATTTTTTCAATTCAATATTTTTTCCCGAATATAAATTATTGATTGCATAGGAAATGGTTTTATTATATGATTTAATAAATATATCTTTTTAATTCAATATTTTTTTCCCCGAATATAAATTTTTGAATCTATAGGAAATGGTTTTATATGTTTTAAGAAATATATCTTTTAAATAAATTATTGAATCCCTAGAAAGTAAATCTCTTAAAAATATGTTGTTTTAAGAAATAAAATAGGCATTTCAAACTTATAAATTCATCGAAGATTGAATCTTTTAAGAAATAAAATATTTCTAATTAAATCTTTTAAGAAATAAAATATTTCTAATTAAATCAATAAAATAAGACAGACACAGATATTCAGTTTCAATCTATTTATTGAAAATCCATAAAAATATATACACACATTACTTTTTGGATACAATTGTTTAAAGAAGTCGTTTTCATAAACACACATTACTTTTTGGATAAAGTATCTTCAATATATTTTTCATACAAGGTCATATTCAATTGTTTAAAGAAACCGTCGTTGTAATGACAGGAACAATTAATTTTTTTAACAATAGCATGCATATTTAATTTTAAAAGTATTTCTTCACGATATAATTGATACTTTTCAAACATAGATTTCATTAAACACTCGTGTGAATTTTGGTCGTCTGAAATAAAAACACACCCGTCACATTGAAATAAATTTTCAATTCCTAACAGAATTTCATTCACGATAAAATCGAGTAAGATTTCCTTAGCACTTTGCTCATTTTCATGAGAAATACATACAAGGGGTTTATTTAGAATTAACATAGGAAGTTGAACGGTGAATATTGCATCAATAATAAAATGAGTTATTCTCATTTTAAGTTCTCTAAGTTTCAAAATTTGATCCTTGGATAATTTAATGACATTAGGTTTTAAATAAAAGCCAGAAGGATTTAAAGAAAACATTTGTTGAAGGATACAATAATCCTCATCTATGTAGGCCATTATTAATTGATTGTTAGAAATAAAACTATCATTTACTGATTCAAAATTAAAATTTTCAATCTTACCTTGAAAATAATACCAAGTGTGAGCTGTCATTACAACGCCTTCTTTAGTAGGTATCCATTGACCTGTATGTAATTCTTTAAAATTTCGAATGTGGATTCTCACATTAAAATTCTTTTCTATTACAATTTGTAAAAAACTGCTAAAGTTTAAATTAAATTCACCCCGTATGGGGTCCCAAGATTGTTCACGTACCCATTGGTTTAACCAGTCATTCACATTCAATTCTTCACACATGTCTTGAGAACAGTTTTTAACAGAAGTATCACAATTAGAGTTTTTCGAAGTATCACAATCAGAGTTTTTCAAAGTATCGCATGCACTGGATGAAGCATCACTTATATCAAGTCTTGGTTTCTTTAAAGGTGGTATGATAGGGTTCGGTATTAAATGATGAAAAGTCAGGGTGCTTCTCATATCTTTGATGATAGGATTCTGTGCAATGCCGTGGGTAAACAGTTCGTTCGTAGGCTTTAACATACTGTAGAGAGAACCATGTTCTAATGAAATCAAAGTCGAAGGTGTTTTAGGCTTCTTGAATTCAATTGTTCGTTCGGCACCAAAGCTGAGGACTACGATAGGGAAAGTTGCATCTAATCCACTTTCGTTGTCTTTATGTTGAGGTATGTAGCTGTAACCATTGCTGTTGAGGTTTAGCAGAACATAGTTGAAGGTAGAAGCCGTCCATTTTTCCACTCGGTCCCGCAGCTCCAATATCAGACGCGTCCAAGGGTTAGCAGGCACATGGGTTCCGCTGAAGGCATAACTCAAAGTTGAATCGTAGTATCCCAGAACTTGTCTTTTAGGCTTAAAACTTTTTCCATGAATTTTAAACGTTGGCGTGTAGAAAGGTAAAGTTTTTAACTCGGCAAAATACCGATCTGCTTGTTCCTTTTCGATGAAGTTTGAAACATACTGGACATTCAGTCCGTTTTCCGTGAAATTCACTGCAGACATGACGAGACAACCAACACACGAAATCAAATGGTAGACTGAGCCGTGATCGCTGATAAGCAATCTCTGATAAGATAAGACTCTCGTCACGTGACCAGAGGTAGCCAATCAGATAACTCGTGACGTCACTCACCACGTGACTGAGCATAGCCAATCACATCACTCGTGACGTCACCCTAATCACGTGACCTGGCATCGCTGATAAGAACTCTCCTTATCGTTCATTTCTCTCAAGGCAGCCGTTGGAGTCGGACGGTGTTTTAAGGTAAGTGTATTTTATTCTATAAATAATAACACGTATTGATATATACAAATTCATTTTATTTAGTATGTTTCCCAGGTTACAGGGTTTAGTTTAACAACAGGTTTTTCTACAATACGTTTCTTTTTCGGTTTGACAATGTTTTTTCTTGAAGACAAATATCGATTCTTAATAATACTTTGGGGTACTCCCATATCTTTCAAGGCTTGCAAAAATTCACTTTGACCTGTAATAGGCGGTTTTTTATTCACAGAAAAGATGAAATGAAAGAGTTCCGCTAAATTAGAATGTTCCATTGCCCTTCCGTTGTAAGTAATCTCTCCTTTCGGGTTCCACTTAAACTTGTTCGATTGAGACTTGAGAAAATTTAATAAGGCTTCGGCTTGTTTCTTCATGGGTTTAGGTACAGATGATAACACAAAGGTTTCATAGTCTTCTTGGGGTTCTTGTTTTATGGACTCCACTTATTTAGGTTCCACTTTTTCAGGTTCTTCTTCGGGTTGTTTAGACATCCAAGGCAAATTATATTCTTGCAAATCCATTTTTCTTTTTAAGAGTTCGTAGTAGTGCTGAATTTTTTCGTGATCCTGTAGAGAACTATTTAATATTTTAGCCATAGCTAAATCAAATTCCGTCATTTGCTTTTTAGAAGGCGTATGCTTAGAAAATTCTTCTTCCGGTACCAACGCATACTTAGCTGCGAATTCCATTGATGATGCCGGTTAAAACAGACAATGCAGCCGGGATTTAAATATTTAAAAATCCGCCGTGTTGAACAATCAATTTTTTCTTGTTGAATAAACTTCCTTTCTTGGTACCAATTTTTCGAAGAGTCGTCTTATATTTCCTTAAAGACCTTTTCTGATGAGATGAGAGAGGCACGTTTCCTTTTAATACGTTCAGGGTGCATTCGCAAATAGCCTTCACAGATCGAGTCGGTAATTTTTTTAACAAATGCTTGCGTAAGGTTTTAGGACAAGACTTTATAAGCTCCAAATCTCGAAGTTGTTTCTTCGTTAACGTCATGATCACAACTGAATTAAAATCAGTAGGACTTTCCTTTTAAACCTTTTTGGGGCTCGTACACAAATTGGGTTTCCCCCGGTAATATACGCGTTCTGAGTCGCATTCAATCGGGGGTTTCATTCCTTAAATCCACCAACAAATAAGAGAAGGGGTCTTTAGTAGCGTCCTCGAACACTTCTTGAAAAAACTGAGTTGATCTCCGGTATAATTGTCTACCCAAGTGTGTAATTTGACTCATATCCCGACGATTTTTAAAAAGTACTAAGTATTGACTGTTTAAGGAAATACCTCTCATTTCTTTACCTTTATGAAAAAGGTTTTAAGTAATAAAAATAATACTTAAATTTAAATGGTGACTTCCTTTGGTAAAGGGGTGGGTTAATCGTTCATCGCCCCCACATTCCACCATCAAATCATCTAAAATCATTAAAGAATGGGTACCTAAATATTCCCGATAATTTGAAGGAAACCCTTCCACGAACGTCACGTCGGGAATTTCCTCGTAAAGCTTTTGAGAGATGCCGTAAAACCAAACGACTTTATCGGGAGGAGGGTTAAACATACGCCGTCGTTCTGCCAGTAAATCACGCAGAAACCAACTCTTACCGACCCTCGTGGGGCCTGCTAAGAGCATTGTAAAAGGGTGTAGAAAGCGTGGAAACTCCATTCTAAATACACACAGACACATTGGTTTATATTATAAATAGTTTTTTATTGATAAAAGGGAGCACGTGTACGAAATCGTTTGGATACAAAATTATAGACTTGATGGTCGTTACATATATTTTCAGTTACAAACTGCTTTAAAAAATCTTTCAAAGTTTTGCCTCGACATCGGCAATAAATATAATACACACAAAATTGACCGCAAACAGCTGTCACATGACTTTGCAGCGGAAGTGGATTAAACACCACTCGTGAAAATTGAGATACATAGTTCGATATAGGTCCTTTAAAAAAGTTCGGCTTCTTTCCATACGAATGAAAGAATTCCGCTTCCGTAGGGGAGGGTAGGTAGAAAGCCACCCAGTGGCTACCGGCTTCTGTAGACTTGTCCACGTTGCATACAAAACAAGCAGGATAACGCCCGATCTTCTTGGGTAATTGATCACTGGGGAAAACACCGGAAAAGTATTTCTTGGTCACTGGATCGTGGGATAAAATAGTGTCGATTTCTATAGAATTCATTTTCAGTTGGGGAAGTCACACAACACATGTCGTGTTTTACTAATTTCTATAATGTTTTCAAATTCCGCATACACCAATACAGTCGTGGTTCTTTCTAAGGAGTCTGCAAACTTGATTTCAATTCGTAAATTTCCTTGTTGCTGTAGATTCAGATGGGGTCCGTCACACATGTCAGGGCTCAAGTCGAAAGCATACAAAGTATGCCCGTTCGCAAAGTCATCTCGGGTCAGATAAATGCCGGTATCCCGATTAAATCCCGAAAACAAACGATGATACGCTCTTATATAGTTATTTTCTTCGAAATCCAATTCCAAGGGTTTGCTGGGTACGGGTTGTCCATCCACGTAAACATTTAAAAAGTTGACCTTGTGATGATGGAAATAAAAGGGATTTAAATCATATTGTCCAGTGTAGGCACTATTTTCTAAAAGTCCAATAATAATTCTTTTCGGCATGGCTCCTAAAAACACATTGTCTTGCATAAAGGATTTACTTCCGGTTGAGATCGAATAGGTCTTGCATAACACTCGATCGATGGGATACTTTGCTGTACTTTTCTCTAAGGCCTTGGCATGACCCAGTAATACACCTGGGCTCACTTTCACTTTACGTATGAAAATAGAAGCATGTTCCAAAATCACTTTGTAGTTGGGAATTGGTTTCGCCGCATCGATTTTACACATTAAGGAAAATTCAGGCTTGCTTCGGGTCATCTTAATTTTCAAGTCAACCATACTCAATAGCAATCGATTTTGTTGAAAAATATCACTATGCAAAGGTCCAATTATATCTAATGTTTTGCTTTTATTCGTGAGTGCGTAACGTATCTTCAATCCGGGGTTGTCTCCAGCAGGATCTGTAGCAGCCAAATTCTCATCTTTGTAAAAACATTCGCAGGACAATAAACTTTTCTTGGCATCTTCTCCACAATTCAACAGCGTTTCAATATAGGCGCGGTAGGGGTAGGTGTTACTCGACGAGGAGATCACTCTTTCGTTCAGGCTAATATCCACTTGAGAAAACAAGGCGTGTAAAAATAAATTCACGGGGGCAACTGCATCCGTTTCCGCTAAGGGTGATCCATCAAACTTGGTTATTTTCACTTTCACATACAGATAGGAAGCCGATAAATCAATATAGTCTTCACCATTTCCGGAAATATTAAATTCCACAGGTCCTCCGTCTCGAATATTCGCAAGAGGGTGGTATTCAACAAAGTATCCTTTTTCAATAGCCGTTTGCGTGGGTGGGATCAAAAATAAATCCAATTCGGATTTCGCACAGGCAGCAGAATCTTTATGGATGAGTCCAGACATCTTTAAGCGAAAATATCTTGTACTTTCACTTTCTTGGCTTTACGTCGAATGACTGCTTTGGTAGAACGCTTCCTCTTTTTATACCGGCGGCCCGATCCAATCATCGTCTTCACTTTAGTAGCGGCTTTGTCAGTTAACGTCTGTCCAGCTTCTTTTAATCTTCGCTTGGCGGCCATTTTAATGTCTTCTCCGCGAGACAGGTCACTCAACACGTTCACGCCTGAATGAAACAACTGCTTGCCGACCGCTTTCGCTCCCGATTTGAAGAGGGATACTGCTGCACGAAAAAGGGATCGAAACAGTCCACCGAATCCATATCCCTTTTGTAAAGTAGTGCCTTGATAATAATTTAGACCACTACCCGACTGATGGGAATAGTAATCTTCAAAAGATTTCGCACAACACTGGTAAGGAACAAACATCACGAGAGGTATTTTTGACGAAAGTGAAGCTTCACGTACGAGCGCCCACGTTCAAATGGCATGAGTTCGCCGAGGTGGTTCCTTATAACGATTTCCAAAGAGTCGAACGATTTTCGGCTGACAGGTAAATAGTGCGGTCGGTCGAATGTCTCACAAATCATTTCTCCATCTTTTCCCCTCACATTGACAATTCGTAAAAGGGGTGCTAACACATCTCCGATAATTTGGGGTTCCACAATATCCGAATAAACCAGCAACACTCTATAATGCGCACAGGGATCTGCGACATAGGTACTAAAAATAGTTTGCTCGATATTTATACCAGGCGAGGCGATTTCACCTGGTTCGAATCCCAACATCTGTGCTATCCCCTAATGCAATATCAATTTTGTTTTATCTTTCACGTTAATACACACCTTTTTCGTGTGCGGGTCATAAGTGAAAGAAATTTTATTTTTAATCTCTTCAATAGACATCGCTTTTAAAATGTCATCGACCGATTCGTAAAAGCCAGGAGGAATTCGTCTACCAAACGGGGATTTCCGGTCATTCAAATCGAAACCAAATAAATTATTATTTTGGTTCACATTATACCAGGTGTGAGGGTAAATAAATTCGACGAGGCCTACTTCCCATTCCCCTTTCAATTCAACGGGGGCGGGCAATCGCGTAATAAAATGAGAAATTTTATTCTCAGGAAAATAATTCCGGGAACTGTCCGAAGGTAACGTCACGTAGAACGACATGCTTTCAAATGATCTTTCAACAATCCAAACACTTGTTTTATAAGGCAAATAAATCAGAGGATGGAATCCATTGGTCAAATTTGCTGGGATAACCTTTAAATTTCACTTTGTATTCCACACGCTTTTTCCGTATCCGCTTATCTAAAATCTTTTCAATCGTATAATTCTCTTTTGGTTTCACTTTCTGAAGTTCTTGAGGGTAAAAGGTTCCTTTAATGGGTTTTTCTAACAGGTTCTTGATTCGGTAGACGGGAGGGTCTCTTCTCACACGTTCAGTCCCCACAAACACTTCTTCCGTCCAGTTCGTTTCATATCCTTTTTCGAAGGTTAATTTCTGCTTGGAAACTCGTACAACATCTCCCGGTTGAAACACGCAGGGTTTTCTTTTCGCATTTTGCATGTCACCGTATAAAGTATCCCATACATCGCTTTCATTTTCAGTGGTTACTTCGACTGGAGCTCTCTTGATACTTGAATGGTAAGTATGATTATAACTGTGTAACAACTGATCCAACACGTCCAAATAGCGGGCGGTAGGTATGATTATGGGTAAAATATTTCCACATTTTTTTTTTCAAAGTTCGGTTAAATCGCTCCACGACAGATGCTTTCGTATTGTTATTCGTCGTAAAAAACCGCACGCCTTCTTCTTTCAAAAATTTTTGAAAAAAGTCTGTTTTGATACTCTTTTCCGTCATCCGATTGCAGGGACTTGGGTTTCCTCGTCGCGAAAATTGAGCGGAACGCCTTTACAATATCTTCACCCCGTTTTTGCTTCAAAGGGACCGCCCACGCAAATTTAGACAGAATGTCTATACAAGTAAGGATGTAGTGGTACCCTTGATTGAACTTTTGCAAACTGCCGAGATCCACTAAGTCGGTCTGCCACTGTTGATCGATGGAATAGACTATCACTCGGTTGGTCGGGAACTTTCTTCGAACAGGTTTGTGCAACGTGTATGCATCGACTCCGCTCAGCCAGTCCTGAATCTTCTTCTTCGAGATTTTGCCTTTGGCAGCACGAAATAAGGCATTTACACCACCAAAACTTCCTGCGTGACATGGGTCCTGATACACCTCCATCGTTACAACAGAAAACTTTATTATGACTCACATTCACACGAAAGCGCATCATATCTTCCTCGTACGAAGATACTTTTCAGAAAGACTCACTAGCGCAACGCCTCTCTTTATATACCTTATGAGTGCACTCACAAGCATAGCTTCATGGCTTGATAAATAAAACCCTTATCCACTTATCAAGCAGTGAAACTATTTTACCTTCGGTTCGAATCTAACCCCCTGCAAAAATTCGAAAAAATTTTGAAGTCCGCGATATTGTGAAAAAAATACTAAGTCCGAAATTTATGAAAATAAATCTAACTTCTCAAAATTCCCCTTCTCCCCGATAGATGGCACCACCAAACTTCTCATCCAAGATGATAGTCAGTTTCTATTCTTCCGGTGGCAACACACAGTTTCTATTCTTCCGGTGGCAACACCCTCTCGTCCAAAATGATGACTAAGTAGTGTAAAAAGGGGGCGTTGACCAGCAGGGTGGAGGCGCGGAGGCGCGCTCCAACAGGGTGGTGGCGCGCGCGCCTCAGCGCCTCCGCGCCTCCACCGTGCTGGTCAACCCCCCTTTTTACACTACTTAAGTATAAGCACAACACTAAGGATTCTACATCATGTAAATATTTAATCATCAGTACGCTACAATTTAATTCCGCTTATCTTCCCCTCCCCCTAAAAGGATATTATTTTTCTTATGAATATAATTAACTTTACTACTCCGTATTTTTAATACAACTGTAATTTTTTCCGCTTGTTCCTTTATTAAATAATATTTTATGAGTTTCATATATATATGTAAAAATTTTTCACTTTTTTGCTAATTGTTATTAAAAAAATAACTGTTGTTTCTGTATATTGATATTATGTTTATAACTGCCTATAATAACACATAATGAAATCAGGTTAATTTTTTATATTTTTAGGTAAATCATACAAATTGCAACATTGAATGAGGGAAAAAAAATAAGAATTGTAACATTATAAAAAAAAATCATGGCCTCAAACAAAACAATTAATTAAATTAACTTTTTTTTTCATAAAAGTGAATTAATAACAGGATTAGTTTTCTTTTCTTATTTTGTTTTGCTTTACTTTTTCTTTAATTTCTAATATTATTATTATTTTTACGTAATTCAGTCAAAGACGTTCATCTAAGTAACTTGCTTTTATGAATTAATCGAGTTTTTAAAAAAATATTGTAAATCTTCTTTTCTTTTCTTTTCTTTTTCTTTCTTTAGCAAAAACGAAACAAAAGAATTTTTTTCGTTTAATTTTTCTATCTGCAGTTTATTTATTCAATTATTTCAATAATGCGTTATTAATCTCGTAGAAAACTTTTTAATTTAAATCTTAGAGAAAACTTTTTTTAATTTAATTTTCTTTTTACCTCAATTACGCATTTCTAAAAAAAAAAAAAAAAAAAAAGAAAGAAAAGAAAAGTGTTTAAGAAATGAAATGGTCTTTTTATTATTAAATAACAACTTTTTTTTATTATGATTAATTATTTTTGCACAAGTATTTCAAATCAATATTACAGCTACATTAACAATTTAAGTTTATTATAATTATTTTTAGACTTATTTTATTTGTTTATTTATATTTTTTTCCTGTATAAAAAGTACCTTTTCATGATTTTAACTCTACTCCACACTTTAAAAAGTAAAAAATAATATTTAACAGTTATTAATAGAAATTATTAGCAACAATTAATAGAAATTAGCGCAGATTAGACGTCAATTCTTTTACCTTACTAACAAGGATACATTTAAAAGGTGTCATCATCAAAAAGTATTGAAAAAAAAATATATGTGATTCTACTCTTCATGAAACACCAGAAAATGAAAAAAATATCGGCTGAAATTAATTACAGCGACCACAAAAAATTATCAAAATTAAGCATATTTAGCGATTTATCGCTGTTAGGCGATACGTTTGCTGGCATTGAGATTGCCGTGTACGAACAGAACCGTGTTTTGCATTTCCGCCAAGTACTCAAAGTACTTCAATCCGCCAAGTACTTCAATCACCTAGCAGTGTCAAATCGCCAAATATGCTTAAGTTTGATAATTTTTTGTGGTCGCCCGCAGTGGCGCCGGAACCGGTATGGCAGGTATGGCCGTCGCCATACCAATTTATAATTTGATGTGGCAAATATGTATATATATATTTTTTAAATGAAAAAGATTTCAACTTTCGTATTTTTTGGAGAAAATTTTACTTCCATAAATTTAATTATGAACGAACTATAAATTCAACTTTTTTCTAAAACTTTCGGGGTGGCTTTTGTTTTACTCTTTTCTTTCTCTCATCGTTATACTTCGGAATTCTCTTTCTGTTTGCCCTTTTACTTATTTTTAAGCGAGCAAAATAGCATAAAAATAAATTTGGAATCATAACAACGAATTATCATACAGAAAAGTGAAATTACGTTTAAAAACGTAGGGGTTGAGTGATTACGTGTCCGCCATAGGCACCGATTACGGAGAGGGACGTTTTGGGGGCTATTGCCCCCACGGAAAATTACCAGGAGTCGTTGCCAAGTGACAGCCTTATACGAACTTTAAACAACCAAATTTAAATTTTCTGCAATTATTTGTTCTTATCTTATGCTGTTAACAGATATACATAGAGACCAACTGCAAAAATTTGACTTTCGTATTCAGGTCACCTCGAAACATGATATTATTCAAATAATCAAATTTTAAAATCTAACTTCAAGAAATACTCTGTTTGCAGTACGAGTATGAGAAATTAATGTTTTTTCTGAGCAGTGTTTGTCGATTTAGTAGAAGCCCTTAATCAATTATATTTAGTACAAAAGAACGTTTAGCTAAATTTTGCCCTGTATATTGGGGTGTTATCCAACTGCACTTGAAATATACCAACTGAACTCGCTAGTCATAACCCCCTTTCACTTAATAAGAGCAGGAGACTTGGCGTTGGAATATTAAAACAGGAATAAACTACTACGTCAGAAACGCTAAAGAAAAACTAATGAGGTGCATACAGCTGTTTCGGTAGCCTAAAGCGTACCGTCTTCAATGCAAAAAGAATTCTGAATCTGGAGAAGTGTTCGTATACATAGGAGAGGGACCGGATTTAGTTCAACCAATAGGATTACGGAAGAGGTGGGGAGTGTGGCCAATAGGAATTAAGGAATGTGTAGCTGTGTAAACAGTAGAAAAATTAAGGAAATGTGGACTGAATGTAAAATTTCCAACAATCAGACAAATAGGGAACAGCGAAATCACAATTTACAAGGTTTTTAAAATTTTTAGAAATATGAAAAGCTTCAAAGAAATCAAGTTCATGAATGGATTTAGGTCTGCAAATTATTTTAGCTGAATTAAATTTAAAATTATGATTTTCCAACCAATAAATCGGCTATTTCTAAACATTGCTGGGAGGAAAATCATAATTTTAAATTTAATTCAGCTAAAATAATTTGCAGACCTAAATCCATTCATGAACTTGATTTCTTTGAAGCTTTTCATATTTATAAAAATTTTAAAAACCTTGTAAATTGTGATTTCGCTGTTCCCTATTTGTCTGATTGTTGGAAATTTTACATTCAGTCCACATTTCCTTAATTTTTCTACTGTTTACACAGCTACACATTCCTTAATTCCTATTGCCACACTCCCCACCTCTTCCGTAATCCTATTGGTTGAACTAAATCCGGTCCCTCTCCTATATATACGAGCACTTCTCCAGATTCAGAATTCTTTTTACACTGAAGACGGTACGCTTTAGGCTACCGAAACAGCTGTATGCACCTCATTAGTTTTTCTTTGGCGTTTCTGACGTAGTAGTTTATTCCCCTTTCACTTACTCTCTTGCATGTTTCTATCTTACCACCCCTTCGCTCTGAATAGGAAGAACCCAAAAGTTTGTTGTTGGAATTATACTAACTGCCCTAGCTGGAAGTTTATAATTTTATTTGTAATTTAACCGAGTTACCTGCGTTTTCAGATTCATGCACAGAGGGATAAGGGAGTCCAGTGAAGTTTTTTTTTGTTTTTTTACGTGAATGACAGTGATTACTGCAGAACCGCGTTGCGGGTGTTCTCAGATTCATGCACAGCGAGGTAGGAGTGTCCAGTGTTTTTTTTTTTTTTTTTTTTTTTTTTTTACGCGCGTGGTAGTGATTGCTGCGAAGCGAGTTACGGGCGTTCTCAGATTCATACACAGCGTGGTAGGGGTGTCCAGTGAAGTTTTTTTGGTTTTAACGTACGTGATAGCATTGCCGCGTAACCGAGTTACGTGTGCTTTCAGATTCATGCACGTAGGGGTGTCCAGTGATGTTTTCTTTTTATTTTATCGTGTGTGATAGTGATTGCCGCAGAACCGAGTTGCGTGCGTTTCAAGATTCATTCACAGTGAGGTAGGGATGTCCAGTGATGTTTTTTTGGTTTTAACGTGCGTGATAGTGATTGCCGCGGAACCGAGTTACGTGCGTTCTCAGATTCATGCATTGCGAAGTAGGGGTGTCCAGTGATGTTCTTTTTGGTTTGAACGTGCGTGATAGTGATTGCCACGGAACCGAGTTACGTGCGTTTTCAAATTCATGCACGCGAGGTAGGGTGTCCAGTAATGCTATTTTTTTTAAACGTGCGTGATAGTGATTGCCGCAGAACCGAGTTACGTGTATTTTCAGTTTCATGCACAGCGAGGTAGGGGTGTCCAGTGATGATTTTTTGGTTTTAACGTGCGTGATAGTGATTGCCACGGAAGCAAATTACGGGCGTTCTCAGATTCATGCACATAGAGGTAGGGGTGTCCAGTGATTTTTTTTCTTTTTACGTGCGTGGTAGTGATTGCAGAGTTACAGACGTTCTCAGATTCATGCACAGCGAGGTAGGGATGTCCATTGATTTTATTTATTTATTTATTTATTTTTATTTATTTTTTTTTTTTTTGGTTTTCCATTGCATCTTTCATTTTCTATTTCACTACTTTCAGTGGAAGGATCTAAATTCATAGCGGGGTTTCAGGTAGCAGGAGGCGTTTGCATGTCCGAGTGCAGTTGGTAGTTTTTTAAAGTGGGGGAAATATAAGCGAGTGCAGTTGGTAGTTGCCCGTATATTGCCTGTAAACTATATACTCAGCACACTGTTTACTTAAATTTAGTTCTTTATGAAACACGCATAACACAAAATGAAATATGCTTCCAACAATTTCCAAGTTATAACCCCAATATATCCAAATACTTTGAGTAGTCATAATTTATTAGCCAAATTTATAGTTTTACTTATAGGAGAGAAAAAAAAAAAAAAAACCTAGAAAATATCGTTAAAATTTAGAAAGAGATATCGTTACATGAATAATTTAATTTCAAGTGCTCGCGAAGGAAGCAAGCTGTGATAGGGTTTTTTTACAATTTATACACTTTTATTTGAAAGCAACGAATAGTAATGTAAGTTTGTTGATTCAAAATAGCTACTACCATTTTGCTTCTCTTTGGGCATATTTTTTTACGCGATAAATATTGTTACGAATTTGTAAATAATTTGCAGTTGTTTTTATGAAAATTCATTGAAAAAGGCTTAGTCAGGTGATAAAATGTAAATTTTCAGCATTTCTAGTATGTTTTCGAACTAAAATAGTTTAAAAAACCGTTAAAAAGCCTCATTAAGGACGGAAATGTATTTTGCACCAAATTTGGTGACTTTTTTGCTCCTTTGCGATTTTTTGGCGACCTTAGCGAGAAAATCCTCACCATCGATATATTAAATATAGATGGAAGCTGTAACTTGATTGGCCGATGAGTTTCTGGACTTTTTACCCATTTTTCTACGCGGGTATTTAAGAAGTTATTTTACGCCAATAGTCAGTCTCAGTTTAATTTTGGACAATGCTTTCACTGCTACTGAAAGAGTTCTGAGCCTCTTTGAATTGCTATCGATTGCTGTATGTTAATGCTCTGATACAGTTTGTACCGTGAATTTGCTGTTGTTATTTAATCTGCATTTATTGGTGAAAGTGAAGTTGATACTTCGTTTACAGACCTGTAACCTTCTCAAATTTTCTGTAAATAAAGTTTTCAGCCTCTGCAAGATTTGCCTTTCATTCTCGGACAACTTACGAACACCCAAGTACACGCAACAATATCTTTGGACATAATAAATGAATCTGAGAACTTGTCATAGTATTTTATTATATGTACACGTTAGGTCTAAATTCTAGATAGAGAGGGCCCCGTCAGTGGGGTAGAGGTTCTGGTTTTGATCTCCAATCAAACAGACAGGAGGTGCTCGCTTCGAACTCAGATTGCACACTTCGGTCTTAGCCGTTAGGAGTTTTCTATGGTTTTCTAAAACTCCTGTAAATATCAGCTAGGTTTTCTTAGAAAGACACTCAGACCTAGGATCCATTCGTAGTCAATCGTATCTAATCTCAAATGGCCACGGTAGTCCGGACGGTAGAGCGCCAGGCTCGTAATTGGACGATTGCGGGTTCGATACTCGAGCCGGCCAAAGACCGTCGTGTACACTAATGGTGGCTGGTGCAAGTAAAATCTGTCGTGGCCACAACGTTCTCCATGTTCCCATCAAAATTATACCTATGGTGGGTACGGGAGAGCCTTTCTTCCGTGGAGGATAAAAATTGCGATGGCATGTCTCCGGACCACCTCTATTGTTGAGTCCCAGACCGTCACCAGCTGCCCATTGCGCAGCACTAGTGCAACGTAAAACCCAACCAACCAACCAACCCAAATACCATCGAAGCGGGAAAGCCATCCCTTCCTTGGAGGATTAAAAATGTGATGTCGTGTCTCCGGACCACCTCTAGGGGGGAGTCACATACCGTCGCCAGTTGTCCATTGCGTAGCAATTGTGCGACATCACCAACCAACCCAAATACCATCTAGGAAGAGAGTACTAATTTCCAATTGGTTTCTTCTGCTGATTTTTGTTTTTCTTGCCATACCAAGTTTAATTGACTTCCGGCGCTACAGGGTCGCTGTAATTCATTTCAGCCGATAATTTTTTCATTTTCTGGTATTTTGTGAAGCGTAGAATCACATATATTTTTTTCTATACTTTTGGAAGATGACACCTTTTCAATGATTCCTTGTAAGGCAAGCACCTTCGCAGATGTGCAAAGCAATTTTCAGTGTTAAATTATCGAGGATAGCAGAGAATAATTCAAATTTAGTTCTGTAGATATGCAAAGAGACGCAGTGAAGGGTTAAAGCAAAGAATTTAGATTTATATTTTACGATACTGTAATAAATTTGCATTCAAGAAAGAGATTTATATTGTATTATTCATCACGTTTCTCTTTTAATACAAACCAAAAATGCATGAAATAAATGTCAATTTGCAGCATACCTTTCTTGCGATTGTTTTTAACTAAATAGTTTGGTGCATTATGAAAAAGAAGTACACGTTATTTTAAAGAGTTTAGGGAGAAATTGGATATATTTATAGTCGTAAAATAATTCAGCCGACTTTCATTAATTTTATTGTTTAGTACTATTTCTCAAATTATCTACCAAAGTTATGTGTCTTTATATATTGTAATATATCAATGCAAAAATATAATTATGTTTTATTTGATGAGTGTGTGTTTAAGTAAATATACTCCTTACTTAAACGAATAACAGAAACTAAAATGCAATCTCTATAAAAATTTGGTTAATGCTACATCATCTTACTATAAATTACGCGGTAAAAAATTTCAGCTCAATCTTAAACCATTATAGAGAGTAAAGTTATAAGCTGTACCATAATATGGTTCTACCTCACTTTTAAGTTTTCTACTTTTTGCGATTAAATTTAAAGTGCACCAAAATTTGGAGATGTCATACATCCACTCACAAGGGAAGTATGAATCAGTAAAATTCCTATTAAAACCAAACGAAGCTTAAATTAAAGAGCATGATCGAAAACATAGGGTAAAGTGTAAATTTTGTGCAACAACTCACGCATGGGCCAATATAAGACCCTAGAATATTTAGTTTCTTTTATCAACATCAACTAAACGGAAACGTGGCACAGTGCCAGCGTGTTTGACTTGAGACAAGAAGGTCTTCAGTTCGATCCCCGTCTCGGTCGAATTATATATATATTTTTTATGTTTTTATTCAAAACATAATATCAATATTTGGTTCAACATAAAATTACCAAATCATGGTAAAACGTTAAACCATCGGGTGGTTTCAGCTACTCCAGTACCGACTTTTGATTCAAACTAACTCCAAATTTTTAACAATGTACCAGAAAATTTGAATTTTAGACAGTTTGACAAATGTCTCAAAAAGTACTTGACAATTTTTTTCTGAACTTCAGGAGTATAAAGAGCATCTTATACACCTTAAATTGCAGCTGAAGTTTTGTCTAAAAAGTAAAAATGAGACCTTTAAAAATTGAAGAAAAAACAAAATAATGGGAATGAACCTGTAAAATGTAATGCTCAAAAGTTAACAAAATTTCATTTACACAATTTTTTTAACCAAATGTGGTGAGCGACGTATATGAAAACGCTAAACAAATATGAAAACTCAAAATGTTTTCATCAATAGAATGAACTAAATTTTAGTTTATCTCAAAGGAAAAAAAAAAAAAAGGAAAAATCATAGGGAATGAACCCGTAAAAAGTAATGCTCGCAAGATAACAAAATTTTGTTTACATATTTTTTTAGTCAAGTGTTGAGCTACTTATATGAAAACTCTAAACAAATATCACAAAAATTCAAAATGTTATCGTCAATATAATGAACTCAATTTCAGTTTATCTCAACAGAAAAAGAAAAATTATAGGAGATGAACCTGTAAAAAAGTAACACTCAAAAGTTAACAAAATTTCATTTACATAATTATTTAGTCAAATGTGTTGAGCTACTCATATGAAAACGCTAAATAAATATCATGAAAAATTCAAAACGTTATCGTCAACAGAATGAACTAAATTTCAGTTTATCTAAAATATATATATATATAATAAATATAAATATGCGTTCAATATACACTCTGTTAAAAAATATGGTTTTGAAAATTAAAATAGGCATCAACATATATGTTGTACATATAGATATATAGCAAGTCATTTTCACAGCATACGCTGTTCTCAATTTAAAGCAAATATACTTTCTTAAAAATTACATAGTTCAGAAAAAAAAAAAAAAAAAAAAAAAAAAAAAAATATATATATATATATATATATATACATATATATATATATATATATGTACAATAATAATAATAATTTGATTTAAAGCGTAATATGTTTAGGATTTATAGCAATACTTTTTTTTTCTAAATGTAGTTTTTATTTATTTATTTATTTTATTTTTTTATTTTTTCTTACGCTTTTTTATAACAGTAACCTTTCCACTAAGTTATATTGGGGAATTAATACTAGAGAATTATTTTTAATTTTGGACTTGGAATTTCATTATAAACTGTTAATAACATAGTTAGAAAAATATTGATCATTAAAAATAAAAGAAATTTTATACTGTATTCTATATATATAAAAGAGTAAAGTCACTGATTCACCGATTCACTGACTCAATACAGCTGTGGCGATTCTAGGGGAAACAGAGTCATGAATTTTGGTGAGCAGGTTTTTTTTAGGATCCTGACCCCCCCCCCTCCCCCCACTAAGATGTGATTTTAAGAAATACTCCCCTGTCTCCTTCCCCTGTGGTAGCAGAAGGAAAAACACTTTTATAAGCATGACTCGGCTCCAAATTGCTTCACAGTGAAGAAACTGCAGATGGGGAGACTAGACTTAAGTACAAAAAAATCCTTTTCTGAGATTTTGTAATTTTCGATTTTTAAGAAGGATGGGGAGGGGTTAACGATTTTCGGAGAGCAAATTTAGCAGAAACCGGATTTTTTAGTAAAACTCTACCAATAATAGCCCAAAGATATAAAAAACCGCCAAGCGTCTTCTCGAGAATACTTCCAAAAACTCAATTTTTGCTTTTTTGTGATTTTCGATTTTGGAAAAGCCGTTATGAGGGGGCAAATTCGAACCCCCCTCTTAGCGCTAAATTCGTCCATGGCAATCTATAGGAGCTGAGGTCACAAATTTTAGAGTGTGGCTTACTTACGCATATCCAACACCCATTGTAACGGGATTTTGCAAAAGTCCTTCTTTATCCCCATTGGGGGTGAGGGGGGAGGCAATAAACACGTTTCCAAATATGACTTTGCTTCAAATTTTCTCAGTAAAATTAAATTTTATGTGTGGGTTGTTTATATATGTTCCCAACACACACTACGAAGGGATTTTACGAAATTTCCCCGTACCCCTCTTTAAGTGAGGGGGAGGGGCAAAAACTCTATTTTAAGACACACACTGCAGAAGAATTTTAT
This sequence comes from Salticus scenicus, assembly GCA_963930645.1. Taxonomy (NCBI): domain Eukaryota; kingdom Metazoa; phylum Arthropoda; class Arachnida; order Araneae; family Salticidae; genus Salticus; species Salticus scenicus. The sequence continues at coordinate 110,910,654 of OZ005662.1, forward strand.
GAAATTCCACCCTATCCCCTTGGGAGTGGCGGGGGCAAGAAACAGGCTTCCATGCGTAACTCTGCTCTAAACTATACTAAAAAGGCATTTTTTTTTTATGTGCGATCTTATTATGAGTTCTCAACAAGCACTATAAAGAGATTTTCCGAAATTTCCTCTTTCCTCCTTTTAAGGGCGGAGGAGGGGGGTTGCAAAAACACGTTTTTAAGAGTAACTCTTTTCCAAATTATCTCAGGAAAGAGATTTTTTTTATATGTCGATTGGTTATGCGTACTCAACATACACACACACTACAAAGGGATTTTTTGAAATTCCGTATTCTCCCTCCTAGGGGGGTCAGAGGGGCAAAATAACATGTTTCCATGAGTAACTCTGTTCCAAATTATAACAGAATGGCAATTTTTTATGTGTAGTCTGCTTATGCGTACTCAACGCGCACTATATAAGGATTTTGTGAAACTCCACTCTATTGGCCCTTGGGGAGGGGGGGGGTTAAAAACATGTATTCATGCCTAACTCTGCACTAAATTATCTTAGGGAAAATATTTTTGATGCGTAGTTCGGTTATATATATCTAACTCATAGTATAAAGAGATTTTCCGAAATTCCTTTCCCCTACCCTCCTTTAAGAGCGGAGGGGGAGGAGTTAAAAAACACGTTTTAAAATGTAACTCCGATTTAAATAATTTCAGGGTCTTGATTTTTTTTTTTCTTTTTATGTGTCGGCCAGATATGTGTATGAAACATGCACTATAAAAGGATTTTCTGAAATTTCCCACTACCCCCCCCCCCTCCTTTTTCATGCTTAAATTTGCTCCAGATTACCTTAGAATAGCGAATTTTGGTTTGTGGATGATGGCTAAGGTTGCGCAATATGCACTTTGGTGGGATTTTGTAAAACTTTCAAATTTATTTGCGAGGGAGAGGGAGTGAGAAGCAGGTAAGGCACTGCCAAGGACATTGGGGCTGCAGACTCGACGTGTGGTAAGCGGGTAAACCACTAACATAGGAAGTTGGAACTTTAAATTAGATTTTGAGTGATTTCAGTGTTTTTTTTTTTTTTTTTTTTTTTTTACATTTAATATTATTATTATTATTATTAATATAGCATTTGAGAATTCATTTTAATATAATGACCAGCGAAGCGGGTAAAACTTTCTAGTCTTGAATAAAAAGCTCGAAATGAAAAAGGTTAAATGATTTCTTCAGTCTGTATCGAGTTAAAATTCCTAAAAGCATCAAAACAATATTTATTTTGAATACCACACACACACACATATATATATATATATGGATATAGATAGATAGATAGATAGCAATATTTAGTATTCGTTTGCAATGGTTTTCTTCGATTAAATAATGTGGTGATTGCAAAAAGAGAAATTTAATTACATGTGTGACGTTTTATAATTATACTACCTATTTTATGTATACAGTGCAGCCACATATCCTAAAACTAGCAGTGAGGATGCGTTCAAAATGTTGGAGGGATGCCAGCTTGCCGACAGTTTGAAATTTGGAAAACATCCAATAATTCCCCGCTCTGTTATTGCTCATTTTCTCTGAGTCAGATGACTGTCACCCCGATTTTAGCATTGGACTAGTTGAGTTAGCACTTGCGCAGATGCTTCCATGGTTTCATGAAATGTGGTCGAAGAATATTTATTATGTAAGACTATAAACGAAAATTTGTATTTAAAATGTATTCATTTTTTAATGGTTTATCTTCTTCAGGGTGCCTGTATCAGTAGTTGACACTGTAAGGACATTTTGCTCATGTATTTTGTGTATTCTGCTTAATTTTAGAGACTGTATAATTTATTAGAGTTTTATACCCCAATTATTATTATTATTATTATTATTATTATTATTATTATTATTATTACGTGCCTTTTCTGCAAAAATTGATAATTGTAATATGTCTTTAAGCAAAAAAATAATAAAGAAAAAAAGAAAGAATCCGTTAAACTTAAAATATGCCAGTAGTGGTTCCATTGGAACTTAAAAGTGGACAACTCTTTGTTCCAGTAGTGGACACCCATTGCATTTTTCAGAATTCGGCAAATAGAAATCCATTGTTTTGGTAAATTGTATTTTTTGATAAACAAAAGTATTTCTGTTACAACAGTGCATTTTTGGAAAGGTTACCTTTTTTTAATTTCGATCTTTTTTTTTTTTCTTTCTTTCTTTTCTAAAGTATTTTAATTTACCTTTTGTTTAGATATATCCTTTTTTCTTGTTCTTTTTTTCTTGTTATTTTCTTCTTTTTGTTTCAATTGTTTCTAACTTCTCCTTGCGCTTCTTCTTCTTCTTCTTTTTTTTTTTTTTTTTTCTTTCCAATTTCTGCTCGTACTTTCTTCACATTTTCCGTAGCAATTTTATTATAAATTTTTCCATTATAGTATATTTTATAGTATCGCGAAGCGATGGAATGATAACGTTATGCGTTTTCATATTTTTCAGTTACCGTAGAATTTTTATAAAAACACCAGGAGACCCCCAGGACTGAATTGTCTTATCCTTAAGGATTTTGGATATTTGGATGTCATTCTATATTCATATTATATTCTCATTAATCCAAAACCTACGGCTTCAACCAGATTCCGAATCACTAGAAATATTCATATTATCCAAAAATTGTGTTTTCTTTAGAGGGCCGCACTAAAAAATTAATTTGGCTTTGATAAAATGGTTAAATGTTGTATTATGTTACAAATGCTTAAAAATTCAATTAAGAAAACTATTTTTTTTTTCTAGTAATTTTCATTATAATTATTCTCAAAATTAATTATTCCGTTATTTTTATTTAATTAAATATTTCTTTGTTTTTCTTTGATTAAATTTACATTTTAATAAAAAATAAATATATATTTGTAAGAAAGAAAAGAGAAAGTGTATTAAGATTAATACATTGCGTAGAATTATGTTATTATTATTTTTTTTTTTTTCAAATAACACTAAATGATATAAAACACTACCAGTCATAATTTATTTTCTTTCAACTGAAATTAAACGTATTAAAACGTATTTGTTTTAAAGATATAAAGGGAAAGAAACAATTTTCATATTTTGAATACATATATATATATATATATATATTCACTTCAAATAGGAGTAATTTATATTTCAATTTGCTGCATTCGTCTATTTGTTTTAAAATTAATAGTGTGACTGGAAAATATTTATCTTGTTTGTTTAAGTAAGATTGAATATCACTTGCACCATAAGTAAATAAATAAATAGGCAGGCGAATCTGAAAAGGATTTCAAATTTCAGATTAAAAATAAAATAAAATAAAAAGTATTATTTTACTTTTTTTTTTTTTTTTTCATTTTTATTAAATAAGCAGAGAAAGATCAAAATTTAGATTAACGATTTCTTTCTCAATTTAGGTAAATAGCTTTAAAGGAAGAAGAAAATAAAAGAAAATAAAACAATCCAGCTGAATCAGCAAAAAATTTCATTCAATTTTCTTAAACAAAACAAATAAAAATAAGAACTTTTGGGCATTTTTATTGTATTGTATTTATTGGTTTGATTAAAACGTCACTTTTTGCTTTGGATTGAATATGATGCAATTGCTTTTTTGCTTGAGTTTGATTTTAAAATATTCTTTTCTTTAACGAATTGGAACATTAGTAATAAAACTCTTAAATGAAACAAAATTATTGTTTTTATTTTTTTACTTTATTTATTTATTTATTTATTTTTTTTTTATTTTTTTTTTTTTCGATAAATGTCATCTTAAACATTCTGCAGAATATAATCGACTTACAAGGAAACATTCAGAAGGTGTCGTCTTCAAAAATATTGAAGAATGTGATTCGAATCTTCATAAAACACCAGAAAGTGAAAAAATTATCGGCTGAAATGAATTACAGCGACCACAAAAAATTATCAAAATTAAGCATATTTCGCGATTTAGCGCTGTTAGGTGATAAGTTCGATGGCACCGAGATTGCCGTGTATGAATAGAACTGTGTTTTGCTTCTCTGCCAAATACTCAAAACCAATCGCCTAACAGTGTGAAATCACCAAAAATACTTAATTTTTATAATTTTTTGTGGTCGTTGTAATTCATTTCAGCCGATAATTTTTTACTTTCTGGTGTTTTTTGAAGTGTAGAATCACGTATACTTTTTTCAATATTTTTTGAAGATGACACCTTTTGAATGTTTCCTTGTTAGTGATTTGTAAAGTAAAACAATAACATACTCTGAAAAATATTATTGAAAATGCATATGCTATGGACCAAAAGAATGGGATGTGTACTATCAACAACATTTGATATAAGTAATTAAATTCTTTTTTCGTGAAATATTTTTAACCTTGATTAATTTTTCATAAAAAAAAAAAACATTATCTAAGTTGTGCTGATCATTTATTATCATAACAAAATATTATCATATCAAAAACATAGTAAATATTTGAATCATATTCAAAATATTCATATTCAAAAAAAAAAAAAAAAAAACCTTTGTTCCTATTTTTTTGTCGCGGTGTGTAGTCTTAAATTAGAAAAGTTTTAGTCTTAAAATTTTTCTAAATTAGTCTAAAAACAAAAATTAGTCCGGGAATAGTGTTATTTTATGATAATAATAAATGATAAGCACAATTTAGATAATGTTATTTTATGAAAAATCAAAGAAAAAACCCTTTGTACCCATTTCTTTGTCGCGGGGTGCACAAGTGATTTTTGTGAAATTCTTATATTGTCTGTATTTTAATCATTTTTTTCATTATATAGAAATAACAAAATAAAAAAAAAGTCAATTGTTTATTATTTAACTATTTAACTATTTAACTATTTAACATAAAAAGGTACAATATAAAATAGACATGTATTCTTAATTCTTATAAGGGTAATAACTTGTTATAACTCGTTATAACTTTAATATTTATCATTATTTTTTACTAAACAATTAGATATTTACATAACATTTCAAAATAATAATAATAATAATAATAATAATTAATTTTTAGATAAATTTATTGCATGATAAAGAATCTCAATAGAGAAATAATAATATTAAGCGAAATAGTTTTAAATAAATTTATTATGTTTATTAAGGTAAGTAGAGGGGTAAAAAGTAGGTACTGCCTGTTTCCATTAAAAACGCGTTTTTGCGCATGTGTTAGGTCCTATTTGATTTAATTAAATTTTTAACGGGAGAGATAGTGATAAATTTATATTTAGTTTGCCTTACAGTTGGTTTGTCTATTGTTTTTATTTAATTATTATCCTTTATTTTTACTCTTTCTCTCTCTCTCTCTTTCTTTTTACGAAAATATCTAATTTTACTTTTAATATCAAAGAATTGCTACTACTTTTTTATTATTATTGAAGGCCGCACAAGAAGCTCACGAGGGCCACATGCGACCGCGGGCCGCAGGTTCCCCACCTATGATCTAGGTTGTAGATTTCGAATTGATACTTGAAATACTTTATATCTGTGGTTTTGGCAACGACTCATACTCACCACTTTCGGAACTTCATAGAGAGTGGCTATAGCTTACTTCCAGTTTGACGGTAGATTATCTGTTTTTTTTTTTTTTTTTTTTTTTTTTTTTGTAAACTCGAGTCTAACAGTCTGTAGAGCTTCAAAGATTGTTATAATTTATTTTTAAGTTTATGTTGCTAGATGGTAACACGATTTTAATTTTATTTGGTATTAATAAAATATGGTTACAATTTAATTAATTTCCAATTACTTTGAGTTTAGTTACTATTCTACAAAGACAGTTTCAAATATTGGTATGACTTGATTTTTAAGTTTATATTTAAAATACGAAAAAGTAACAGAATTTTAGTTTTTAATTGATGTTATTGGAATATTATTATAATTTAAATTCCAGTTACTTTGAGTTTACCTACCATTTCACACAGCTAGCTTCAAAGATTGTTATGACTTGATATTTAAATTTAAAATGCGAGAAAGTAATATTATTTTAGTTTTTAATTGGTGTTAATATAATATTTTTCTAATTTAAATTCGAATTGCTTTTATTTCGCTTGCTATTTAACACAGCCAGTTCTAAAATTCAGACCGTAATAGATGATACAGTTTTCTAAAGACATTTTTAGCGACATGCCCAATAACGCTTAACCGTGCGCAAGATATTGCAGGCGGGTTTCATATAATTTACATAAACTTTTATTTTAAATTAAATATTATTCTGGATTATCGTTTGAACTAAAATATTTACAATTGTTTTATTATACAAACCAAAATTAGTCTTTTATTAAAAAAATTAGAAAACCTTTTAATTATATTATTATTATTATTATATTATTTTCTTTTACAGAGTCAGAAATTCTTCGTGATTGTATGTAATTTAATTAGAGTATCAATTATGTAACAATACTTCAAATAAATTTTCATCCATTCAAATGTTTCATTTCTAATTTTTTTTTTTTTTTTTTTCTTATAAAATTTATTTTATTTTATTTTATTTATTTATTTATTTATTTATTTATTTATTTATTTTTAGATTATATTTCAATCATTTTTACATTCTACTATATGAAATATTGAGAAAGTATTGGATTCGTGAAAATTTTTGACCTCCATTTTTTGATGGATTTACACGTTTTGTGATGTCCTGAACACAAATTCATAGTTTTTAGAAAATGTCTGTCCGCATGTCTGTGTGTATCACGAATTTTGTGTCCACTGTACCTCACGAACCAATGAATGAAATTTAACCAAACTTGGTATTTAGTTGCACCCTGACATAAACTGGTGCCGATTAGAATTGGGGATCAATCGCTCAACAGGTGGTACTGTGATCGTATTTTTTCTAAATTTTTAACATGGCAGTATAGGACAAAATTTCGTATAAATGTACATAATAAAAGTTATTCTTAACTTGTGATTGTAAAATTATTTTGAATTATTGATAATAGTAGTTGTTAACGTGAAAAAAATTTTGTGCATGTGGGGGCATCGCTTCCACACTGGGGGAGGAGGGGGAATTTTCAAGATGGGTATCTTTCGAAAGGTCTCTTCAATATCTTTAAAACGAATGGTTGAACTATAAATATGTGATAATTTAAAACAAATTTATCGATTATTTTTACTTTAAAAAAAAAAATAATAACTTAGAAAAAAATAACTTTTTTTTTTTTTAAATATTGTTGCTGAGTGAATTTGTATAGGAAAATATAGAAGAAAGTCTTGTGGTGGCCACAACATACTAGTTTCAGGTAATTTTCAAATGTCTGCAAGCATAAAAAATTAAAATGTGTGAAAAATTCACTTTTAGACAAAATATTTAAGCCATGAATACATTTTTCCCCCTTATATCTTAATAAGCATTTATTGCACAGTTTAAAACTTGTTATACGTTTATTCGGAATATACCTTATCTCTTAAAAATAAATAAATAAATAAATAAATAAATAAATAAATAATATTTACCATTACTCATTTTAATATTATAATCAATCAGTGTTAGAAATAAAAAATATCACTTTTCTGTTATTAGCAGCTAAAATTATAATAGTGATAAAAGTAGTAAAATTAGGAAGTATATGATTGTTTTATTTTTCATTGATTAATATTTGAATATATTTAAATCACTTGATGTAACACTTCCTACTAAATTTTTTTTACATTAAAAATTATATTACCATTATCTGTTAATTGCAAAAGATGATGCAGAAATATACATAAATTCAATGATAAATGGTTTATTTATTTATTTATTTTTTATACCATACACTACAGCATTTCCAAAATGTCACTGAATATATATATTACGAAATCGATGCAGCTTTCACAGCTGTATGAAGTACATGCCTCCTGATGAGTATTTACTTCTAATTTTAAGCATTTTTATCCAATTATTTCTGTGGTCATTTATCTATTTTCTCTGTCATTAAGTGTAATGGTCCTTTTATTATTATTATTATTCATGTCGGTGTAAGTAATTTAAATTGCTTTTGTCTCTTATTGGTTCTTAATCTGTATCGCAACATTTTTTGTCAGTCTTTCTTATAAGTTAAAATCAGTTCTATTTTTTTTTTTTTTTTTTTTTTTTTTTGTCAGTATTGTTTTGTATCTATTAATTGCTAAATTTTAAGATTAAATTTTATTACGATATCTATCATTTATATATATATATTGCATTAGATTGTAAATAAAAGTATAACAAATACTATGTTATAAATAAAAAATATGTTATATAATAATACATAAAAAAGTTAGTTTAGCATATTATGTTTTAAATACTTTTTTATTCATATATTTACATTGATATTTTTCAAATAATTTTCCATTCGTTCTATTCTTCGAAAAAAAAAAAAATAGTTTCGTATTTAAAAAAAAAACACATAATTTCTCAATCCATACACTTTGTTTTTGAGGGACAAGACCGATATATTATTGGTATCAATCTTATAATTTTCATTTATTAAAATCATAAGAGATATAAGGCGTAATCGCTACTTTTAAAATACATCACCGTTTTTCATTAAATTATTAATGATTAGGTAATTATTGTTTAAGTAATAAGAAAATATTCATTATTAATAATAAATTATTAATAATATTTATTCTAATATTAAAATTAAATAAAAAGTTTTTAAATTTAAAAACAAATGTTTTGATAAATGTCTTAGTTCAAGCCGCTTCCTTATAGCACTAGACTACTTGTTTTAAAAAATAATCCCCATTTAAAAATGAATATATAAATAATGTCACAATATTCTCTTCACAATAAGTTTTCTTATTTATATAATTTAACTATTTTGAATACAGGTAAATGAAAATGTTTCAAAAATAATATTTTCATAAAGAAATTTTTTTTTTCTGTAAAAATTTATATGAAAAATAAAAGACACTTAAAATTGTAATAATTATATTATAAATAGTACAAATTTTTCAAATAGCGTTGATATTTTAATGAATAAGTTATATTATTTAAATATTAAATAAAGAAATTACTCTTGAAATAGAAAAGTTAAAAGATATTTTACTTAGCAGCATAAGTAGACATTTTATTCATTTTTTAGTTGACACATATGCTATAATAAATACTTTTGTTTATTTTAATAAAAAAGCCCATTGAAAAAATTCTTACGAATATGCATAATCAAATAAGTATATTTATATACTTTGTAAACTCATATTTTATTTTAAATGTTAATAAAATGAATATTTCTTGTTGAAAAAAAAAAAAAAAAACTTTTGAGTTTTTATGTTTTAAAAAAGTATCATTCTTTAGCTTTATTACGTAAAGTTTTAAAAAACATTATATCAAAGACTTAGTTGTGTGTATATATAACAACACAAATATTCATAATACTTTTTTTCTTTCAAATTTTGGCAGAATTTTCAAGTGTTTCAGAAATAAGATGTTTTGTACTGCAATAATAACATTTCTATTCTTGGAGAAATAGAAATGAAATTCTTTTGAAAAAACATGTTTTTAGAACACTTGTTTATAAATATTAAGATTATTTGAATTTTTTCTTTTTCTTTTATTTACATACTCTTTCACAGAAAAGTACTAACATACTCTTTTTTTGTGTGTATATATATAAAAATTTTGTAAATATATATACTACAAAGTAAAATAATTAAAAATGTTAAAAAACCAAAAATTAATAAAGTAAGTATTATAAAGACAACAAATTTGCATACTCAGTGCGCAAGAAATAGAAGATATGTAAACATAATGACACGGTAAAAATTGAAAATGAATGCAGGCAAAAAACTTACAAAATTAAAGAAAAAAAAATCATAAATTAGTTTCTTATGTTTTACCAAAAGAAAACTCTTTTCTGCAGTTTCCAATCCAAACCAGTACGATTTAGCCACCACAAGACTTTCTTCAATATAATTTAACACAAAGTTCATGCAATACAAATTATTAAACTATTAAATTATTTTCCATTATAAATGCAGACGATTTTTATCTGACAGAATTATATCACTAAATGTCGAAAGAAAGTCAATCTTTTGCCAATATGAAAAAAAAAAAAAAAAAAAAAATACGATTTTTTTTTCTACTTTTTTTTTTTTTTTCAATAAAAAATAAAAAACAAAATCGATTTGTTTTAAATTATCATAGATCTATGGTTCAACCATTCGTTTTACAGGTATTGACGAGTTCTTTCGAAAGATACCCATATTGAAAATTTACCCCGCCCGAGGGGTACTCCCCCCTCAGGGGTGGAAGTGATGCTTCCATATGCACAAACTTTTTTCCCTAGTTTACAACTACTACTATCAATAATTAATATTAATTTTACAATCACTTGTTAAAATAACTCACATAATGTGCATTTATACGAAATTTTGTCCTATACTGCCATGTTAAAAATTTAAAAGAAATGGTATCACAGCGCCACCTTTTGAGCAATTCATCCCAAATCTAATCAGCACCAGTTTATGTCAGGGTGCAACTAAATACCAAGTTTGGTTAAATTTCGTTCATTTTTTCGTGAGATACAGCGTCTACATAACTTTGGGGAGGGGGGGGGGACACAGACAAACACACTGACAGACGTTTTCTAAAAACAGTCGAAACGTGTTCAGGACATCACAAAACGTGTAAATTCATCGAAAACTGGAGTTCGAAAATTTTCACGAATCCAATACTTTCTCTACATATACATATAGAAGAAAATAAAAAAAGAGAAAATTATATAATTAATATATATAAATATACGCCATAATGTATATAAATACGAGGGTAAGCCATTAAGTAAGTCACAAATGCATACGGCATGATTTAAAGTAGTAATAAATATCTCCAAAGAATGGTGAAAAATGGCAACACCATAGAGCTTTATGATATTCAATTTATATTGAGTAGGTAGCATTCACGCGCATTTGTAATGCTGTTTCAAAAATGGCGATGGTGCTGAATGATTGTACGATAGAAGAGCAGCGTGCTGTGCTCCGATTTTTGTGGGCGAAAGGACTTGACTAAAATAAATATTCATAAGGAAATGTTGCCTGTTTATGGATGCTACAGCATCCACCTTAAAGCCCAGACTTAACCCCAAGCGATTGTCATCTGTTTGGTCCCCTGAAACAACATCTTGGAGGCAAACAATTTGCAGATGACGACGACGTTCAACATGAAGTCCTACTGTGGATGAGACAGCAACCCAAAGAATTTTATGCAGCTGGAATTTTGGCTCTGATAAAATGATGGGATATGTGCATCAACGTTGCTGGAGATTATGTGGAAAAATAAAAATTGTTTCCAAGTGAATTATTATTATTATTATTTTTCTTTTATTATCATTTGTGACTTACTTAATGACTTTCCCTCGTATAAAAACTTTTTAAAAGATTGTAATAACACACTTAACAAAAAATAACTAAATAAATAAAAAGTACTAAACAATATTATGAATACAGAACTATAACATGGAGAAACATAAATCATCAGAACCAAAGCTTAACCAAAAGATAAACAATTCATTAGCAGTGATAATGTAAAGCAGGAAACAATGTTTTTTAAGTTAATTAATTTTTTCTGTTTGCTTTAAAATTTTATTTATTTATTTATTATTTCTTTGCTTGTATTCAGTTTCAGTTTTTACAGTATGTATACAGTGATACAATGTGATTATAATTAAACTTCTGCTTTATGTATAACATTCTGCAGTTGAAATGTCTGCAAAATTTAGTATCAGAACGTTTCGCGAGATCTACTGAAAGCATTGAAGAACACATTTTTTAGTTCAAAAAGTATTCACCATGTGGCGCTTTATAAAATTAAATGCCAAATTTTACAAATGTAATAGCACACATGGAATTTAAAAAATCAATAAACTTAATTTTTTTTTACGTTTCCCGTAGGATTAAATTATTTGGTATATTTTCCACTCTTCTCATACAAAGCCCCGCTGACTAGACATTTTTGAGCTACAGTAAAGCGCCGAATATGCGAATGCCGATTAACCGGAATGTCCAATTAACCAGATCGATCAAGGAGCATTTTTTTCCTTTCCCGGTCTCCCCCCTCCTCCCCCCCCCCCCAAAAAAAAAAAAAAAAAAAAAAAAAAAACATGAAAATTAGTTTTTATCTTAAAATTCTCTGAAGACGGTCGAAATCACTCCTTTTGATCCCCGCCGGGTGTAGGTAAGTTCCGGACCAAAAAAGGGGAGTCGAGCAATTCCATGGTTAAATTCCGGACCAACATTTGGTCCGGAATTTACCTATGCTTTTTAGAAAGGATGGAAGAACTTTCTTTTTGATTCGTAAAATGCGAGGGATCAGTCACAAGTTTAAAAGAGGATCTTCGCTTTTTAAATGTTTTGTAGCATAAGTTTGATACAGTTATTGTACTGTTAGTTTAATACATGCATATGCATAAATAGTGGTTTTGGTTATAATGTAATCTATTTTTCTTACTTTTTAATTTCCGTATGAATGACCTTTCGTCCATCAATGCGTAGATGATACTCAGATTTCATAGAACTCAATTGCAGCAGCAATAATAAAATGTAAATACAATAAAATATAAGCGTAACGCTATTTATATATGATACATTGAAGATATATTATTTCTTATAAATATATGTATACGAGCAACAATTAAAAAACATAAATTTCAATTGATTTATTAACATTTTACTATGAAATAATAATACAGTTATATAACAAGAATTTAAAATGTACACTGCAAAATATTATTAAGTAGAAGCTGAAATACAGCTTTGAAATAAACTGAATAATTTCAATGTAGCAGCGTCACCTGTCGACTTATATATATACTCAAATTAAAACTAATGCACTTATACACTGCAGAATATGAGATATATCCGACCAGTAAACAGGAAATATTGGAGCCTAAGAGGGCCACCTACAGTATAATAAACACTCAAGTTGAAGTGCTTCGTTGGTAAGATGCTGCCGTAAACAGTGGAAACTCTGATTAGACATAGGGTTGGTGGAGATAGGGCGTAATGTATTTTTCGCTATCGATGGCAATGGAGGGCCTTAAGTGTTTTGTATGATTTCAATAATTATTTTTTAGTTCTTACTTATAAAATGATTAAAAAAAAAAAAAAAAATCTGGTGTGAAACATCCACACGATATCCATTACACGTATTATATGCATTTTTTTTTTTTTTTTTTTTGAGATAATGTGCTTAGAAGGCGTAAAAATGACCTAACGAAGTAGACACTTAAACATTTTCCGGTAAGAGAAACTTAATACACGTATAAAGACATATAAAATAAAGTTTACATAGCGAGTTAAAAAATAAGGGGAGGGTTCAAATGGTAGTTATTTTGTAAAACACCAATTTCCCAGATTTAAAACTGATCTACCCAATCTGAATGACTTTTAATTTTCCTGTAATAACCAAATAATATATGACAAAGGATATCTAAAATGGATTTATGTAATAATTTTCAAGAAAATCGTTAGAGCCGTTTTAGATACCATCTTTTACCAAAACTTGGCATACACAATTATTGACCGGAAAATAATAATTACATACAAAAGAATATTTAAAAGGGAGTTAATATGGCGAGTTTGAAAAAAAAAAATCGTACAGCCGTTTTTAAAGAAACGCACTTGCGAAACCTGAAATTGAGCTATTTATACAGGACGCCTATCCATTTTCCTAAATTGACCAACTATATAATTCGAGAGGACATCTAATAGAATGTTTATATAGCAACTTTCAAGAGAATAGTTAGAGCCGTTTTTGAGAAACAGACTTACGGTCCTACCTACGATTTCCGATGATCCACTTCAAATTATCCAATTTTCACCAAAATTTGGAAAGTTCATTTGTACACTAGACCTGTCTCAATTCTGAAGTTTCTTAGTTCTATCTTTATTAGTTTCGGAGATATGATAGCTAGAATGTTTCCTACATACATACACACGCTTATCAATTGCGAAAAACTAGTTTTTTGGACTCAGAAAACCTTAAAACATGTAAATACGGTGAAAACTCGATATAAAATTTTTGGAACGAATACAGTAATTCCATTACCTAAGATAGTCGGGTAACGGAATAAAAATAGTGATTTATTTTCAGGGGTCGATCCAGGCAAAAATTGGGACCCTTTTGCTGCCCCTTCACAAAATTCAAATCCCTAAAATGGGCCCCTTCACAAAATTAAATCCCTAAAATGGGCCCCTTCACAAAATTAAAGTCCATAAAATGGGTCCCTTCACAAAATTCAAATTCAGAAAATGGGTCCCTTCACAAAATTCAGATTTTTAAAAAAAGCCCTTTCACAAAATTTTGTTTTATAAAAGTAATATTTTTTAAAAAAAATTTCATGTTGTCAGTATTAGTTTTAATGAGTGTCTATACTTGTTTAATAAAATGCTATTAACATGATATTAGACAAAGTAACTGCTAAAATGAAAGGTTTCTAACGACAATTCTTTTTTTTTTTTTTTTTTTTTTCACAAAAATATTTTGATTTTTCACAAAAATAAATAAAAGTTTCACAAAAATAATTTGTTTTTCACAAAAATTGGCCCCAAAAATTAAAACCTGGATAGTCCCTGATTTTACTATTAAAAACATTACAGAACTGGAATTTAAAAGTAATAAGTACAAAACTTTGAAACAACACCATATAATATAAGACCTCACAACAATTGTTTCAGATCGAAAAAATACACGACCCTTCGTCAGGCGAAAAAAGTAGGCATGAACAAAGTAGGTATTTGTGTAGTTTGTGCGTTATCGCTATGTTTACAGAATGTGACAACTTTGTTCGCCTGACGAAGAGTCGTATTTTCTTTCAACCAAAACAATTGTTGACAGTTTTTGCATTGTATGGCGTTGTTTCAAAGTTTTGTACTTATTATTTATTTTATTTATTTATTTATTTATTACTTTCTCGTACCCATATAAATGAGTAATTTAATTCAAACCCTTTTTTTTTTTTTTTTTCAAACAATATATATATTTATTTATTTAATCTATCTTAACCTTTTAATGAAAGTGTTTGCTATTATTTGATTTTTTTTTTTTTAATTATTTAAAATTTGAAATATGTTCAGACTAATGTGTATATTTATTTCATTATTTAATCTTAAAAAACACACAGACAAACACACAAAACAACCGTCAAAAATACGATTTTTAGATTTATGGTATCTCAAAACGTGTAATTAAAGCTAAAACTCCATTTCGAAAATTTGACGCGGAAACAAAAGTTTATCTTCTGTCATGTGAATAGGAGAAGGCAATAATATTTAATTTAATTCAAGGTTTTTTTTTTTTTTTTTTTTTTTTTTTTTTTAACTATTTATTTGTTTATTTAATCTACCTTAGCCTTTTAATAAAAGTGTTTGCCATTATTTGATTTTTTTTTTTTTTTAACTATTTAAAATTTTAAATATGTTCAGACTAATGTGTATAATTATTTCATTATTGAATCTTAAAAAACACACAAACCAATCGTCAAAAGCCTGATTTTCGGATTTATGGTATTTCAAAACATGTAATTATAGCTAAAACTCCATTTCGAAAATTTGACGCGAAAACAAAAGTTATTTACTGTCATATGATAGGAGAAGGTAATAATATTTAATTTAATTCAAGCTTTCTATATATATATTTATTTATTTAACCTATCTGAACCTTTTAATGAAAGTGTTTGTCATTATTTATTTATTTATTTATTTATTTTTTAACTGTTTAAAATTTAAATATGTTCAGACTAATATTAATCAAAAATATGTGTATATTTAAAATATTTGTTTGATGATTTACTCTTTAAAAATGTATTTTATGTTCTTTTGGAAAATTATAGTTAATTTTAATGTACAACAGTAATTGGATAATCTCACTAATATGGATTAGTAATTTTTGAAACTATAATTATGAACACAATACTAAGCAGTATAAATTGTTAAGTCACTTATGACAATCGTTACCAATTTAATTTTATTTGTGAAAAACCCCTCAGTTTACAAGAGTAGAGTGGAAACGCATAGGTAAATTCCGGACCAACGTTTGGTCCGGAATTTACCCATGGGGTTGGTCGTGCGAAAAGCTACATAATTAGTCTGGTCCGGAATCTTCCTACTCCGCCCCCGCCTCTCCACTCGCTTTCTTCCGCCCAGTTTCAGTGAGGGGGGGGGGGGGTGCTGAATGAAACGATTTGGATTTTTCTTTTTTCAAGAATTAGGGAGGGTAGGAATGCGTTTTCTGATTTATTTTCTTTTGACTGGCTTCTTCACTGAATATTACAATTGCCAGTCCTAAGCCTGGAAAAAGTGTGAAGGAAAGTTAGCTAAAAAATATTGACTTGGCCGTTTTATAAGTTGTCCAATTATCCGGATTTTTCGTTAACCGGATCGGCTTCGGTCCCGACCGATCCAGATAATCGGCGCTCTACTGTATTTCGTTTATAAATTAATTGTCGATTTTATCCCGCCTGGCGATCGAACCTATTTTAAAATTTGCCAAATTCGCCAAATCAAATCTATGGCCGCCAAACTTCGTGATAAATTGCCAATAATGAACAAATAATTATTAAAAATTTAACTAAAGTAGATGAGCCAAAGGTGGCCACAGTTAAGGTTTGAAAAATTTTCATAATTATCTGGTTGGGTGTATGTAGCTGGATTTTTTTAAATTTTTTTTTAATTTTTCTTTTTTTTTTTTTTTCATAAAATGCTACATTTTTCTCTTACACATATCAAATATAATTTTCCTTGTCGAATGTAATTTAGGTATTTTTGTAACACAATTTCAATATTGCAGCTTCTAAGCCACCTTTGGCGCATAGTGTTCCGAAGATGGCTCATGTACTGAAAGTAGATTTAAAATGTACTTAAGATGTTCTTTTTTTTTTCCTGGTTTTTCTTCTTATTCATCTTTTAACACAAAAAAGACTTTCAAACCCTGTTTGTACAAAGTAGTTCAGAATTTTTATTCTGGGATTCATTGGTTGCTTTCGAGAGACCTCTGATATTTTCAATAGTGTAGAAATTGTTAGAGAATAAATAATAATACGTTTTTCCAAATATTTAAGCAGAATTTTTGAAAGTTACTCTTATTACATTAATTTGAGTATTTATTTTCTAAGTTGGCCCACATGTCCCAAGATTGCTTGACATCTGGGTCAGCTTGAAAACATGCACATAGTTGCCATTTTCATGTAATTAAACATTTAATCTGTCAAATTTATTAGAAATGAAGTTATTGTAGTTAAAAAAAAAAAAGAAAGAAACTTTCAGAAAACATATATATAATGCAGAATTAAAATATAGGCAAAATTCTCCATTCCATAACAAATACTAACATTTAATTTTCTATTTTGTTAAATAACTAAGCAAATAAATATAATAATAACATAAATATATCGTATAATTCTAGTTCATTATATTAAATCTAACCCATTTCCTGCAATCTATATAAATAAAGAGAAGTGTCTGTGTGTCTGTGTGTGTGTCTGTGTGTGTATCTGCGCTCTGGTGCTCACACTACTAATTGCAGAGCCTCCAAATTTGGACCCTGCAGGTGTGCACCTCATCGAGATTTTTTCGAATTTCGAATTTGAATTTTTTAAATTAATGTTTTTTCGAATTTAAATATTGGCTTCAATGTTTCATTTTTCAGAAATTTGTTTCGTTTCAAAAGTCTGCGTATCTTAGCAACGGCTATTAAACTATTTATTTATTTGAATTCATTTGAGGAAGAAATCTTTTTTATTATATTTATTGAAATCAAATAGTTATACACATACAGTAGAAAAAATTAAACATATTAAATTTTTAGATTTTGGCATATAGGTACCTGGGTCCCTGCAAGTGTGCACCTAATCGAGATTTTTTCGAATTTCGAATTTGAAATTATTAAATTAATGTTTTTCCGATTTTAAATATTGGCTTCTTTGTTTCATTTTTCATAATAATTTGTTTCATTTTCATTTAATATTTTGCTTCAATCGTCTGCGTATCTTAGCAACGGCTATTACGCAACTTATTTTTATTTAATACATTCATTTAAAGGCGATTTTTTTTTTTTTTTTTTTTGGAAACAAAATTGTAATGCAGTAGAAAAAATTAAGTATAATTAATAGTTTTAATTTTAAAAACGTTTTATAACAGTTACGTTTAAGTTTTTATAGTAGACCAACTTCTTATTTTTCATTTTTTAATTAATTCTTTAAAAAGAAAAAACTTTTTATTATTATTATTATTATTATTATTTTCAGTATTTATAGGGAAAAATGGAAGTACATACATAGTAAAAAGGATTAAATTGATTAAAATTTATTTGTTTATATATATATATATGTATATTTTAATCTACTTTTTATTTTTATTTATTTTATTACATTGGTCGAAATCAAATCGTAATCTAGTGTAAATATCATGGGCTATAAAATACATGGTTCAAAACTAAAATATTTAATAGATGCTGAGATACAGTCATCTTTAAAATCGTAGTTCTTAAATAGTAGCAGATCTTTCCTGTCGTCGATAAATATCCAGATTAAAGTGCCTGGGAAAGATCTTTCTGCAGGCATGGGAAACCTAGACCTGATGCAGTGCGTGAGGGAAAAAATATGCCGTAGACAGCGAGTACCCGAAGCGAGGTTTGAAGCAATTTTAGTTACTTTTTTTTTAGTTTTTGTGTATAATGTGGTGTAAAAAAATAAATATTGATAATTCTTTCTAAAATTCATTTAAATATAGTGACCAGCGAAGCGGGCGTAGCCTGCTAGTAAAAAATAATTGAATCTTTCCTACTCAGTAAAAAAAAAAAAAAAAAAAAAAAAATCGATTTTTTATTTTATTTTATTATCATTATTATTATTCCCAGTGGTCGTTCGTAGATGATGAAATCAAACAACGAATCTCATCATTTTTCCAACGGACTCATTTTATTTAAACAACCCTTAATATTTTGAAATACACTCCTTATTAATAAATAGTTTTGCCCACTTTCAATATAAATAAGGTATAAGATTTCAATAATAATATTATTTTCAAATCGCCAATCTGGGGGATTTTCAGCCTATTGTGTAACTCTTGGCTCGCAAAAGACTCTTCAACGGTTCTTTTAGCATTATTAAGTTTATGCAAAAAAAATTAACGGTAGCGGTTGCAAGTTTTTCTGTTGTTCGAGATGTATAAATTTTTGCTTTATACATATTTCTTTATGCTCAGATTTACATGATATTTAATCCGGCAGGACGGGCGCGGGATGTTTTGACACCCCATGCCCGGAAATATTTATCTGCTGTCTCTCCCTATAAACAGAAGTGGTTGGGTCCTTCAGTACCTGCCTGCAAAGTCATCCTCCGCAACGGCAAATTCAGACTCTTTTTCATTCTTACATAACACTCAGAAATTGAAGCTATATGTAAAAACCGCAAAAAATCTAAAGTTTCTGGTTCATGTACACCCTGATTATTAGGAAAATTCATGCCTCAGTATTCTTATTTACAGTAATGTATCATTTTTATTATAATAAATATTGTAAAGAAAATAATTAAGTGCCACATGGTAAAAATTACATATTACACTACGCTGAAAAAAAAAAAAAATAATAATAATCCCTGATACCATTGCTCCTGGTTCTTATGTAAAATGACCTCCTGAATCTGAATACGACACCCATTTTGTCCCATTACCCACCGTTTTCTCAGGACGTCACCTCCTTCACCAATTTTTATCAATCTTCAGTAATTTTATGGCCATGAATTTGATTTGGAGAATGGTAAATAATTATTTTAACTCTTAAAAATAATATATACATATGTGTGTGTGTGTGTGTGTGTGTGTGTGTGTGTGTGTGTGTGTAATAAGTGATAATGATAATTGATTAATAAAATATAATAAATATAACTTATAATTTCAGTGGGAAATCCCCCCCTAAATCTTCCCCTTGCTGAAGTTCATATTATAGAATTTTTCATCTCTTTTAGGCCTTCAGAAAATATTTAACCGTTAAAATATTTCTTTTCTTCACTATAAATCAAATTTATAGCCATAAACTTACCGAAAAGTGGTAAGATAAGGGGACGTCCCCAAAAAATGGTGGGTGATAGGACAAAATGGCCGTCGTATTCGGATTTAGGAGTTCATTTTACATAAGAATTTGTAAAAATGATGTTGGGGACAATCTTTATGCCAAGCAGTGTTATTTGATGCAGCTTTATGTCATAGAAGTTAAGATATAGTTTCCAAATAGGTCCTGAAAATTGCCTCCGTATAATGCCACATCTCAAATGATACGTATTATCATATAATATCACAATTTTGAATAATATGCATGTATATCTGGATAATGCTGATATAACATTAATAGGCAGCCACTTATGTGATAGCCATCAAAGTTTATGAAAAATAGTTTTAAAGCATAAACATCATTCATACAATTTTGATATGATTCCACACCATAGAAGCTGAGCTGTAGCTACCAAGCATATAATGAAAAGTGCAATGCAACAATACCACCTGTCGTACGAGTGTTATGCAAATCAATTATCATTCCCAGAATATAGGCATCAGAATGCTAAATTTTAGGCATATGTACGCGATGGAAGTTAGGATATACGTCTCCTCTTAATGAAGTTTTTAAAAGTAACTGTTTTTCTTTATTTATCTGTCATGTACATTCTATTAAAAATAAAATAAAAAATAAAATAAAATAAAAATTGAAGTTGAATTAAAAATAAAATATTATATTTAATAAAGTTAAATTTTACATAGATCACTAAATGATAAAAAATACAGCCGGATTTACTTGTTAAAAGTAAACATATTAAAGCATTTATTTTGAAGATATATATGCATAATTTTTGTTTTTGTTTTTCAAATCCAATATGAGTAATTTGTTTTTCAATTTACTTCAATTGTTTTTTTACTTAAGAGTAAATAGTGTGGCTTGATATTCTCTAAAAAAAAAAAAAAGATTATTATGTGTCCTATTTTATTTGAAGAAAAGCAGTAATTGAATCTTAAATGCAATTCAAATTTGAAAAATAAAAATAATAAAAAATATTAAGAAAACAATGTTAATTCTATTTACTTATTTATTAAATAAAAAGAGAGAGTGTACATTTTAAATTAAACATTTTTCCTCTCAAATGAAATAAATAGTTTAAAATACGGAAAATAATCCAATTGAATATCTAAAAATTCATTTTTTACGTTATGCGAAATGCTTTATTTATAATGCTGGGTTTATTAATTTAATAAAAAGGTCTTTTTTTTTTTTTTTTTTTTACATTTATTAAAAGAGATTTACATTTTTTTTTTTTTTTTTTTTCAGTTTGGTGTATATATATATATATTATATTTTCTGAAACTTAATCAGAGCATTATTAATCCTCCGAAGAAAAATAATAATAATAATAATTAAAAAAATATATAAAAGAAACGAAAAAAAAAAACAAATAAATAAAAATTTATAATGTATTTCTTTTTTACATTTTCCAACAAACTTTTATAATAAGTTTTTATAATTTCAGTTTGTGTGTATTATTGCACGTATGTGATATTCAAGTTCATTATGTCTTGTTTCTTGTTGTAAATTGTGTAGATGCCTTCATTATTTTGTGTACAGAACCATCCCGAAAAATTCCAAAGCATAGTGTTGTATGAATTTTTTTCTATAAACCATGTTTTTGTACCTTTATATTGTACAATGCACAATACACAATGTAATTCGCATGTTTTACTTATATACAGAAAAACATGTTTTCCTCTAAATATCAGCGTATATAATTACATTCATCACTGACTGACTCTCTCACGCTTAAAAAGACTAAGAGAATTAACTTGACTATGTCTGTGTGTGAACGCAAGTTGCCACCTAATTTTCATACTTTAGTTAATTTTTATAATCTAATTCTCCGATCGATAAGCTGTTTAATCCGACGGATTCAGAAAAATTGCCCCTTTCCTTTGTTACCTTATTTGTAACGAATTTTTGTTTAGATTATTTTTTTAAATTAATTAAAATATTAAAATAGACATACCTTTAAAAAAGATATTTAAATTTTTAATTGTTGTCTTTTTTTTTTTTTTTTTTTTTTTTTTTCAGCATAAAATAAAATATACTTTTACGAAAAATAAAAATAATAATATTAAATATTAAATTTGCTCATGCATAGGAAAAAATCACGTCTATAAAATAATAATAGTAATTTTAAAATTTAAAGGTAACGAAAAGATAAATAAAGCGCGCACGGGCTTACTACCAAATGAATTATTTGAAATGAGAAATAAATAAAATGAAATGATAATTTTTCAACCGGCGCCTTAGTCACCCTACAACTAACTAGTTAAATTATAAGCATTAAATTTTACATAGCTACACAATAATATACAGATGCATAAGGCAAATAACTGGAAATTGCTAGAGATGTGTTAAGCGTTTTTAAAACTTTTCGACAATGTTTAAAAATTATCATAACTTCGATTAGTCTTTCTCTATTATAAATCCTAGAAAAATCCATAAAACTCTTTCTCCTTGATATATGTTATTCAAGACTATCATAGGCTATTTCCTTCTAGAATTGTTGTAAACATCTCTTGATATCTTCGTACAGAGCACCTCAAAAGCACTGCGTACTTTTGAAGATATTTCCACCAACTGTATTTTTGTTTCGAAATAATGACTGGGAATTTTCACGATTAATTTTTCGTAAAAAATCTTTATTCCTTTTTATACTGAGGCAGTAATTTGGCAGTAATTTATTGCCAAGAAAAGCTTTATCTTATTTTAAGTATATTTTATATATTTATTTTCGATCACTCAAAAATTATATATAAAGCTATATATTTAGTACATTTCTTAAAGTAATATATATATATATATATATATATATTACACATTCATTTTAAATATTCCAATATTCCAAAATTTATTATTATGCGTTTAGGCAGACTATAATTAAATTATCAATTTTCAGTCAATTACAGAACGTGCTTTGCAGTTTAAATTTTTCGATAAACAATTTAAAGTACATATTTTCCAATAGTGTATAACTTAATTAAATGAATAGATAAAAACTTAAAAAATTCGCAAAATGTCTACTGGAAAAAGCATAAAATTCGTTTTAAAATGCATATATTCTGTTTTCAGATAATGTAGAGCATTAATTTTAATTTCTAAAATGGGCAATTTCGCTCAAAAATTTATTTTAACTTATCATGAAAAACATCTTGTTTAACAAACAAACTATTTTGCGATAAATTTCAAGGTCAAAAGAACAGAGAATATTCGAGGTTTTGCTGATATTATGCGTTTTTCTCTGAACAGTCCTAAAGCCCTCTACCCATCTACAGGTAGGCCTCTAGGATTAGGGTTTTTATTATTATTATTATTATTATTATTATTAAAAATCGATACTCGTGGACGAAATCTCAATATTTTAGCTGATATCTTTTACCTCTTCTTGGGTAAAAAAAATATTCAAATACCATAGGAACATGCTGAACTGTTTTAAAAAGTAAGCACACTTGCAATTTTAAGTATTTCTTGCCGAAATATTCAAATAAAATATACTTTTCTTATACTTTAACTACATTGAATACAATTAAATAAAAATATTACGAGAGAGAAATTTACGTGATATATATATTTTTTTTTTCTTTAAAAATTCTATGCTAAAAAAGCATAAATAAAATAGCAATAAATATGTTAACAGATAAATAACCACAAAATTATCAAGCTTCGTTGATTTTTGAATAAATGCCTTAAATTACTTTAATTAAAAAACTATAAAAGTTTAAAATTGAAAAGGTAAGCAAAACTTCTTTTTATCTCATAACTAAATATTTTATGCATATTTTAGGTCATGTATGCGTGATATAATAAACTCTTTCTTTTTTTTTTCTTTCTTTTTTTTTTTTTTTTTTTTTTTTTAATAATAAAAAAGTCCTTGAAAAACAAAACACTAAGAATAAGGAAACTTAAATGAATACATTTCTATCCTTTTCAAAATGCATATTTTCTTTTAAAATTTCATCAAAGTTTGAATAGTTCTTTTTGAAAAACATTTTTCTCTTTAGAATTTGTTCTAGAAATATCCTATCTTTTCTGCCGCTTCATTACAAAAGATTACATAAAAATATTATATAACACACTTAGCTTTTGTTTGAGAACAACATAAATATTTATTTTTTATTTTTTTTCTATAATCAAGACTATTCTCAAGTGTTTTAAAATTAAGATCTTTTTGTACCGCAATTCAAACTTTTTCCTGTTTTTGTAGAATTTAAACAAAATTTGCTTTCCTTTATAAAGTGATATTTTTAGGCCATTTGATTATGAAAATTAAAATTATTTTACACACACACACACACACACATATATATATGTGTGTGTGTGTTAATTCATTTATTCTATCACACAAATTTTGCATTTTAACGCGACAGGGTGCAGTGCAAAGTCATGAGGGGATCTTTATATGCGCCTAAAATCGACTGAGATATTTAGTTTCAATTTTTGGATTTTTTTTTTTTTTTTTTTTTTTTTTTTTTTTTTTTTAGCTTTTATTAAGGGGTTGGTAACAAAAATTCTTAATAAAGCAAAGATCCCTAGAAAATGTGGGAAATACTCAAACTTTAAATATCGCGGTCGGATGGATTAAGTCGTGACGATATATCGTATTATATTCTCTTTATAACGTCATCTGTGTCATTGTTATCTTTATATAGGGTTGTTACACACCCGCCTTTTTCCCCTGATTCTTCCACCAGAATATCAGTATGATAATTTTTACTTTATAAATGGTGCAAACACACTATTAAAAATTCAGATAAAAAAATGTTGGTGGAAGAATCCGGGAAAAAATGTAGTCTGTGACCGCCCTGTTATAGGTTTATCCTAATGGAAATATTTTATCACCTCTCAGCACAAAACTTTGTCATGATTAACGTGTCATTTATTGAAACATAATTAGGCACCTCTGGAGTCTGACTTACTTATTCCTTTCATTCAGCATATGTACATTTGCGGTGTATTAAATGTGAGCACTATCTTTAGTCTGAGAGTCCTCCAGAAAAATTCCCATTTAAATTCGATATTTCTGGCTAACTGTGGCATGGAAATACTCAGATTTAAGGTGAAGCGATTTGCATGAATTACGCAGGTTTTAGAAATTGCACTTTTCAATTTTATTTATTTATTTATTTATTTTCACTGCTTTGATGTCTCTGATGTGTTTTAATACGCTGAATTAAAATAATTATAAGCTAAAAAAACATTTTATAAACCATGTTTTCAAATTTTCTGTTGAATCACAGCTATAGAGCTAACTACATTAGCACTTTATCAATGCGTATGAAATCTTTAAACCGATAGTGACGTCAGTTTTTGTGAGGTACATAGTTTAACTTTTTACAATTTTTTAACGCTCACGTTTAATTAAATTATTTATTTAGTCACGTTTATTTATTTTTATGTCAAAAGAAAATGAATTCGTTTTTTTTTTTTTTTTTTTTTTTTTGCCAATAAGTAAATTACAGCTGATATTTTAATGGCTATTTATAATTGTATTAGGAGGTTATTATTTTCATATTTTAATTAATTATAAGAAAACTATTCGAAAATCGGACTTCGAAGTATTGTGTTGTCACCGGGTTCTGAGCTACTGTGAAAGTTTCAAATGTCTAGCTAGTAGGGAAGTTAGTTAAAATTCGATTGCAAGATTTGTGCCGGACAAACAAACAAACATACAAACAAACAAATAAACAAGCAAGAATAGAAGTTAATAAAAACATGATAAAATGTTTGTCTTTTCTTGCTGTTACGTAATGGTTTTTGCAAAGTAAGGGTAAAGTTCGAAATAATTCACACAGAGCCTATAACAAATTTGGAACTCTTTACGTATAAAACACATTGAAAAAGACTATTATTTACACATTACCTTTTAAATGTGTTTCTTTACATCGAAGCTCCGTTTAGAGATTTTTCTTTTGCGCACTGTTTGAGGTCACGAGGGGGCGTGATTCTCCAAGCAGCATCCAGCAATAATCTGTTCACTTGTTAACACTCCATTTACCCCGATACCTCCTATGCATTTCTTTAATGGTTAATGAAATAGCTGCCCTTGAATGTTTAATGAACCCTTGAATGTTTAATGTTAATAGCTGCCCTTGAATATTTAGTCTTTAATGTTTAATGAATAGCTGCCCCCCTCACATCATCTTGATTTTCCGGGAACTAACTTAGATGGGAGTTCAAAAACGGAGCTTTAAACAAAAATAAATCTTATTTTTTACCAAAACTGCATGTGGTGGAAATATTTGAATAGTTTTTCTCAATTAGTATCCAAAAAAGCACCAGAAAAACACATCACTTAAAAAAAAAAAAAAAAAAAAAAAACATTCAGACCTGTGTTATCGAATTTGTGATTTTTGATAGTATTATTTATCGGCTTTTAGGAAGATTACTATGCTCTAGCTCATGAGTTCATTTTATTGTTCTGGAAAATTTTTATAGACATAATTTTTTTTAGCATTTAACTCTTTAGCGTTCAACAGTTTTGTACTGAAACTAAGTATTAAGTCGGTTTTTAAAGTTGTGTTCCTTCTCTGTTCGGTAGATGGCAGCACTACTTCGAAATTTAATAAATGGCGTTTCATAAGATAAGCGATATGTATAAATTAATTTAAATTTCCTACTAGATGACAGTGCACTTTGTTCATTCATTATGCTCTCGTGCTTGTCGTATTCACCTAAAGGGAAGGGCTTACCATTATTTTAACCTGAAATAATTGTTGTGATATTTTTGAAATTTACAATGTTTCCTTACAAATTAATTAATTATTAAAATAATTATTATTTGAATTCAATTATGTTTTTTATATTTGTGTAAATGTTTCAGACCGACTCTTTCTCAAAATTTAAAGATGCTAGCTTTTCCTGTTACTTATTTATGATCAGCTAGGTATCTAGTATCTTTTTTTTTTTTTTTTTTTTTTTTTTAAATTAGTTTAGAAATTTCTAAAAGAATGTATGTATTGCATATAAAAAAGTTAAATGATTTGAATTTGAGAATTTTCATATTCACACAAGACTGTGGTATTTGATCAATTTTCTGTACTTTCCCATGATCAAAAACAAAAGTCACTCTAAATACATATATATATATATATATATATATATATATAACGTATAATGGCTCAATCTTTCTTTTTGTAGCAGTCATGACCAAGGTAAAAAAGAGTAACTAATTAATCCAGTCATTTAACCAGTTAGCTTTATTTTAAAATATAAGGCTGGTGTTTCCCACGTAGGTGAGGAACCAGTGCAATGCTTTAAGTAAATACATGATAAAAGTCTTAAACAATATGGAAAAGCTATTACATAATTCTCTTTAGCAAAACTAAAACGAAAAAAGGCCATATTTTAATGATGCAAGCACTTTTATATGAAGGAAAAAGGAGAAAAAACGGAGGACATTTCTCCCTACTGACGTAATGTCAGGAGATCAAAAAGGTGTAACTTAGTGCTTTCTAATTCTTCTATTGGTTTCTTCCCTTTTGTTAAAAGGTAAAACTTTTAACATTTTACTTAAAAATTAATCATTTTAAAACTTCCTTTCAAAATTTAACTATTAGGAATTTTTAATAAAAAAATAATAAAAACATAAGAGATTTATTTCAAAAATTGAAATCGGAGATCATTATTTAAACACGGGAAATAATTTATTTAAAATCCAAAATAATTTATTTTTTCAGTTAATAAGCTCTGAAAAATTATTTAATAAACCCAAAAAATAATTGATAAATATTTCCCAAAATCCAGAATAAATCCCAAAATATTTGGTGAAAAACATCTGAAAATGTATTTATATATGTTCTGGATTATATTTTCATTTATTTCTAAAAAATATCTTTCATATTTTGTATCTGCAAAGATACATCGCTTTCTCTCTTAGAGCTGACGCTGTGACGTCACACATTCCGAGAATTTCTCAATCGAGTTCAGTGTCCTCGTCTACCGAATGTATCTATCCGCATTTTCAAAAAATAGCGTCACTTCGAGAAATTCAACAAAAAAGAGAAAAA
Organism: Salticus scenicus; assembly: GCA_963930645.1. Lineage (NCBI taxonomy): Eukaryota > Metazoa > Arthropoda > Arachnida > Araneae > Salticidae > Salticus > Salticus scenicus. Next base: position 110,938,646 of record OZ005662.1, read on the forward strand.
ATGAATTAATCTTTCAATAGATCAAAAATAAACAATCTGTGAAAAAAGATAATTCACTTTAATCAACTTGGAAGAAATGAGTTAGAATAATGAAAAAAAAAAAAAAAAAAGTGTGACTTACATCTAGAAAATAAATTGTGCCTCTAATTAAAATAATTCCATGACATAATTCTAAATTCTAGTCCAATTTGATAGTGAATCCTATAAACTCCTATTAGAATTCTAGAGCGTTTTCCTAAATTATCGTGGTCAGACTCATTTAAAAATCTCTGCAAATTAAAGCGAACACAACAGACGAATTTCAGTAAATATAATCTTGGTTTATGACTTAATTGTAGGAAATTAGCGAGAATTTCTCGCTGTATAAAGAATTCATAATAGTCATAAAATATTGTTTTACCACCTAGAAAAGCATAGACTAGAAATTCACGATTATTTCGTCAAAACAGTTTATTTGGTTACCTTACACGTACGAGGTCTGTCCAATAAATACGCGAACTGGTGCCATCTGTTGGCCATGACGCGAACTATAGCCTCGCTCACTAGCGGTGCTAGTTGCCTGAGACCCAATGAACCATCAGTGCGTGGCGGATCGTCGAGCTGTGCGTATTGTGCCAGTTGTGTTAGTTTCTGTTGTCCTTGTTTTTACTGTGTGTCGAAAATAAATAAATTATTTTTCTTACAGTTCTCAGGCGTTTGAGAGATCGCTGCGTCGTGTGCGATGAAATTTGACCCAAGGCGATGGATGGATCCTTCACCATGACAATGCACCTGAACATTCAGCATTGATTGTTCGCCAGTTTCTGGCAAAAAATTCAATCACCATCCTTGATCATCCTCCCTATTCGGCAGATCTCGCCCCGTGCGACTTTTTTAACCGACTTCAAAAAAGAAGGAAGGTTCTCAATTCCAACCGTATGTTTTTTTATGTTTGTTAGCTCATAACTTCTGAACGGATGCTCCGATTTTGACACTTTTTGTTTTGTTGAAAAGGTCTTGGTCTGAAATAGGTCCCGTTGTAATATCTTTACAATCTAAACAAAATACAGGGTGCCCAAAAAAACCAGTCCCAACTCTTTTAACTGCTAAACGGCTGCAGCTATAGTGTTAAAAATGGTATGTAAGTATAGCAAAGTGGCCATGCAGTACAAGGTTAAACCGCTTGCAGTGCCACCTGGTGGAAAATAGCGGAGTTAGTGTTACTATCTCGAAAACGGTTCTAGAGAAAAAAGTGAATTACAAAATTGAAAAGTATCATCGATTTAGTACAAAAAGATAGTTTAGACATTCATGCTAGCGTTCCTATCTCGGAAACGGTTCAAGACATGGTGAAAAAGTGAATTATAAAATTGCAGGGCATCATCGATTTAGTACGAAAAGATAGTTTAGATGGATGCTAAAAATACAGTGCTAAAAACGTGTATTTGTTTGTTCGCAATGTCTTACACTATGCACACTTGAGCTACATTGCACACGTTGTAGCGTAGCTGGTGAGACAAACGTTATATAGTTCAAAATACGGTTACTTGATACTTTTTGTTTTGTTGTGAAGATCTTGGTCTGAAGTAGGTCCCATTGTAATACCTTTACAATCTAAAGAAAATAAAACGCCATCTGGTGAAAAACAGCGGAATCAGCGCTCCTATCTCAAAAACGGTTCAAGATGGGAGAAAAGTTAATTACGAAGTTGTAGAGCATCATCGATTTACTACGAAAAGACAGTTTTTAGACATTATTGCTAAAAATAGAACGCTTAAAACGTGCAGTTGTTTCTTCGCAATTTCCTACACTGTGCACACTTGAACTACGTTGCACACTTTGCATCGTAGCGGATGACAGGTATACACTGTGTGTTCAAAGTACTGTTACTGTAAGCGGTCACATCGATTAGCGCAAAGTCGTTTTCAACCAACTTCAGAAAAGAGGGTGTCCTTAATTCGAGCTATGTGTTGTTGTTGGTGTTTGTGAGCTTATAACTTCGCAAGAGATGCTCTAATTAACCGACTTAAAAAAGGAGCAGGTTCTCAATTCAAACCGTATGGTTTTTTGTTTTTATTTTTGTTTGTTAGCCCATAACTTCTGAACAGATAATCCGATTTTGGTACTTTTTGTTTTATTGTAAAGGTCTTAGTCTGAAATAGGTCCCATTGCAATATCTTTACGATCAAAAGAAAATACAGGGTGCCCAAAAATGTCAGTCCCGACACTTTTAACTGCTGAAAAACTGCAGCCATAGTCACAAAAGTGGTATGTAGGTACAGTAAAGTGGATATGTGCAACGCGATCCAACCGCCTACAGCGCCACCTAGTGGGAAACAGTGGAGTTAGCGTTCTTATCTCGGAAACAGCTCAAGACAGGGGAAAAAAGTGAATTATAAAATTTCAGATCATCTTCGATTTAGTACGAAAAGATAGTTTAGACGTTAATGCTAAAAACAGAAAGCTTATAACGTGCATTTGTTTGTTCGCAATCTCCTATTTTGTGCACACTTGAACGACATTGCATATGTTGGAGCGTAGCGGGTGACATTTATGCTATGTAAAATTCAAAGTATGGTTATTGTAAGCGGTCACATCGATTAACGCATAAACATTTTAAACCGACTTCATAAAGGAAGAGGTTCTCAATACAAACCATGTTTCTCGTTGTTATTGAAATTTGTTGGCTTATAACTTCGTAAGAGATGATTTAATTTTAATACTTTTTTGTTGTCGTAATGATCTTGGCCTGAAATAGGCTTCATTATGATTTCATTAAGATATAAACAAATTACAGGATACTCACAAAAGTCTGTTCTCACTCTAACTGCTGAACGCATGCAGCTACACTGGTAAAAGCAGTATGTAAGTATCGATGTTGAAACTTCTCTCCGTCAGCTGCAATGTATATTTTGCTCTTTGTTTGAACTTTACGCTGCGCAATTTTCAGCGCATCTAGTGACGCGTATTCATTGTAAAGTTCAATATATATGCCTAACAGAATTTTTGGTCACGAATACAGCGTATCCGTTTTTTACATTTCTAAAGACTTTTTAACTTAACGTATGTTCATTCAATAGATAGTTTTTTGCTCATATCCGATAAAGACAAGAAAAGTGACACAACTTAAAAATGCAGCATTTGAGAAAAATCAATTTAAAAATAACTTGACTAGAATAAAACTGGCACAACTGTCTCTCGAGTGGGTAACTTTCTAGATGGAGATGTAACTTTTTTGTTCACATTGGGTGCATTTCATGTATTTTTCAGTGACATAAACCATTTTTTGAGTTATGTTACTTTTCTTGGAAGTTGTGATTTGTGAAAGTGCCGTCGAACGTCTTTTGATGTCCTGCTATATGAATAAGTTTTCACTGAAAAGAGAAAAATAAAATCTTTTTGTAAAAAAATGGAACCGACTCCAAAAAGCAACTACTATTAAAAAAAAATAATGTATGAAATGAAACTAAATTGCGCCTAAAAGTATAAAATAATTTCCTTCGCCAAACAACCTATAACACTACAATTAATCATAACTTTTGAAGTCGGCGCAAAATTAAATAAAAATTTATACCTTTATTCAATACAAAAATCAAATCCTATTCAAAATGCACATCTCACATTGTCACCTGCAAAACGCAGCCGAAAACAATTTTGATTCAAGAAAACAAATAAGATTTCGTAAGCAGCAAAAATTGGCGAAGATGCTGGTATCTGACGTCCTTGGTGAAAGAAAAATCGCAAAATTATCTGGCAAACATATTTAATTTCTTTCGGATGTCTTAATTAATTTGATAAGGTATATTAAGAGAGTAATCAAGAATATGAAACAATACTTCGTACAAAATATATTATGAAAAAATACATCTTGCGTGTATATTTTTGCAATACGTTTTGAACGCCAAATCCAAAAGCCATCAAGGATGATAATTATCAAAGTTATACCAAATTTGCAAAGGAAACTCTAACTTCCTAGAAACATAAATATCGCATTGTGAAGAATGTTCACTGTTCTGTGTAGATGCTACCAATGGACCAATTGTATACAGTGATAAAGTAATAAAGGAAGCATGAAAATGGATCATTCGAGACGACAGCATTTGTTGTTACCGATCTAAAAACAAACCTTTAAAAACTAATTAAATTTTATTTAATTTTGCGCCGACTTCAAAAGTTATGATTAATTGTAGTGTTATAGGTTGTTTGGCGAAGGAAATTATTTTATACTTTTAGGCGCAATTTAGTTTCATTTCATACATTATTTTTTTTTTTTTAATAGTAGTTGCTTTTTGGAGTCGGTTCCATTTTTTTACAAAAAGATTTTATTTATTCCCAAAATGCAAAAATGTGATGAGGGGACATCACTGGGAAGATGTGGACACAATAAAGCAAGAAACGACGAGAAAATTAAAAGGTCTGACTGTCGAGGAATTTCAAGGGTGCTTTTAACAGTGTAAAAGAAGATGGAATAAGTGTATAGTAACGAATGGAGAGTACTTTGAAGGGGGACAAAATCGATGTAGACTAAATTTTGAAAAATAAACTTTTTATGGCCTTAGTTCGCGTATTTATTGGACAGACCTCGTATAGCTCGTAGATCTATATTTCTAATTGAGGGACTCAGTAAACGACCACTTATTCATTTTAGATAAAGGTCGTATACTTTTTTTTCTCAGTGATGAATTTGAGGATCTTCAGATATACACAATGCAATGATTTTTTTGCTGGTACTTTCCCAGGATTAAAATACAAAATACTAAAAAATTTTTAAATCATGGTTATTAGTTTACCAAATGAATAATAAACCTTCAATAAATTAGGAAGCTGAATATAGCTATATAAAATAAGCATTCTTTATAAATAGGATAAAGTTGTTAACTTGTATTAAGATGAAAATTTAAAGTAACATTTTTGAATTTTATGACAATTTTCTCACTGGAAAATTATTTAAAACTTTTCTGAATGTATGGTGTATGATTTTATTTTGATCGCCAGAAAAAAATATGTTTTTTATTTTGTTGACGACCTATATGTACATTACTGTTTTTCTAATACTGTGAAAGTAAGAATGACAATTAATTTTATAAAATATTCCTTTTTCCAAAATAAAATGACTTTGTTAATGTTAAATATGAATTCTTTATTTTAATTTTTTTAAATGACTTTGTTTTATATATCTTATACTATTAAGTGAGCAATACTTGTATATATATACACTACCGCTCAAAAGTATTTGCCCACCTTGTTTTTTTTTAATATTTTTACCATATTATTTTTTAGACATATAACTTTTATTAATCAATAAAATACACATCTAATCATTACTAAATATTATAAATTAATTAAGATATATTTATTTTTCAAGAAGTAAATTGATTTTATTAAAAACACCAATGAAAATGAAAATTTCATAGACGTTGTTTTTGGCTTATATTTTTAATTTGGAGATCTTAATTAACAATTTTATTATTTAATAATGATAATAATATACTATGTGTCTGACATATATATTTTGTTTTATAGGTTATCGCCATATTTGTGCTTTAATCCATTAATAATTGAGTAAATTGACAGTGTTCAATTAATACAAGTAGAAATTGAAATTATGCCAAAAAGAAAGGAACTTTCTACTCTGAAACGAGCTATGATTATTGGTCTACATCAGAGTGGTAAATCTAATCACCAAATTGCGAAAGATTTACGAATTCCACGCCGAACTGTAGATTATAATGTAAAAAAATTTCAAGTATCAAATAGTTTTGCTAATAAAAAACGCAGTGGAAGGCCCCGCAATACAACTTCTACTGATGATAGATATTTAGTTAGAACATCTAAACGTAACCGTAGACTCACGGCACCTGAAATCACTGCCCACGTAAATTTAAATAGAGATGTACCCATTAGCGTTTCTACAGTTAAACGAAGACTTCAAGCTGCTGGTCTTCATGGTCGTATTGCTGTAAGGAAACCTTTGTTACGAGCTGTAAATAAGAAAAAGAGACTCCAATGGGCCAAAATACATAAAGACTGGACAACCAAAGAATGGGAAAAAGTATTATGGAGTGATGAATCTAAATTCGAGATTTTCGGATCTAAGAGAAGAATATTTGTTCGCAGATCAGCTGGAGAAAAAATATTAGATCAATGCGTAGTACCTTCAGTAAAGTTCGGCGGTGGTTCCGTAATGGTATGGGGATGTTTTGGAGGTGGTTCTGTTGGAGATCTGGTTAAAATAGATGGAATATTGAAGAAAGAGGGGTACAAGAGAATTCTTCAAAAGAATGCTATTCCATCAGGGAAAAAATTAATTGGAAAGGAATTCATTTTTATGCATGACAATGACCCAAAACATTCTTCAAAGCTATGCAAAGCGTATTTGGAAACACAAGAACGAAAGAATGTCTTAAAAGTAATGCAGTGGCCTCCACAGTCTCCCGATCTAAATCCGATCGAATTGATGTGGGATGAATTAGACAGAAAAGTCAGAAAATCATGCCCGACATCAATTACCCATTTGTGGAGCCTTTTGCAAACAGAATGGAAGAAAATCGGCAAGGAATGCTTGGAAAAACTAATCAAGAGAATGCCAAGAATATGTGCTGCATTAATAAGAAATAAAGGAAACCATATTGATGAATCAAAAATATGATTTAAATATTTATTTTGTTTATCTTTCAGTTTACTTACATCTGTATTTTTGAATAAAATATAAATTATTATGAATTGTCACAATAAATTATTATTAAATCGTCTTACAGCATTATTTGGATGGTGGGCAAATACTTTTGAGCGGTAGTGTATATATGTATGTATATTTCACTGTTCTCGAAAACGGTAGCTCGGACAGTCACGTGATTTAACACAAAAGTGCCCTCTGAAGAGTCATTGTGCATATCGAAGTCAGATTTTCGAATTTTTGATTAGTTTTCATTTAATTAATAAAAATATGAAAATAAAATTTCCCATTTCTATAATGACGCAGATGGAGAATCTTAGGAGAGATTTGATTGGTTTATTTGATTTTCATTGATTTGAGTGTATTTTACATTGAACTACAGCTACGTTATGAGGAATTACAACAGAATTGATTGGTTTATTTGATTTTCATTGATTTGAGTGTATCTTACGTTCAACTAGAGCTACGTTATGAGGAATTACGAAAGATTTGATTGGTTTATTTTATTTTCATTGACTTGGGTGTATTTTACGTTGAACTAGAGCTACGTTATGAGGATTTACGAGAGATTTGATTGGTTTATTTGTTGAGTGTATCTTACGTTGAACTAGACCTACGTTATGAGGAATAACGAAAGATTTGATTGGTTTATTTTATTTTCATTGATTTGGGTGTATTTTACGTTGAACTAGAGCTACTTTATAAGGATTTACGAGAGATTTGATTGGTTTATTTGATTTTCATTATTTTGAGTGTATTTTACGTTGAACTAAAACTACGTTATGAGAAATTCAGAGAGATTTGATTGGTTTGTTTGATTGGCATTGATTTGAGTGTATTTTACGTTGAACTAGAGCTACGTTTTGAGGAATTACAAGAGATTTAATTGGTTTATTTGATTTTCATTCATTTGAGCGTATTTTACATTGAACTACATCTACGTTTTGAGGAATTGCGAGAGATTTGATTTTTTTTATTTTCCTTGATTTGAGTGTATTTTACGTTGAACTAGAGCTACGTTATGAGGAATTACGAGAGATTTGATTGGTTTATTTGATTTTCATTGATTTGAGTGTATTTTACGTTGAACTAGAGCTACGTTATGAGGAATTACGAGAGATTTAATTGGTTTATTTCATTTTCATTGATTTGAGGTAGGGGAGTCCAGTGATGTTCTTTTTTTTTTTTTTTTAACATGCTTGACAGTGATTGCTGCGGCGAAAAGGTGTTTCGTACGTTTTTAGATGCATGCACAGAGAAGTAGAAGTGTCCAGTGATTTTTTTTTTTTTTTTTTTTTTTTTTTTTAACATGCGTGATAGTGATTGCCACAGAACAGAGTTTCGTGCGTTTTCAGATTCATGCACAGCGGGGTAGGGGTGTCCAGTGATTTTTTTTTTTTTTTAAACATGCGTGATAGTGATTACAGCGGAACCGAGTTTCGTGCGTTTTCAGATTCATGCACAGCGAAGTAGGTGTGTTCAGTGGTGTTTTTTGGTTTTAACATGCGTGATAGTGATTGCCGCGGAACCGAGTTTCGTGTGTTCTGAGATTCATGCACAGCGGTGTAGGGCTGTCCAGAGATTTTTTTTTTTTTTCATGTGCGTGAAGCGTACGTACGTGCGTTATGTTGATTGCGGCGAAAACGATTACGTGCGTCCTCTGATTCGACCATTCATCGAATTGTGACTTTTATTGTACGAGTAACAGCTTCAACTCTTTCCAGAATATTCGACGAATTAATATTTCTATTTGACTGTTTTCGAGAATATTCGTTTTAATAATAGTTTTGTTTTCACAGATTCGAGAAGTTCAAAAAATGTTTGCTATTGTCAAGGAGGACCCATACGAAAACTATGAAGAAAATAGTCGCCAATAGAAATACATTTATTTAAACGTTTCAGTTTTTCAATTAAAATGAAATCCTTTAAATATAGTGCCTAGCGAAGACTGCTAGTATACTAATAAACTCGTGTGAAATATTCGCACTTTATTTCTGTTCTTATTTCCCTTTAAAATTTGAAACTCAAATATTATACCAATTTCATCACCTAATTAAAATTTTACGAGAAGCCAAATTTTTACTATAACTAAATAAATATTGTGCAATAGTGAAACCAGAATCATTCAAAGAAAAGTTTCAAAATAAAACTCATGGTTGACGACTCAGTTTTCATACTTCCGCAGGCAGTACAGTTTTAGTAAAGGACCCTTATGACGCCTTTTAAATATTTATCGCCATGAGTGCGATTTCATTTTATTTCTTTTGGCGTATTTTTTTGTAAAAAAAAAAAAAAAAAAGAAAAATCCTATTTTGACTATATTTTTTATGATTACTTTTTTAAGTCAATTTAGGATAATAATTCGTATTCTATATATATCTTTAAAATATTGCTAGGTTTAAAACGACACTTTCAAAGATTCAGAAGAAGCAACTTTTAAAAATACATTTATCCATAAAATAATGTCATCATACAAATGTCGTCATTTTTTTCTTATTAGTTCATTGAGCTGAGTCCGCGTGCTTAAATATTGTTCATTGTTTTAAATATTATTTTTTATTCTCGCGTATTTTATTAATTTCACCACTGTCGTATCGTTTCGACAAAAAATATTTGTAACTGGTCCACGTTAAAGAAATATTATACAGATAACAAAGTTCTCCATTTGTAAATTTCCAAACTGTTTAAAATATTTTCTTCGTGCAGAACTTAATTTTTCTTTATTAATTATCAGAAAAAATTTACAACTCTTTTTGTGAAAAAAAAAAAAAAAAAAAGTATACATGTTTACCGGGGCAGGGATACCGGACCATGCACAAGGCGCAAGCCTTTTCTGTTGTTACTCTTTCTTTAATTCTTTTTTTTTTTTTTTTTTTTTTTTTTTTTATTAGATACTAACATATATTCTTTGAGCCGTGCGTTACAGTATTAGATGTAATAGAAACATTTACCATCAATTCTAATTGAAATTTATTTTATAAGTAGAAGAAAATAAGTGCTGTATTTTATTTTTATTATTTATTTATTTATTTATTTATTTATTTATTATATACTAACATCTTTTCTTTGAACCTTTTCTTACATTTTTTGATATAATAGAAATAGTTACCTTTAATTCTAATTAAAATTTATTGTAACTAATGTAATTAAGTATCTGAAAACTAAATGTTAGTTTTTTCTGTTGCTTAGCTTGAATATATTTTATTATTTCTTCAGGGAAAATTTATTGTAAAAAAATAAATAGTTTTTTTTTAATGTATTATTGGGGAGAAAGATAAAAGTAATTGTCTGCTTTAACAAAAATTGCTTAATTTTGTTATAATTGCACACTGCCTTATTTTATTTATGTACATTTTTTAATATTTTAATTAACTAGCGTAATTATTATGAATTTAAAAAGTATGTTGAAACGTTTATGAAATAAACCTTTCTTCTGTTTTTTTTTTTTTTTTTTTTTTTTTTTTCAATTTATTTTCAAATGTATTGCTTTATAGGAAAACAAAAAGAATATTCAGTGTATTTTTATAAAAATTGTTATAAATTGTTCATTTTTTGCAATGATTTCCAAATATATTTCCTTTTAGTCACTTTAAGTAGATGCAGTAATTAAGTTTATGTTTTTAAATATAATATTAATCGTGTGCAAAATTAAATATAGAAACTTTACAACGACAGTCTTGTCATAAAAACGTTTATGAATTTTTTTTTAATAAGGTTGTGTATGTTTTTAAACGTTTATTCACAGGCATTAAAAAGAAAGTAGTTTTTTTTTTTTAACTTCCGTAGTTTTGAGGAAAAATATTGGATGCATATTCATAATATCTACAACCTCTTCGCACTAGAGGTCCATGTATGTGGACCTCTATTCTTTGCTTTATAAAATCTAAACCGTTTAAAATTTTACAATTTGATAATAAAAAGCTGAATATCTTGGCTTTAAAATGATACCAATATATGACAACATAAAATCAACTTTATTTCTGAAATATAATGTTATTTTGTTTAATTTCGCAAAATGGGTTTAAAGAGTGTGGTCGAAAAAAAATATGTAATTTTACTTACAAGGAAACATTCAAAAGGTGTCGTCTTCAAAAAATATTGAAAAAAAAAATATGTGATTCTACTCTTCATAAAACACCAGGAAGTGAAAAAATTATCGGCTGAAATGAATTACAGCGACCACAAAAAATTATCAAAATTAAGCATATTTGGCGATTTAGCGCTGTTAGGCGTTCAGTTCACTAGCACCGAGATTGCCGTGTACGAACAGAACCGTGTTTTGTTTCTCCGCCAAGTACTCAAAACCAATCGCCTAACAATGTGAAATCGCCAAATATGCTTAATTTTAATAATTTTTGTGGTCGCTGTAATTCATTTCAGCCGATAATTTTTTCACTTTCTGGTGTTTTAGAAAGAGTGGAATAACATATATTTTTTGAAGACGACACCTTTTGAATGTTTCCTTGTTAGACACTTCACCAGAGTACTTAGAGTCTTCACCAGAATAAAATGAAAACTAACATATATTGATTTATTTAAGGGCATCAGATTTGATATTGTGTTACAGTTATGAAGATTTAAGTAACTTAATAATTTAGAGTTTAGTTGTTTAAAGCCATACGTTTGCATCGTACATTAATAGCCCCATAAATTATAAATTTAAGAAAAAAATACATTTTTTTGTAATATATAATGTGAGGTATGTGTCTGAAAACTTCAAATGCTATTTATGTTGTTGTAGCTTCAGTTGCGAAGAGGATAAAAGCTAACTTGATTTCCTATTGAATTAATTATAGAGTTAGGTATTACAAATATAATGTTTAAGAAATCTATTTATTTTTTTAATTAATTTAGAAATATTATTATTATTATAATTATTATTGATCAGTGCTAGAAATTTTGAGGTTAAATAATCACCTCTTGTCATTTTCCAGCTGAAAATAAATTAACTAAAGTACAGACAAGTCTTGTGTTTAAAATTCAAATAAGTATTTATTGTCTTTAAATTTGGGTGCAGGAATACTCCCCGTTGCTTCATTATGTGTACTGAAGTTAACTTCAAAGCACCTCTAAAGTCTAAAAGCGAAAATGAAACGAACAGGATACCTTTACTAGCGTTTAAGTTTTGTTAGAGGCAAAGAAACACTCAGAAATCTCTATCTCCAACTGCCCTCTACTTTGGATTTGTCTTTCCTTAAATACTGTCATTCGAGAATCAAGTTACTTACATTTAACACCAAGCCTTGAAAATTCGTTCCAACTATTTACACACAACTAGCCGAATATGAAATCGACAAATGTACTTTTCCAACAAAACTGTTTCTCTATCAAACTAGAAACCCATATCATACATTTGTCCAAATTTCCAAAATTCATCCTATCTCACTTGATATATCCAGAAATCGAACTCACACATAAAATCTTCTCAAAACTTCTAAATTTGTAAGAATTTATTTCTTAAAGCGTCTTACAAAGTAAATTAATAATGAAAATATTTGCTCTGTAAGGCAAGGAACAAATAAATTATAGCTAGAGTGTTTGGTCTTTGGGCTTTTATTTGTATATTTAGATTAAATAATTAAATAATTCACTCTACGTTAGGATCTTTCACTCTATAACATTTTCAGAGTTTTTTATTTGGCTTTATCAATATATATATTATATATATATATATATATATATATATATATTAGCATATATATATATATATATATATATATATTAGCATATATAGTTACTCTCATCACTGATTAACTGACTCTGTCACGCTTAAAAGGGCTAAGAGATTTCCTTGCACTCTGTCTGTGTGTGAACGCAAGTTGCCACCTAATTTGCATACTTTAGTTAATTTTAAAAAGTCTATTCGTCCGTTCGATCCGACGGATTCTGAAAAATCGCCCCTTTCATTGGTACCTTACATGTAACGAATTTCTGATTTTATTTTTTTGAATATGAAAATAACACCTTTAATATAGACATTTAAATTTTTAATTGTTGCCTCTTTTTTTTTTTTTTTTTTTTTTTTTTTCAGCATAAAATGAAATATGTTTTCACATAATATATATATATATATAATATTAAATTTGTTTATGCATATGAAAAAATGACGTCTATAAAATAATAATAACAATTTTAAATTTTAAAGGTAATGAAGAGATAAATAAAGCGCGAACATTTCGCACGGGTTGCTAGCAAATGAATTATTTGAAATGTGAAATAAATAAAATGAAATAATCATTTTTCATCAAGCGTCGTAGTCGCCCTACAACTAACTAGATTATATATATATATATATATATATATATATATATATATATATATAATATTAATTGAGTATTTATTGAGTTTTTTATTTCAATTAAAAACTCAATTTTTCTTTCCAGTTTTGAACAAAATTAGGCGCATGAACATATTTCCAGTCAGCAATGGAAATAAAGAGTTTATAAATAAAAAAATAAAAAAAATTTTAAATAAAAAAATATTGTAAAAAATACATATATAATATACTAATCTTTTTAAATACAAAAGCAAATGAATAATCAGCTGACTGAAAAATAAATATAAATACATGTAAATTATTAATGTTATGAAATATAAATATAAAAACAATCCGTAAATCATATTAAAACACCCATATTAACACCACATGCACAGTGCTCTTTGTTTACGATATTCTGTACACAACAAATGGGTTATTAATTTATTTAACAGTTTAAGAAGGTTGTAATTTTTTTGTTATAAGAAAAAAATATTCCTATAAGAACAAAGTGAAAATGTATTATAACCTGGTTTATTCCCATTTTTAATTTCTATATAATTACATGCACTTTACAAGACTTTGTTGCCATCTTTATCGTAACATTTAAATAAAATTAAGTTTCTAAGTGAACTGACACTACTGTGGATTTCAAGAACTTAGGAAGATTTGGTAGCCAACAAGATTAATATTTCTTTAGTTCTTCGAAGAAGTGCCAAAATAAACAAAATTTCACTTTTGTATTAAAATAAGTTATTCCAGAAAAAATCCATAATGACATATTTTCATCCTAATTTCACGTTACCATTTATATAGCTGCAAATAATGAAACACTTTTCCTACATCATGGTGCAGTTGAAGATTTGTCCGCAAATGTCCTTGGGTGTTGCAGCGCATGGTCTTCAGACTACTAGCACAGGGTACTATATACAAGCTACTAATTATAATATAAATAGTATATACACTACTACTAGCGCAGGTTACTATAGACACGCGCATGCTAACCTGCTAGAACTTAATTCTGATAAAGACACTTTTTAATTTCCAATTCGACCTCATTCACTGTTAAATTGCTTTTAATTTCGATTTCAACCATCACAGCAGCATAAAACTGTATTTCAAAATTATGGTGTACATGTTGGAAAAAAAAATAATGGACTCTTCCCAGTTTCGTCTGCTCAATCACGTGATAGAGGAAAACGAAAAATCGAATTCTGAGAATCAAATTCAATTAAATATTGTTCTTAAGAACAAAAATGTTAATATTTAACATAAAATAAAATAAAAGTAATGTTGTGCATTTGTAAACAGTAGAATAGTTGTATTGTAAATTTAATATTTTTTAAAAAATACTTCGTGTTTATTTATTTTCAACTGTAAGAATGGATTTTCGTATGTTCTAGTGTAACTGTTATATTAACTGATCTAACAATAAATAATATCTTGTTCTTGTAGAATGTTTATGGATTATAATTTGAAATTTTAAAATGTTTTCATTTAATTTAATTGCATAAAAGTGTTACAACAAGTTAATTAACTTAGTTACTGGTCTAAATGGATTTACGCAATACGATATTGCACTGTCACTGATTTAAGTACCAAAAATCTGAGTATTTAACACGTTCTTCATGAACATCAATATCAAATATAAACTAAATGATGATTGTAAATGTATACAGCAAACAAAAGATGATGAATAATGATATAAAATGGATTAAAAATGATGATGTATAAAAAAAAATAACACAGATTAAATAAAATTAATCAAAAATAAGAATAGAAAATATGTTATTTCAGCAATCGCTATAGATATACAAGAGTTCGTCAGCTATTTGTTTTTCATCTATCATGTGACCTTTGACGTCAGGTGGGAAGAGCCCCTTTGTTCCTCTTAGTACCCTCAAATGGCAAACCACTTTGAGTACTAACAAAGTATATCCCCTTAACTGTTATATATATATATATTTAAATGTTTCATGCAACATTCTGCAAGGGTGTATTCATTCCTAATTTTCTATCTCGGTAAGAACTTTCAAGAATTTAGCAATTAAAATCCCACCCATGCCCATTTACCGATTAAATATAGATAATATCCGTCTCCTTCCCTTAAATAATTAATATCCGTCTCCTTCCATTAAATTTTCCCTCAGCTAGATACATAATATTCAAAATTTGTCCTGGAGCATTCTCTGTACGCTCCACCTATCGTCCATCTTATATACTGACCAAACGTCCCCATTTTCTGGGGACAAATGGGGACTTCCTTTTTTATTGAAGGCATTTTTCTAAGTTTTAAAAAATTGTAGAAAATAAATTATTAATCAGTAATACTTTATTTTTAGTCATTATTTATTAGGAATGAAAAAATATATCCATAATTGGATAATTGCAGAAATTTTTAACTCTTCTCTATTATAAAGGTACTTTGATCTGGTCAGCCTACCATCTTAGAAAATGCGGGTGTGTTCGTCGATCTAAGTGTATCCAAGAAAATTATCGAAGCATCTGGATCAGGCAAGTTATTTTTTTCTTTTAAAAAGTTAAGTTACCTGTACTCTGTTCTTTTCACAGCGACACTTAGATGCTAGAACCAGTGAGTACATGCATTGATCTGGCAATTATTTACCCCTTTGATGGCAATAAAACCATAGACTTGGCTTCGACAATAAGGTAGGGGCCACGCAAAGGCTCCTGAATCCAACTGATGTTGGAAACAAAAAATAGACTTACAGTTAAAGTAGAAATAATGAGCAGACATATTAGTTCGACAGAAAATGGCCTTTTCGAGAAACTTAAAGACTTCGTGGGCAAATTTGAAAGCTTTCTGACCAAATCCGTCGAAAATTGGTATTTTATGTTTTCGAAGTTAAAAAGCCCTAACTTTAATAGGAGCCGAGTTGTAGAATTTGTATAACGTAGCTCATTTACCCATGAGTTTCTGCCACAGAAGTAATTCTAAATTTCGTTAAATAATGAAAGCTACAATAAAAAGAAAAAAGAACTCCTAGAGGTTTCATTTCATGTTTAGACATAAAGCTGAGCGGTTGTCTTTGAGAGACTGTATAAAACAATTGATCAACGTTGATTAATCTTCTAAATTACTGATTTATGATGTATTTAACTCGGCCATGGAGGGCTGTGTATAACGTTCCATATTTTCTAAGTAAATTATAAATAGAGGTAAATTTTTATTTATAAATAATGTTAAATTAAAGAAATCATATTAGAAATTTTGAATTTAACATTAAATATACATAATTACACATATATATGTATATATTAAATAAGTATATAATCCTAGTATTAGTACATAATTAGAAATTGCTGTAGATTTAAAATATTAATAAATAGTATATGTAACATCGTATTGTTGAACGTTTGCATGTCTAATGCTGGTTAATAACAGATCATTAATTTATTCAATATACTAATTATAGATTTTTTATACCTGGTGTATTTCAAATTAAATTAATAATTATCTTGTGTTTCAGAATTCACAGTCGTTTGCATATTTTTAGGTAACACTGAAATATTATTTTTTAATGAAAAAATAATTGAACATGAAACCACAAATTAAACACGAAATTAAATGTAAATTGGAAAAGCGTTTTCTTTTCTCTTTTCAATTTGCATTAAATATATTCTGTTAAATTTACTGAATATATAAACAAACAAAGGCTGTTAATTTGTAATTTCTTTAAATCTTAAACAAATACGAATAACGAAAATGTAAATTCAAATTTGAATATGTTGGTAAACAAAGGAAATTTCCTTCATTCGACATTATTCCGTAAAAGTGATAAGATTTGTTGGTAGAAATAATTTAATTGTTTAGTTTAAGTAGAAGTGTAGGTTTTTTTTTCTTTTTTTAATAAATATATTTATCTAGAATTTTAAGAAGTTAAGATATCTGTTTAATGTAATATAATTAAATGCAAATTACGTTGGAATTTAATCAAAACTTAATATTCGTATTAAAATATTTGTGAGGATATGATGAATAACAGATACTTCACTTATTTTCTCAAGAAAAAAAATATTCTAATGATAATATATCTGTCAAGTTAAATTATATTTTCGATTGAAATCACTTATTTACTTATATATATATATTCAAATAGAAATGTATGAATTTTAATTACAAATATGCAACATACTTATCGAGAAATCTTATATCAGTTTGATATTTTATCGTGAAATTGGAATTCAAATGGAATTTAGTAAAAAAAAAATATTATTCATATTAAAATATTTGTGAGGGAAAGATACATAACTTCAAATACTTCATTCATTACGTAAAAAAAAAAAAAAAAAAAAAAAAAAAAAAAAGTGTTTAAATCCTTATATTTTTTAAAGTAAACATTAAATATTCAAGCATTCCAAATGAAATATAGTGATGCATTTCATTATTTACTTAATATGCGACAATCAGTTTCTCTTACCCACATAATGAGGGAAAAATCTGAGGGTGTACCATAAGTGTTTTACACATTTAAACTTTGATTAAAAAAAATAAAGTTTTTGACGGACGGAAGTGTGGTTTCGTATTGTAACGTTTCTTAACCCCTTCAGACCCGAATTTTTTGTCGTTTAGGAAAAAATTATTTTTATACTAAAATTAACTTAATTCATGTGAATGAAAGCAACAATATACTTTTTACAAAAATATTTACTCATTTATATATAATTTTTAAATGTACATTTTAATGGACATATGGTCCTTATTCAAAATTTGTAGCATAGGAGATCTTGAGCGATATTTGTATGAAAAAAAATTCTCTTACTATATTATAAATAATTTATTATTATATTATAAATAATTGCTTTTGAATAAGCAGTTATATATATATATATAATTATTATTTTCTGTGAAATCTTTCAAAACAATTCCTCTCTTTTACTGAACACAAATGGACACGACATTTGTCACAATAAAAATGTGTCCTTCCTTTGCATAATGGCATCTTGCATCGTGTTGCTTCTTTTTTATCATCGATTTGGGGCATATGGTCCACATTATCGTGTTGAATTTCTCTTATTGGTCTTTTCTCACAGCAACGAAATTTTCTTTTTCTGTCCGGTGTAATTTCTCCTTCACTTTTTGAAGGACGACCACGTTTCTTTACATTTACAAACTTGTTCTTATAAATTAAACTTTTGGAAACGTGCATACGAAATTCCAACAAATCCATAATATCTTTTTTATGAATTTTTGCTTCGATGCAATCTTGTTTATACTCTAACTATTAGATAGAGCAAAATCCACAAAATGCATAATTACTCGAAGGGTCCCTTTTCGAGATCTAATACATATGCGATATAAACTTATATACATATCGAGCAGATCAACTCCTCCCATGTTGTTGTTATATTGCCTAAAAACTTCAGGTCTGTCAATTTCGATATACGCTGATTTTTGCTTATCCCACCGTTTTGTTTTATCAACTGTTCCAGTGCCAACAAAGTTGGAAGCCATATGAACTGGTTTGTTGTCCAGACACTTTACCATGATAATGCCATCCTGACTAACTAGATCTTCAGAATAGCCTCTTTTCCTTTTTTATATCTTTATCAGATATAAAATGTGGTTTATAAAACCTATTCATACGAACTGTACCAGCAGCATACATTTTCAATTCCAATAATCGCAGAAGAAGAGCATAAGAGTTGAAATAACTGTCAAAATACACTGTATGACCTTCTTCCTTTGCGATTTCTAGTAATTCTAAAACAATTGCACTACTTTGGCCATATTTTTTCACGTTGTCTCTGTTTATTTCAGTGGTACTACCTTGATATGGTATAAAATTGTAGGCAAGTCCATTTGGTCTGCATAATACAAAAATGTTTAATCCCCACTTGCATGGTTTATTTTGAACATATTGCAACATGTTTATTTTTCCTGTAAATGGGATCATTTGTTCGTCTATGGAAATATTTTGTCCAATTTCTAATTCCTTACAGCGCTTTAGCACTGCATCCATAATAGGCCTGACCTTGTAAAATTTATCTGTGCAAGCATTAGGCCTTTCTAAATTATTCACCAAATGTAGCATCGTCCGTAGCTGAAAGAACCTACCTTTTGACATGTTTTCCAAGAAAACATTTATGCCAAGGACGGAACTCCAGTACATTCGTATATGTGAGAACTTATTTAGACATCCAATCATAATATGTAGTTCAAATAAAGTTTCAATTTCAATAACATTTGTTGGTTTGAATAGAGTTTGTCCTTGTTGAAGTGCGTATATGTTTGTATATTCGGCCATCTGTTCAAAAATTTCATCTGTTACATATTTAGAAAAATATTGCATAGAATCCAATACAATAGAATCGCCAATTTTGTCATTCTCTATCCATTCGAATTTTGGTACATCGGGTGTTTGTTTCCTCCATCGTACTCTTTTCTTATTTTGAAAACCTTCTGTAGTGGACTCTGATTTAAAATTTCATCTTCTCTACTGTCTCCGATTTCCTCAACTTCTCGTTCTCTTCTTACTCTTTCATCTTCACCAACTTCATCTTCACTTTCTTCTATGTCATCAATATCTGAATCATCCCCATTTTCCAACAATTCTAATAGTTTATCTACGTATTTTTCATTTTCTAAATTAGATTTATTTAGTTTCTTATTCATCTTGAAGGATAAATAATCTGCAAAAATATTTTCAAGAATTGTATGTCTAACTATTACTCGCAAAACATTCAAATCGAAAACTTTGTACAGTGTTTCCACTGATTGGGACAGGATGTACATTAGTATGTACATATTTTTTATAGAGGTTATAATACGAAGCCAAAGTAAATATCTTTTGTACAATTTCATTATTACGTAGACCCATACATACTTTAGTGGTGTGTATATGTTTTGACACTCATTTGAAAACTAAAAATGAAAAACTAACAATATTTGCTACTTACTGCTGTCATGGCCATTCAAATTTCAAACTACTCACATAAGAAGCACTATAACTCAACACACAAAAATCAGATGGCGTTATAGACGTTATTCTTTCATATTAGATGATCACTTGTAGGTACATTAGGTGTTGAAACGAAGTTTAAACCTATACAGCATAAAATACAGCACGAAAACTGTTATGTACATTACAATGTGCATGGGGACCGAAGGGGTTAAGTTAAAAAGGTTTGTATAAACAAATAATAAATGAACAGCATTAAATTTTGTTCATAAATGGCTTTGAAAACATCATGCATTTTGAAAGAATTACGCAGATAACGAGCATTTATATTGTAAAATTTACAACAATACTTCAGCATGTGTTTCTTCAGAATAATTATTAAATTAAATATAAATGTACAGAAATAAATACAAATATATTAAATTAAAATAAAGACTCCAGCGTTCGCGACCCCTAAAATTTACACCAGTGTTTGTTACCTCAACAAAGACATGTTAAAATAAGTGTTTAATAATATCTATAATTTTGAATCCACCCGCGCAAGATTTCCTAGAACCGGAATATTTAACTCGAGCGGATTTAAATTCATAGATCTTAATTGACAGTTATTTTAACATGTCTCTTACGAAGATGAAGAACACTGGTGCAAATTTTAGGGGTGATGAACATTCGTGTCTTTACTTTAAATATAAACAGTATTAGTTTTTTACGTCTTCAATACTTTTATGTCAACCACAGGGGAAACATACAATTTGTGCAATTCACATAACCCTAATCGATAAAAAGTCTCATCCATAGAAAAACTACAATAAATGCTATACAGTGAAACCCCGATCTATCATTCTCGCATCCATCGTTTTTCTGCATTGATCGTTTTGTTTCTATTGTCCCTGCACAAACTGTATTTAAATAATGTTAACGAAACCCGCATGTATCCTTCTTGGGAAAAAAAAAAAATAAATCCCACATTCATCGTTTTGATATTTTTTTTCCTGACCTCGTAAAAAATTTCTCCTGAAGGTCAAGTGGACATAAAAACTGGAGTAACTTCTTTCAACCTAAAATAACTCTTTACCCCACTTCTAAAGAGGGTGAAAATTGTGACACCGTGTCTCCGGATCGTCTATTCATTTTCTAATTTCAGCATGGTAGGAACGAATATCTTAAGTAATTCAGAAAATTGTTTTGAAGAATGCGGTTAAGTGCGAAAAAATGATGAAGAATACCAAACAGAAGGGCAAAAAAATGATGATGATGATGATGATGATAATAATGTAGATGAAGATTGGTTGCGTGTAGCAGAGCATGTGTCTAGTACAAAATTTAGTGATAGTTATTTTCATTAATCAAGACGTTGTGACATGCGATATCCTAAAGCATAGAAGAAATGTGTGATTTCAAAAAATGAAAATAAAGGCAAAAAAACAGAGAATTATTTTCACGCCGATAAGGCTGAGCCTACACCAGTACCAAGTGTCTTTGACTTAATTATGGCGCTTGAAAATGCACGAACTTTTATATGAATACATGAAATTACAGAAAAGGACTAGAAAATTGTTGTAGATATGGAAAAATTCCTGTTTAGTTTATAAAATAAATGAAAAACCCAACGTAAAATTACTTATTTTTAAAAATATATTTTACTTAATATTCTACAACTATTAATTTATTACTTTGACAGTTTGAAAAGTAACAAACTAGTTATACTGTATATATTGTGTGTATTAATTCATAATCTTGGTTTTCTTCGTGTTTTGAATTTAATCCGCATTCGTCGTTTTCCGGCTTTCACTTTTTTTTTTTTTTTTTTTTTTTTTCACGCGCTCCGTGAAAAACGATGGATCAAAGTTCGACTGTCTAAATAAAATATAACGTACAGCGCCATCTAACAGTAATACTTATAACTTTTTTTTTTTTTTTTTTTTTTTTTTTTTGATCAAACCAAATTTTTCATCATAAGAAGTACTAAAGTATAAACATATGTATGACACACTTGTATGACACATACTCAGTTTTGTATTAAAGTTTAAAACGTCTCAGGGAATTTGGATCCATAATGTAAATTCATCCATTTTTCCGAATAAAATATTTTATTTCAGTTTTATTAACAATTAGCAGGCTTCGCCAGCTTCGATGGTCGCTGTATTTAAAAACTGAAAAAAAAAAAAAAAAAAAAAAAAAATGTGAATCACTATTATGTATATATATATAACTTTAAAAATGAATCTATTGGAATAATTTTGAACCTCGCTTTGCTTAACTGATGCCTACGGTATTGCCCTTCCCACCCGCGCTGCATTAAATCCAAGTTTGCATAGCATGCAGCAAAGTCTTAAAGCGTCATTTGAATTTGGATATATATCAGACGACAGGTGAGGCTGCAATTAATCAAGATTAACAATTTTAACGATAGCCATATCTCAGCATCTATTAATGATTTTAGTTTTGACACTATGTATTTTGTAACACTCGTTCTTAATTATCATTTGAATAACATTTGATATACAATGCAAATAAATAAAAAAATAATTCATTTCAAACAAATTAAATAAATAAATTTTAATTAAACTTAAATTTTGAAAAGTTTAATCCTTTTTACTGTATAACTATCTTTCCTAGAAATACAATAAATTAAAGGAAAAGAAAGATAAAAACTTTACCTAGTGTAACAGCCATTGCTGTGCGACGCAGACGATTGAAATTAAAAAACAAATTTAAGAAAATGAGAAGACATGTTAATAATAATAAATAAATTCAAATTCGAAATTGAAAATAATCTCGATGTGGTGAACCCTTGCATCGTCCAAGCTACCTTTCTACCAAGCATTGAAGTTTTGCAATGAGTAAACTGAGCTCCAGAGCGCAAAAACACAGACACTTCTCTTTATTTTTATAAATTAATTAACAAATAAAATTTATAATAATGTTTAAAAGATAATATTTAGTATATCAATAGAAAATATATATATATATATATATTTTTTTTTTTTTTTTTTTTTTTTTAACGATTAACGTCAATTTTATTTTGCTAGTTTAATTTTTGACAAAATATTGCATCAATTATATTAATCGCGTGTGAATATATTTCCTTTCATAAATAAATTAAATAAAATAAAAGATTGAACGTATAAAATTTATTTTTTATAGGCAACAGTTTGAACATTAATGTTTAAATATCAATTGAAATTTTGAACTATATAAATTATTTTACGAAAATTATTTATAGCTTGGCGCTGCTATTCGAGAACTAAGTTTTTCGGACAAATTATCATCTTCACTTTATAGTAAAGATGATAACAGATGGCAGCATAGACAAAAAAGTTTAATTAATTAAAAAAATATGTAAATATTATATTTAAAAAAAAAAAAAAAAAAAAAAAAAAAAATTCAGGAATTACTCTACTATGAAAAGACTGAATATTTTTCTTTCATTAGTTAATACTTTTTCCATTAATTATCTGAAAAAGTTACAAATTGGACCTTGGAGGAACGAACTCACGACCTACTTGTTATTGGATTGACGCTCTAATTGAATAGGCTAATTAGCCATAGGAAAACGCGTCACATTTACGTTTGGTTTTTATGAGGATTTTAATTAAAATATTGAAATTTCAAATTAAATAAAATATTTTATCGAATTACTTAGAGCCTATAGCATTCAAGGAAAGTGTGACTTTTCATCAGTGAAAAATGTTTTCAAATCACCTCAGTAGTTCCAGAGATTACCCTCTACATACAAACAGACTTTTCCTTTTTCCCAAGTTCTTATGTATTTACTGTCATTCACTACGGTATGTTTGTGAATCTCAACCAAATAAAAAATGCGCCTCTATTTTAAGGTAAATACAAGCTTTTTCATTTGTCTCTCCTTGCCTCGGTTGGTAAGAGCGCCATGTTAGTAATACGGTGGTCCCACGTTCGATACCCTGAGGGTCCGGAGTATAAATTTTTGCAGACAATTAGTAGAAAAGATGTCAATTGATAAAAGAAAATGTATCGTTGACTACACAGTATTCTAAGAAAATTTGAAGAATTTTTTTAAGAAGCCTTTTTCTTACATCTCTTTTTAGAAGCAAAAAAGAGATTTTTGTGGACTACAAACGCCCTCTATTGGACGGAATATTCACTAAAATGTCAATGAAAGAATTAACAATACAAACTAAAAATGATTAGGAAAAACACATAAACAATAACCAAATCAGTAAAATGTTGAGTTATAATATAAAAAATAATAATAAAAAGGTGCCTCAAACGAATAATTAAATTGCAGATATTGGCCCTTAATCAGAAAATGAAAGCACAAAACTTATAGGCAATAGTGTGGTGCTGCCATCTGTTGTGAATTTTAAGAAATAATTTCTCTTTTCTTAAGACAGTTCAAATTTCCCCATTTTGGTTAATAAACAAAAAAGTTATTTTTTTTTTTTTTTTTTTTTTTTTTTTGCAAATTAAATTTTATTTTAACTTCGAAAAGATTTATATGATACGCTGTAATAAGAATTTGGGCTTTAAAATAGATTATTATATATTAGTGGCAGTGGCTAAGCGTCCACGAAAGCGATGGAAGCTTTCCCTATTTAAGATTTTTAAAAAGTAATCAAGTAACGTCGCGTCGTCGAAAGACTGAATTGATTATTCTTCTGCTTTTGGAAGCGCATCGCTTCGGCGCTTCCATAGTTTTCTGAACCACGTCTCGCCCCTGATTAGTGGAGATATTGATAACATAAACATAATTAATATAATGGAAAAAAAATTATTTTGATTTTAACATCCATCATTTTCAATCCAATTCCAGCGCAGGGTGTCCAACTCACAATCTCTGGACTGGAAGCCCGACCCTTTACCTCGAAGCCCCGATGCACGACAGCTTCCCTCTAATATTTCATTCTTTTTTTTTTTTTTTCTTCGTGGTTTTCATGGGGATTGTTATTAAAATATTAAAATTTCGAATTAAAAATGCATTTTATCAAAATTAATTATAGCTTATAGCACTCAGAGATAGTCCAGCTTATGATTAGTGATTCTTTTTTTTTTTTTTTTTTTTTTTTAAGTAGTTTCAGAAATTACCTTCCACGTACAAACAAAGCTGTTTCCTCTTTATATATTAGCATTGGTTTTGAATTACAAGTATGTATAGATTTTATTCAAGTAGAATATAGCGAGTTTTAAAAATTACAGTGTATGTAACAAGTTTTAGTAACTGAAAGATCCACTTTTATGAAATTTGTTACGCATAAAAGAAAAACATGACTAATTAATGTGTAACTTTTAAGATTAATTAGTAACTTTTAGGATAAATTAAAATGCATTTGTGAAGGGGGGATAAAGGGAGGGATAAAGGGAGGGGTAAAGAATACAATTACCAATGTATTCTTTACCTGCAATGTAATATGTAGCTACGTATAACTTTAAAAAGTGAAAACTTTTCTTCAACCTAAAAATTATATATAAAAACTACTATAAAATTTACATTGCAGAACATTTAAAACTATATATAAATATTTTTTTTAAGTAGAAATAAAAATAACAAATATCACTTCAATAAATAAAAAGAAATTGCTCTCTTTTTAAAAAGAAATATTTAACATTCGAACAACAAATAATATTTTTTTTTTCTAAAAAAGACTTTTTTTTTTCGATACCACGTATTTATTTAGTTTCCTTTATTATTTCCACAACAAAAAATAAATTCTTAATTTAAATTTACATGCATTTTGAAAATAACAGATGTTGTTCTTTTATGTTCTGTTTACGTGTATTATCTAAAATTTAATAACACATAAGCAAAAGGAAATCGTTTTTGTCCATTTTTACATAATTACAGCCATTTGTAAGTCTTTCTTTTACCCAGAATAAATAGCGGAAAAAAGGGGGAGATGTAGATTGAAATTGCTTTAAAAAATACAAGAGATGTTTGTGTTCTAATAATGGCTTTCGCATTTGTAAATGAAAGTAAACAAGGTTTTGTATTATTCATGGAACAAATAATGCAATCTTTTTTTTTTTTTTTTTTTTTTTTTTTTTTTTAAGAAAAAGAAATAATTCTTCCTCGATTTTTATTTATTTATTTATTTTTTATTTATTCAATTGAAAAAAAAAAGTATTTAAGTAAAATGTACTGCTAGTTTATTTTCAAAGCATTGTTACCAAAAAATTGTTCTTGGTTGTTTTTTCATTGTGTTTTTCAATATAAAATATGAATGCGTTATTAAATTTTAAGGTATAGATTGTTAGTATAATTTTACAAAAAAAATAGAATTTTTCCTTTCTTTTAAATCTTTTGTATGCTGCTATGTTGACGCGACCCACTGGCTATGATTAAATAGGGAAAAACTGTAAAATTGTGTAATATAGTTATTTGGCAAGAATGAATTTTGAATTACGTTAAATACTTAGTGTTTTTTGACTAAAATAATAACTCACATCAACAAGTATTATTAATATGGTTCTAATAATAATAATAATAATATTAATATTAATAATAATAATATAAATATTTCTAGTGCTATCCAAATTGGATGCCTTTCTTCTGGTTTTTATTGTCAAAAATGAAAAAAGGCTTGTCTCCAAACTTGACAGGCAAGAACTTCTTTGAAAGAGTTGTTTTTGTGATCAACAAGCCTTCTTCATAAATATTTGCCAATATTTAACATGAAGTATTAAGTCGAGAAACATGAGATAATTTTGGCACTAATTTAAAAATTTATCAACCTTATCCGTCAAAATCCTCAACTGCATTCCTTGTATTATAACGTAATTTGGTACATAAAGTGAGTATATATACATTAAATCTACAGTGGGTAATCAAATTATTACTTTTATTTATTTATTTATTTATTTAATATATTTTATATTTTCTAAAAAAAAAAAAAAATGTACTGAGCGAAATAAATTCTAATAGTCTGAAACTTCATGCATGCAAAGAACTTTAAACAATTTACATTTTCCACTATCGATTTAGTTTATAATACAATTAGGGAATCGACCGTAAATTGAAGAAAAGCGCAAATCGCTTTGGATCACCCTGCATTATAAAAAGCAATAAATGACTCCTAACTTTGAAACATTGTGTCACATACTATGTACAAGATTCGTTTTTTTTTTTTTTTTTTTTGTGATTGCAAAATTAATTTTGCAGACATAAAAATGTTTTTCAAAAAGTATCAATTTTTTGGCAAGTCCTTTGCTTATAGCTAGAATGGATTTCCATAAAATTTTACAAAAATTGCAGAAAAATTAACAAAACATTAGAGAAATATCATTCTGAAACATAAATTTCTCACGTGAAATATTCGCTGATATATGAGCATTTATCATAAATAATTTTTTAAGGCCCATGCACGAGCGACAGAAATTTTTTTATTGTAGGTTGAAAGCTAGATATATTAGGCTACTTTTGTCAAAAATTCATTTGAGTAGAGTAAAAAATTAAGAAATTGTCGGCAAAAGAACAAGCTAGATTTTAGATATATTTTCCAGAGTTGAAATGTCATAAGGGGTTTTCACATGCCGCGTAATTAATTTGAAGATCTAATTATTTTAACTACGTTGCAAAGGGTTTTTTTTTTTTTTTTTTTTTTTTTTTTTGTGCGTGTGTGTCTGTGTGTGAAAAAAAAAAAAAAAAAAAAAAAAAAAAACTTATAGACATTCTAACATATTTTTACTTATTTTCTAAGATTTGTGTGTTCATAGGGGTTCCCCCACCCTCAAAAAAAAGTACTTTTGCAATGTGATTGAAATAATTGGATCTTCAAATTAATTACGTGGCATGTGAAAAACCCCTTAGAGAAATTTCAATTCTGAAAAATACCTAAAATCACTCATTCTTTTGCCGACAATTTGCTTACTTTTTACTGTAATCAAAGGAACCTTTACAAAACTTGTCTAATATGTCTATCTTTTAACTTATGTAATTTTTTTTTTTTTTTTTTTTTTTTTTAAATCTTTTGCGTATGCGCAGTAAAAAAAATGTTTACTTTAAATGCTCATGTCTAAGCGAATATTACATGTGTGTATTCTATATATCTATGAATAATTTTTCTCAACTGCTTCGTAAGCTTTCTGCAAGTTTTGTAAAATTTTACAAAAATCTGTTCTAGTTATAAGCAAATGACTTGCTAAAAAAAATTAATATTTTTAGAGTTTATATATATATATATATATTTATATATATATATTTGCCTAAATGATTGTACAATATCCACAAAAAAAAAAAAAAAAAAAAAAAAAAGAATAAATACAAATATTGCACATAATATATGTAACAATATGTTAAAATTACAAGTCATATATAACTCTTTATAATGCAGGTTGATTCAAAGTGTTTGCGCTTTTCTTTAATTTGCGGTTGGTCCCCGAATTACACTCTAGACTAAATCTATTGAGTAAAATGGTATTCTTAAAAAGCTCTTTGCATGTCGAAATTATATAAATAATAAAAGAAGCATAAAATGAGTTAAATAGTTGGCAAGGATTTTTTTTTTCTCCCTCTTCTCCTGAATTTATGTACTTTCCTTTTAAATAATTCTCTTAAACTTTATCACAATTACTAAAAACAATTTTTGAAAAACATTTAGAACTTTTGTAAAAACGATTATAATGGAATTGTTAAAACTGTTATTAAATAACTAAACTTCCTTTTTAATTACATTATGTTATCCTTTAGTAAGTGCAAATTTGGATTCAGTTCGTTACAAGAAATATAATTATTTCAGATTAAAATTAATGCAATTAAATATGCAAAAAAGTGTTTTCCTTTTTTTAAGTAAAAAAAAAAAAAAAAAAAAAAAAGAGAGAACATTTTTTGTCACAACAGAGTAACACAAATGATTATCAAAAAAAAAAAAAAAAAAAAAGAAAAGAAAAAGGAAAGAAAGAAAGATACATAAAATTAATTACTTTATTATTCCAAATTCTTAAAATGGTTTATTGCATTAATTTCCAAGTATATTTCTTCATTTCTATTTTAGAAGTATAATTAATCAGGATCAATGCACGGATATAAAGATTTTTTATATACAAGACGTTCTTTGAAGAAATTTTGATATTATTTTAAAGTATTATTATTAAATCTTTCGAAAGAATTTTAAAATTGAATTTTATTAAACTATTTAAATTTCTAATAACTGAGTTAGTTTAATATAATTTAATTTCCTGTATTATTCATTTGTTTTTATTTGCTGTATTTTATAAGCAATTTTATGGTCTCTTTTGTCCTTATAGACGCATTTAATAATTATTTATATTTAGTCTTTATATACTAGTTCTATCCGTTATATAATTTGAATATTTTAATACTTTGCTGCAGTACTATATATATACTTGTCTTCATTAAATATAGCTGTACAGAGTGGTTAATATTTTACAATGTAATGGATATGATTGGTTTAATTCATATAAAATTAGTCTATAAATATCAATAATTATTTTAGATCAAAATATATATTATTGGGTTTTTTTATATATGTAAATTTGTTTTTTTAAATACCAATAATTATAATATTATTATTTTGTTTTTTTCCTGATAATATAAATATCTTCATTTAATTTCTTTTTTCCTCATCGCATGGTCTACTAGAGGATTTTGGGAAAGATAGGCACCCTGAAAACAGGTTTAACCCACTCCACCTGCTTTAAGCCGTAGTGGCCTTTGCTCCTCCTTCTTTTCCTTTAAGTACACTGAGTAGTAAAAACATGTTAAAGTACTTACGCAGCAGAGAAATGACACACATAACACATAAGCCTAACGATGAAATAATTTGCATAATCCGTTAATCCAATAGAAACATTCATCAAATAATATAAATGGAAAGAGATAAATTAACCAAAAGGATCTGTTAAAAGAAAAGAGAATTCCTGAAGTGAAAAATTAAATTTTAAACGCCGAAAACCAGAAATGAACACTCAGCAGGAAACTTGCATATCTGTCAGCATTATGCAAGATTTCGGATCGCTGTATAGCTAATTCAAGCAATATACAACGCAAGTCTCTATCTTGAAACCAAACAAAGTAAAAAAGGAAATTAGATTAAACAGTAACACAACCAAAGTTGAAAAATGCAATAAGTGTTTTAATAAGTCCACATGTAACCGATTCCAAACAGAGATAGTAGAAATAAACAGGTTGCCAAAACGAACATTAGTGAAAAGTAAAGATTAAAAGTAAAGAAACGATTAATCGATCTAGTTGCTCCTGAAATGAAGTAAATGAATGCATTAAGTGATAGTTATTAATCTTTAAAATTTTAAAGCTAAAAACACCATTAAAAAGATTATATTTAACAGGGTTATTTAATTTTAACGTTTATATATATATATATATATATATATATATATACAGGATGCCCTCAGCTAAGATGTTACAAACTTCGAGGGCAGGTAGAATGCGCCTATACATTTCAGAATCACAAAGGAATGCCGGGTCCTAATAGCCTTCCTGATTCGGTAAAAGGCCTTGAATAGGCGAAGTTGTTTCGAGCGTACTTATTTCGAAGATTCGTTTCCAACTTCGCATTTTTTACACTTAAAACATAAGGAAAGAAAGGGTACAAATTGGGAGTAAAAAAAAAATAAATGTTTTTTTACTCGCTACTCATAAATTTAAAAACAAAATTAACAAGACGGAAATACAACTCATACCAAGGGAGGTTTTAGAATTTTCGACCCCCGCGTTCGAGGCAAGCTTTATATCTCCGCCGCATTGATATTTGAACATTTTCAAACATTCCAAAATTATCTTACAAGGATCATTCAAAAGGTGTCATCATCAAAGAATGTTGAAAAAAATATATGCGATTCTACTCTTCATAAAATACCAGAAAGTGAAAAAATTATCGGCTGAAATGAATTACAGCGACCACAAAAAATTATCAAAATTAAGCATTTTGGCGATTTAGCGCTGTTAGACGATAAGTTCGCTAGTACAGAAATTGCCGTGTACGAACAAAGCCGTGTTTTGCTTCTCCACCAAATACTCAAAATCAATCGCCTATCAGTGTGAATTCGCCAAGTATGCTTAATTTTGATAATTTTTTGTGGTCGCTGTAATTCATTTCACCCGATAATTTTTTTTCACTTTCTGGTGTTTTATAAAGAGTAGAATCACATATATATTTTTTTTTCAATATTTTTGTGAAGACGGCACCTTTTGAATGTTTCCTTGATAGATTTCCAAGGCAGCTTCAAGAATGTGTTCTTTTAATGTTATCTGCACTATCAGCAGTGGTTTCGTTGATAAGAGATTTTCCATACACCTTATAGATGAGAAGAGGGTATTATGGAATGCCATTCACATTTCTTAAAGTAACTTTACTTATTTTTAATAAAAATCTCCAAAATCATGATAAGGGCATAGTGTAATTATTTGTGAAAAATTGTCAATGAAAAACAAATTGTTGTTATAAAAAGTTTATTTAAAAAATAAAAAAAAAGTTACAAATGAAGGTTAATATGGAATAGGTGGTTTAAACCATAGAAAAACTAATTAGATCTCGTAAAATATCGTTATTTTTAACTAAAAATAAAACATATTTTTAAGATTAAGTGAAAGCCATTTCTAGTTCGAGTCTATTTACAAAAGTCCCAGATATATAATCTTCGTTCTCTGCTCCGGTACTGTCAAGGTGGACCCATACAGAACAGCTGAAACACTTAATCCAAATTTCTCCTCGTTTATCTTCGGAGAATTATCCGTTACAGAAGATACATTCAGCGTCTTTATTTTCTGGTTCTTTTGTTGAATACATGAAGTCAGTTTCAGATGATACTATGAAATACATAGTATTCCATAATACCCGATACGCCATCTTGGAAAATGAACTTTTAAATTGATGTACAAAATATTTTCAGCTAAAAAACAATCAAAGTATAACAAAATATAATTCTTTGAGCATACATTATGCTTAACATCAGTGTTCAAATCACGTGTGTACTAGTAAGTTTAAATGTTTGAAAACGTACCTGCAAAAACTCTTGAAAATCACAAAACATATTTTATTCTATAGAGAATGGTACGACAACAACAAGCGGTTGCTTCTTACTGTATTGCTTCATGAGAAGCCTTCTTGAGTAATTCATAGTATTCTGAAGAGATAGCAGCACTAATCAGAGCCAAAACCTTGGTATTCCATATTTCCCGACTATTCCCTAATTCCTTCCTCTCCTCTAGGTCTTGTGCATCGGGCACGCCAATTTACTGAATCACCACAGTCGATCCATCGTTGACCAGTAGTTGCATTGAAATGATTACACAGAGAAAGATTATTAATTCACTTTAAAAATTATATGTTATTTTTACGTTTATTATCTATAATTACTGTACGATTCAACATGGCACATCTCATGAATTACTGAGTTATAAATTTAAATGCAACTCAACCAGTATTTCCATATTAATATAACGTACGTTTGACAGAAAAAAATATGGCCGTCCCATGTTGAAACTTACATTAATTATATTAAGTTAAATAATAATTATAGATAATAGATAATAATTATAGATAATAATTATAGGTAATATGACTCTCTCGTCCTATAGCAGATAGCGCAGCATTGCTACAAAGTCACCATTTAGTTAGAGGAATTGCCCGTGGTGTACAGTCAGAAGAATCCACGTCAGATTACGGCCAACACCCGGCAGCAGAGATTCCAGGCAAAAACTGTAAAATTTATTTCTGCCATAAACATACCTGCCAACATCCTAATTAATATTCCGTAGTCTTGTTAGCCCTGCCCTTTTTTTCACACCTGTAAACTTTTAGAGTAATATTCTAAAAATTCAATTACGATTAAATAAGAAGAAAAATGCTCTAAAAAGATACTGGTGTGAAAAAGAAGGCGGGGCTAACAATACTACGGAATATTAATTAGTATGTTGGCAAGTATGACCATAAATGACGTATTTTCTCGTAATTTTACGATTTGATAAACATTCAATATTGAATTAAATTAGGAAAACAATAGCTGTTTTATACCAATCGCTATTTATATGAATATATAAACTCTCTCAACCCCGTAAAACTAAAATTATATTTTCGGATTCAAATACGAAGTAATTCTTATATAACATGACTTCAAAGCCGTACACTTTGCATTTGAAGGGATTTGACAATAAAAATACGGTTTGACAACGGATTTGAGCAAATTACGTAGATTAACGGCTTTTGCCCATAAAAAAAAAAAAAAATAAATAAAGAATAAACAGTATTCTGAAATTATACTTCCATGAATTCAATTACAGGCTTTGACCGTTTAACCATAGCCTCCTAAACTAGATGCTTCTCGCGTGGCTAGGAAACTTGGCAACAGTTTAATAGGTAGACAGCGCCACCTGCTATAGTTTGCGCGAGTTTTTTATTCAACAGACACCAAAAATTTTTAAGAGAGGGATTTGATGTATGTGAAGGGCGAATGAAATCGAGGAAACGTCGATTATATATATAATATATCACTTCTTAAAATTATTGGTGATAGTTGAATAAAAAAGTCGCGTAATCTGTACCAGGTTTCACTGTCTACCGCTTGAATTGTTGCCAAGCTTCCGGACCACGCGACAGACATCTAGTATTAGGAGGCTATGGTTTAACTAGCAAATTGGTTATTTTACATAAAATTATACAGTCAATTTTCATGAATTTACATTTATTTTATTTACTTATTTTTTTACAGAGGATATTCAAAATAAGTTTGAGATTTTTTTTAATTTTTATTATTATTATGCATGTCATTAATATTATTTAGAAGCTTTCTTCTATTTTCAATTAAGAAAACTTTTAAGTATAACAAAATCGTATTGATTAGTCTTCATTAAATTCATTATTTAAAAATAAATGATCTGAAAATACTTCTTGTAAAAACACTGGTGGATCAATCTTTCCATGGTATGTCAAATTTTCTGTAGATGGGGTGGTGTGAATAAAAATTAATTCCTAAAAAAAAAAAAAAAAAAAAAGAGTCATCGTGTTTAATTTATATTGCGCAAAGTGAACTGCTGCTGTAATTTTGATGAGAAAGTTTCCAGCCAACAACGGAACATATGAATAACTTTCTAACACTTAATGATTAATTATATGTTAGAATTTGTAAAATTTTGATTAACCCTCCCCAATCACTATTAAGTAAAATTTTAATTAAAACTTTCGAGACCGCTGACGTGAATTCACGTCATTTGAAAACCTGCAATTCCGCCAGTGGGCGTTTCTTTGGGCTACATAGGTTACATTATTTCTTAACAATATACCCAATATTCATATTTATGCAATCAGTGCACTATGGATACAAATACTTTAATTAGAAAGAGTATGATTATAATGCATATTCTATTTATATAATAAATGGGAATATAGAAAACATTGATTTAAAATAATGTAATATAAAAGAATAACGCCCACAGGCGGAGCTTTCTTTCAAAAAGACAAAAACATGCGGTCGCGAAAGTATTAAGTCTTATAAAGTTCCTACGAAACGATAAGAAAAGTTTATTAGATAGAAATTTCGAAAGGAAATTCTTGATTTAGAAAGCAAATTTTATAGGTAATGATCTTTCAGATTGTTACTTGCTATGTCACGTATTGTAAGAAATGAGGTCCAGTTAATAGTAATTATGAAAAAAAAAAATTACAGACACTTAAAACGATTTCCTATTAAAATCAAAAACTTTTTTTTTTTGTGTGTGTGTGTGTGTGTGTGTGTGTGTGTGTGTGTGTGTGAAATTTAGCAAAAATAGACTTACTGCTCACCTTGGTATTCGTATTAAAGCAACAAACCTGCAATACCCTTAAGGTAGAATTTTTCTTCCGTCTTTTGTAAACATTTAATATAAATTTATTCATGCAATTGGTAATACAGAGCTGCCAACCTAATCCGGCAAATCGTTAGTACCGCCCTTTTTTCTACACCACTTAATTTTTAAAGTAATTTTCTTCAAATATGTTTGCGATGAAGGAAAAAACTCTAAGAAATGACTGGTGGAGAAAAAGGAGTGGTACTAACAATTTGCCGGATTAGGTTGGCAGCTCAGGTAATATTATCCATTTTGCCTGTAACCAAGCTATGGGGATAAATTATAAAGTCATTTGCAAAAGTTTAAGACCAGTAGCCGATTTTCAGTATTTTAACGGATTCCATCATTTGCGCAGATTATTGCGTCGTGGCTTGTGCTGATTGCGTCAGACGTATTCTACTGCTATAAATAAAGAAGGCCGGCCAGTTGTTTATTGGATTTTGTCGTAGACAGTGCTGTTATGTAATTATTGTAACGTGTAACAAACCTTCACAAACATGTCAGAAATATTGGCCCTGCATAAAATTGGATTTTCTGAACGTCAAATAAGTTCGAGGGTAAATGTGAGCAAGAAATCTATGCATTAAGCTATTAGTAAATTTAAAATTTCAAGAAAATTTGTGAACCTAAGAGAAGCGGTTGCCCTAGAAAAACGAATGCACGTAATGATCATGTGGTCACAAGGATGGTTGTACGAGATCCAAGAACCTCCTGCAATACGATTCTTTGGCTGCAAAACGCACCAACATCAGTTTGAGTACTATTTCAAGACGTTTGGCCAAATATTTTGGTTTATCATCGCACAAACCTGTAAGGAAACCTCGACTTACTCCAAGTATGAAAAAGAAACAACTGATTTTCACCAGACTACATCAGAATTAGGTAGTACTGCCATAGCCTCCTTAACTAGATGCCTGTCGCGTGGCTCATAAACTTAGCAACAGTTGAAGCGGTAGACAGCGCCACCTGGTACATATTGCGCGACTTTTTTATTCAACTGTCACCAATATTTTAAGAAATGATATATGATATATATAATCGACGTTTCTACGATTCTGCTCGCCTTTTATCTATATCATATCCCACTTTCAAAAATTTTTGGTGGCTGTTGAATAAAAAAGTCGCGCAATCTGTACCAGGTGGCGCTGTCTACCGCTTCAACTTTTGCCAAGCTTCCGAGCCACGCGACAGGCATCTAGTTTAGGAGGCTATGGTACTGCAGTTGAGTATGGTCTTATTTTCGGATGAGTCAAGTGTGCAGCAATTTTCTACACGCTCTACAAGTGTTCGCCGTCTAAGGGGAAAAAAATATGATGATATATATACGATTCAAACTATGAAACATTCTCCTAGCCAAATGATATGGGGCGCAATGTCTGTGTCCGGTACTGCTAGTATGTATTCTGTGCCACCTAAAACAAACTATGAACGGAAATCAGTACCTTAATTTGTTACGAGAGAAGTTGAAGCTTCACCTGCGTGTTCCTAAATGTGCAATTTTCATGCATGATGGGGCTCCGTGTCACAGGGCGAAGACTGTCAATAAATATCTAAGGGCACAGAAAGTCAAAGTGCTTGACTGGCCAGGTAATAGACCAGATTTGAATCCAATAGAGAATATGTGATTTATTGTTACAAATAAAGTTGCCGAAAAGCAAACATCCACTGCTATGGTATTTGTTGAGGCAATAAAGCATGTCTGGTGCACATACATTTCTAAAGCTTACTGCAAGTCTCTTATTTATAGCATGCCTAAGAGAGTTGCACAAGTTATTAAAAACAAAGGATGTCCTACAAAATAATGACTTTAATTACAGTAGATAACCGTGTACAGTCTATTTTGTTCTTTTATATGTAAAATATGTATGTTACTTTTGCAGAATTCCATTCAATCTGATTTTTGTATGGGTGGTCTTAAATTTTTGCAAATGACTGTCCAATAAAAACTCAATTTCGAAAATTTGACTCCAAAACAATACTTTTTCTGCCACACACGGATTCGAGGAAGTAATAATAATTTCTAATTTTTGAAAAATTCAACTGCACTAAAAATCACAGAAAATTAATTTTTTTATATCAAAAATAAAATTTTCAAAGAAGTAAAAACAAATATTTTTGACAGTTTCTATGGAATCAATTTTCATATTTTATACAACTTTTTTTTACTTATTTACTGACCAAATTCATCATTATAAATTCTCTTTTTCAATATTTTTATTTGCACCAGTATGTAAAAAATAGAAAATTGAATCTGAAGTATTTAAATTGAAATGAGATTTCAATTTATATACTTCAAGAGAAAACCAATTTTCGCTTTATTGCTTAGACGATTTCTACCATATTCTTTCATGATATTTATAGAACATGTAAACAAGCGCCGATAAGCTTCATAGAATTTTTCTTCGTATTCATTAAATAAGCATAAGAAAATTAAAAAACCTGTTCTATTAAAAAGCGTAACCGAAAATACAGAGGCTGTTCGCACATTTTTTAGACGATTTTGATGGAGTGTACTGAAAGAATTTCACTCATATTTCGTGTTTCATTTGTTCAGTTTGACAGCCCTTGTTCTTAACTATCATTCTACATCGTAATTTCTATGATAATAATGCTTTTTATAATATCGGAAGAGGTATTTTTTCTACTTCCCTTGAACGGCTTTCCAAAGTCCACAAAGCGTTGTAGGTCGGCGTTTGGATAATGCAGA
Source organism: Salticus scenicus (assembly GCA_963930645.1). Lineage (NCBI taxonomy): Eukaryota > Metazoa > Arthropoda > Arachnida > Araneae > Salticidae > Salticus > Salticus scenicus. The sequence continues at coordinate 110,975,966 of OZ005662.1, forward strand.
TTTTAAGAGTCGAAAAACACAAAAATCCAACGGTGATACATGAAGAGATTTAGCAGGAATGTCAATGAAGGGTATGGTTTTAATTCCCGCTTTTTGTTCCATTTTTTTTTTTCTATGAAAGCAATTGCGGATTGTGATGTGTGGCTGCTTGTTTTGTCTTGATGCAGTTCCACGGATTGGTAGCATTGTGGATAAAGATCTGAAATTTCATTTTTAAAAATTGAAACTAAAATATGTTCATGATAGTTTTTAGAGTTGATTCTGACATTTTTGTCAACTTTTTTTACTTTTATCTTGCCTTTGTATGTAAAACCAGTGACAATCATAAATCCTTTAGAAAAAACTTTCTTTTGATTCTTTGAACCATGTACATACTTGCCAACCATCTCATTAATAACCGTACAATTGTTAATGCCCCCTGAAAAAACGCCCCTTTTCTCACACCACTTTATTTTTAGAGTTATTCTCTCCAAATGTTGTTACGATTAAATAAGACTAAAATTACTCTAAAAAGTTATTGGTGTGAAAAAAAAAAAAGGCGGGTACTAAAAATTGTACGGTTCATAATGAGATGGTTGGCAAGTATGCATGTAGCAAAAAAATTTTTTCTCCTCTTTTGTGATAATAAATTGATCTTTTTTTTTTTATTGCAACCACTTAAATAGACCCAAGATTCATCTATTGTTACGACATTTTTCCATTTTTCTCCTGATAAATGCTTTTCATAAAGAGTTCACTAAAAACCCTCTTCGGAAAGAGCGGAGACGTATCCTTCCCTCCACTGTTTTTTTAAAAGCGCCTTTTTGCATGTAAACAAAAATTATAAATATCAGAAGATAAATAAAACTTCCAAAAATATAACTGTTGTGAAAATAAAATTCTCCATGCAGACGATGTTTTCTTATGGTGGAATAAAATCGTCTAAAAAATGTGTGAACAGCCTCTGTAAATTTAATTTTCTTTACAGCATAATCGTGTTGTACTACATATTTGCAGTTTAACTCAAATATAATTAGCGAAACATTCTTTTTTGCTTTCTTCTTCTACATACATAATAAAGAATTGGGTTTGTCCAAAATTCTATCATTAATATTATTTTCCTTAACCCTTTCAGGGGAGGTGGTTGCATAGTGCAACTACAAATCTTAATTCAAAATTGCAAAAACTGTCCTTGGAAATTTTTTATAAATTTTTACTTTCTTCTATATGTAATATAGAGAAAGTATTGGATTCGCGAAAATTTTCGACCTCCGTTTTTTGACGGATCTACACGTTTTAGTATGTCCTGAACACGAATTGATAGTTTTTAAAAAATGTCTGTGTGTCTGTCTGTCTGTCTGTCTGTATCATTTTCTTGTGGACGCTGTATCTCACGAACCAATGAATGAAATTTAACCAAACTTGGTATTTAGTTGCACCCTGACATGAACTGGTGCCCATTAGATTTGGGGATCAATAGCTCAACAGGTGGCGCTGTAATCGCATTTTATGCAAATTTTTAACATGGCAGCATAGGACAAAATACCGTATAAATGGGCATAAAGAGAGTTATTTTAAACTTACGATTGTAAAATTAATATGAATTATTGATAATAGTAGAAGTTAACTAGGAAACAAATTTTGTGCATGCAGGGGGCATCGGTCCCCCCCCCAGGGGGGAAAGTACCCCCCCGGGGAAGTAAATTTTCAAGATGGGTATCTTTCGAAAGGTCTCGTTGATAATAGTAATAGTTAACTGGGAAAAAATTTCTGTGCATGTGGGGGCATCGGTTCCGCCCCCCAGCGGGGGGGAAGTACCCACCCGGGGGGGCAAAGTTTCAAGATGGGTATATTTCGAAAGGTCTCGTCAATACCTTTAAAACGAATGGTTGAACTATAAATCTGTGATAATTTAAAACAAAGTTATCGATTTTTACTTTCCGAACACTATAGTGAGGAAAGTATTGTAATCATGACAAAAATCCGAATTCGAGATTTTGATGTTTCTATACGTTTTGAGGTCCCCTGAGTCCGTTTTCACTATTTTTACGATGCTGTATGTATGTGTGTGTGTATGTGTGTATGTGTGTATGTGTGTATGTCTGTGAGTGAACACGCTAGCGTCTAAAGGCTTTGTTCGATTAACCTGAAAGTTGGTACGCATATTGTAAGTCACCATAGTACGAACCCTATAGATTTTGGTGAATCTAGCACTTATAGTTTTTTTACAGGGATATAAAGAAAAATTCTTTATCATTATGGCCTATGGGAGCAAAATCTTAAAAGTGCGATAGCATCTAAACATATTATTCAACTGAGCAAAAAATTTATACACATATTATAGGTCACAAATACTCAATCTGTATAGATTTTGGAGAATCTAGCACTTATAGTTTTTTTACAGGGACACAAAGAAAAATTCTTTATCATTATGGCCTATGGGACTAAATTTTTAAAAGTACGATAGCATCTAAACGCCTTATTGAATTGAGCTGAAAATTTATATGAGTAATATAAATCACTGTTGCACTAGATTTTTTTTACTTTTAACGAAAAAAAAACTTAGAAAAAAATTGCAATTTTTTTTTTTTTTTTTTTAACGAAACTTAACCAAACTTGGTATTTAGTTGGTCCCCGACATAAACTGGTGCTGATTATGTTTGGGGATCAATAGCTCAACAGGTGGCGCTGTGATAGCATTTTATCTAAATTTTTAACATGGCAGCATAGGACAAAAATTCGTATAAATGTGCATAATTAGAGTTGTTTTAAACTTGTGATTCTAAAATTAATATGAATTATTGATAATAGTAGTATGTAACTAGGAAAAAGTTTTCTGCATGGGGGGGCATCGCTTCCCCCCCCTAGGGGGGAAATACCCACCAGGGGGGGTAAATTTTCACAATGGGTATCTTTCGAAAGATCAGGTTGATAATAGTTGTAGTTAACTAGGAAAAAATTTTTATGCATGTGGGGCCATCGGTTCCCCCCCCCACCGGGGGGGGCAAAGTTTCAAGATGGGTATCTTTCGAAAGGTCTCGTCAATACCTTTAAAACGAATGGTTGAACCATAAATCTGTGATAATTTAAACCAAAGTTATCGATTTTTTTTAGTTTTAACAAAACAAAACTTAGAAAAAAAATCGCATTTTTTTTTTTTTTTTTAACGAAATTTAACCAAACTTGGTGTTTAGTTTGTCCCCGGCATTAACTGGTGCTGATTATGTTTGGGGATCAATAGCTCAACACGTGGCGCTGTGATAGCATTTTATCTAAATTTTTTACATGGCAGCATAGGACAAAAATTCGTATAAATGTGCATAATAAGAGTTGTTTCAAACTTGTGATTGTAAAATTAATATGAATTATTGATAATAGTAGTATGTAACTAGGAAAAAAAATTTCTGCATGGGGGGGGCATCGCTTCCCCCCCTGGGGGGGAAGTACCCCCCGGGGGGGATAAATTTTCAAGATGGGTATCTTTCGAAAGGTCTCGTCAATACCTTTAAAACGAATGGTTGAACTATAAATCTGTGATAATTTAAAACAAAGTTATCGATTTTTTTTACTTTTAACAAAAAAAAAAAAAAACTTAGAAAAAAAAAAAACGTACTTTTTTTTTTTTTTTTTAATATTGTTACTGATTGAATATGTATAGGTAAATATAGAAGAAAGTCTTGTGGTGGCCACAACATACTAGTTTCTTTTATAACTTGCACGAATAACATTTATTTCTTGTATCTTAATATTGTTGGTGATTTCTGTTGTCTTTTGGTTTTAAATGAGGAAACACTGCTCTCCCCTGAAAGGTTTAACTTCATCATTCATTTTGATTTGTTGCTTTGTACTTTCTCTTAATAAAATTTTATCAGCGAAATTTATGATTTAAGAATTGTTTTATAATTTCATTTTTTTAATTATAATTTCGTATATTAATTTAATGAATATTTTCAATCATTTATTTTTCCATATACATTTATTATTTATCTTAAACAAAATTTAAATCTTTAATGAAATCTTTAATGAAATTATTTCTCAAATTGACTCTTATATTCTTATTAAAAGATGTTATCTGCACATACTTCTGCGTTCAAGAGTATTTTTATTTTGATATTAAACAGTAAAAAAATTAAGAAAATGTGGACTGAATGTAAAATCTCCAACAATGAGACAAATTGGGAACAGCGAAATCACAATTTACAAGGTTTTTAAAATTTTTATAAATATGAAAAGCTTCAAAGAAATCGAGTTCATGAATGGATTTTGGTCTGTAAAATATTTTAGCTGAATTAAATTTTAAAATTATGATTTTCCTCCCAGCAGTGTTTAGAAATAGCCGACTTATTGGTTTCTTGTTTGCGGACGTAATTCATATTTTCTTTTAGACGAAATTTAAGACTGCGTTTAGTTTGGCCAATATGTGATAAACCACACTGACAGGAAATATTATAAATGCCCGAAGAATTATGCATATCAGTGGGATCTTTTAACTGAGAAAAGGTGAGTTTATTCGAAGGCGAAAATATTATTTTAAAATCATATTGTTAGAGAATTATAGCTATGGTTTGACTGGATTTAGGAAAATATGGTAAAACAATACTGATATTAGAAGAGACTGATTTAGTGGGTGAAAAACGAGGGAGTTGTAATGTTTGGATAGCTTTGTTTATAAGGGAAGGGTCATAACCTCTGTCAATTGCAATGGCTTTCAGGCATTTAATTTCAAATTTTAATAAAATAGGATTTGAACAAATATTAAGGGCACAGTTTATAAAAGTATAGAAAGCAGCCATTTTTTGGTTAGGTGGGTGACATAAACGCGCATGGGGAGGAAGGGAAACTGCAAAGTTTTATAATAGACTGTAGTTGAAAATCCATTTACAGTGAGTGAGACGAAGGTATCAAGACAAGGGTATCTCGCACTGTAAATGGATTTTCAACCCCCGTCTCTCGTAAAAATTTTGCAGTCTCCCTTCCTCCCCATGCGCGTTCGTGTCACCCACGCTTTCTATACTTTTGTAAACCGTGCCCTTAATATTTGTTCAAATCCTAGTTTATTAAAATCTGATTTTTTTTTTTTTTTTTTTTTTTTTTTTTTCAAATTAAGTACCTGAAAGCCATTGCAATTGACAGAAGTTATGACCCTTCCCTTATAGACAAAGCTATCCAAAAATTACAACTCCCTCGTATTTCATCCACTAAATCAGTCTCTTCTAATATCGGTATTGTTTTACCCTATTTTCCTAAATCCAGTCAAACCACAACAAAAATTCTCAAACAATATGATTTTAAAATAATATTTTCGCCTTCCAATAAACTCATCTTTTCTCAGTTAAAAGATCCCATTGATATTCATAATTCTTGGGGCATTTATAGTATTTCCTGTCAGTGTGGTTTATCATATATTGGCCAAACTAAACGCAGTCTTAAATTTCGTCTAAAAGAACATATGAATTACGTTCGCAAACAAGAAACCAATAAATCGGCTATTTCTAAACATTGCTATGATTAAAATCATAATTTTTAATTTAATTCAGCTAAAATAATTTGCTGACCTAAATCCATTCATGAACTCGATTTCTTTGAAGCTTTTCATATTTATAAAAATTTTAAAAACCTTGAAAATTGTGGTTTCACTGTTCGCTATTTCTCTGATTGTTGGAAATTTTACATTCAGTCCACATTTTCTTATTTTTTTTTTTTTTTTTTCTTTTTACTGTTTACACAGCTAACATTCCTAAATTCCTATTGGCCACACTCCCTACCTTTCCTCTAATCCTATTGGTTGAACTAAATTCGGTCCCTCTCCTATATATTCGAGCACTTCTCCAGATTCAGAATTCTTTTTGCACTGATGACGGTACGCTTAAGGCTACCGAAACAGCTGTATGCATCTCAAATATTTTTCTTTGGCGTTTCTGACGTAGTAGTTTATCCGGGTTTTTAATATTCCATCGCCAAGTATCCTGTTATTATTTTACATTCTTACTCGACATTTCTGTAAAGTTGCCGAGCTATTATGTCGATTTTTTTTTTTTTTTTTTTTTTTTTTTTTTTCTGTTTCAGCGGGAATCTATCGTTGTTAAATAAATAAGTAATTATATTTTTCCATAAAGCTATACGCTTCCTTAAAAATGCTATAATTGTTTATTGAAATATTTGAAATTTATTATATCGTTTTATAATAGTTTTATTATACAGTTTATTCATTTCCAATAATTGGTGTTTTTTGCATAACAATTCTTATTACGTCTTATCTTGTTTTTGTTTCCTAGTATTAAACATTATAACGATATTTTATTATTACAGTGAAGCTTGAATAATTCGAACTTGTTTAATTCGAAATTCTGGATAATTCGAATATTTTACTCGGTCCCTTGAATTTTGTATTAAAAAATGTTAAAAAATCATGGATAATTCGAATTCTATTTTGGATAATTCGAATTTTCCATACGATTACCTTTAAAATATTACAGCAAAATTTGTTCCCGAGATTTTTCTCAGCTAAAGTGCATTATTTTTTTTAACAGTCTTTCGAAAGAAGGATAGGGAAATACAAGAGCAGCTCCTACCTAGTGCATTAGAAGATATGGTCCATATACATGAACTTCGAAATTTTTTACCATGTTTTTATTAACTTCGATTCTTGTTTGTTTGTGGGTTTGTTTGTGGGTTTGTTTGTGGGTTTGTCAGGGACAAATCTTGCAATCGATTTTTAACTAACTTCCCGACTAGCTAGATATTTGAAATTTTCAGGACAGCTCACAACACGGTGACAATACATTTTTCTAATAATTTTAGTCAACTATTTCAAGTCCCGCTGCCTTCGGCAGCGCTTATATGATTCGACAGAAAATTTATTTAACTAACTTCCCGACTAGCTAGACATTTGAAACTTTCAGAATAGTTCAGAACAGGGTGAAAATGCATTTTCTTAAAACCTTTTGCCAACTGTTTCGGGTTCCCGCTGCCTTCGGCAGCGTTATCAGTACAAAGCTTGCAATCGATTTTTCACTAACTTTCCGACTAGCTAGACATTTGAAATTTTCAGGTCAGCTCACAACACGGTGACAATACATTTTTCTAATAATTTTAGTCAACTATTTCAAGTCCCGCTGCCTTCGGCAGCGCTTATATGATTCGACAGAAAATTTATTTAACCAACTTCCGGACTAGCTAGACATTTGAAACTTTTAGAATAGTTCAGAACACGGTGAAAATGCATTTTCTTAAAACCTTTAGCCAACTGTTTCGGGTTCCTGCTGCCTTCGGCAGCGTTATCAGTACAAAGCTTGCAATCGATTTTTCACTAACTTTCCGACTAGCTAGACATTTGAAACTTTTAGGACAGCTCACAACACGGTGACAATACATTTTTCTAATAATTTTTGTCAACTATTTCAGGTCCCGCTGCCTTCGGCAGCGCTTATATAATTCGACAGAACATTTATTTAACTAACTTCCCGACTATCTAGACATTTAAAATTTTCAGAATAGTTCAGAACACGGTGAAAATGCATTTTTTAAATACCTATAGCCAACTGTTTCGAGTTCCTGCTGCCTTCGGCAGCGTTATCAGTATAAAGTTTGCAATCGATCTTTCACTAACTTTCCGACTAGCTAGACATTTGAAACTTTTAGGACAGCTCACAACACGATGACAATACATTTTTCTAATAATTTTAGTCAACTATTTCAGGTCCCGCTGCCTTCAGCAGCGCTTATATAATTCGACAGAACATTTATTTAACTAACTTCCCGACTAGCTAGACATTTAAAATTTTCAGAATAGTTCACAACACGGTGAAAATGCATTTTTTTAAATACCTTTAGCCAACTGTTTCGGGTTCCTGCTGCCTTCGGCAGCGTTACCAGTACAAAGCTTGCAATCGATTTTTCACTAACTTCCCGACTAGCTAGATATTTGAAACTTTCAGGATAGCTCAGAACACGGTGGCAATATATTTTTTTTAATACTTTTAGTCAACTGTTTCAGGTCACTACTGCCTTCGGCAGCGTTCGTATGATTCAACAGAAAATTCATTTAACTAACTTCCCGAGTAGCTAGACATTTGAAACTTTCGGAACAGTTCAGAATACGGTAAAAATGCTTTTTAAAAATATTTTTATCCAATTGCTTCGGGACCTTGCTGCCTTCGGCAGCGTTTCCAGTACAAAGCTTGCAATCAACTTTTAACTAACTTCCCGGCTAGATAGCCATTTGAAACTTTTATAATAGCTCAAAAGACGATAGCAAGGAATTTTTTTAATACTTTTATCCAATTGCTGGGGTTCCGGCTGCCTTCAGTAGCGTTTATATGATTCAACAGAAAATTAAAAAACATGGTTTATAAAAAAAAAATTATCTTATAATTATTTTAATTGAAAGTCATGTCTAATGTAGAAGATTTTATTTTTGTATCAATTGATAGGTTGAAGTCATATGCTATGACACAAAGATATTACTTAAAGAAGCAATCAAAAATATCTGACTATTTTTAAAAAAGTGTTGAATAATTAAGCTCGTAAAAAATATTGATTTAATTAAAGGGGGGGGGGATGTAGAAGTATTCTTAGAAATAACGTTATGTGTTAAATCTTTGATCGTAGAGTTTTAATTTTTTAATTTATCTCTTCTTTTTGACAAAATAGTACATGTAATTCGAATTTTTGGATATTTCGATTTTTTCTGTGTTCCCTTCAACTTCGTATTATCCAGGTTCTACTGTATTATTATTATACACACACACTTATATATATATTACATTCATACATATACGGAGAGAGAAAAGCTCTTTAATAGAGATACATCGTGGGTAATAAACAAAATCTGGAGAAATCGTATTTTCAAAAAGAAAGCGGGACTTCTAAAATCTCAATATATATAAATCTCGTGTCACAATGTTTGTCCTCAATGGACTCCTAAACCACTTAACCGATTATAATAAAATTCGCACACCATGTGCAGTTCGATCCAACTTGAGAGATAGGATAGTTTAAATCTCAAATTATAGTCGCAATTTTAATTTATTGCTAATTATTTGTCTGTTATTATTTGACAGTCACAATTATCTGTTAACTCCAAATGATTCTAACAGATGTCGATACCTTTCGACTGGGTTGAAATGAAAGCTGAAATATATTTGGTGCTGCCATCTACACAAAGAATCTTCAACTTTTTAACCTATTAATAAATTTCGTATAATTCAATTATTTCCACTTTTTAAATTTTTGGTGTTAGCATAGCCGGCCACGTGTTACTTAGACTGAAGTGTAAATTGAATTCATATTATAATGAAGATAATACAGTGAAATTAATCCTGTTTTTTACTTATTTGTGCTTCATTGATCAAAACTTTATAATTTAATCTGTATATATATATAAATTACGTGTCACGATGTTTGTCCGGGGTAAACTCCTAAACTAAGGAACTGATTTTGATGAAATTTTGCACACTGTGTGCAGTTTGATCCAACTTGAGAGATAGGATAGTTTTTATCTCAATTTATTGTCACAATATTGTTTTATTGCAATTATTTGTTTATTATAGACCTTTATTAAAGTTGCTCCAAAATATCTGTGAGTTCCATTAATTTAATTGTTGCCAAAAAAAAAAAAAAAAATACGAGTTCATTTTCTTTCGACATAAAAATAAATACATTTAATCAAACGTGAACGTTAAAAAATTATAAAAAGTTAAATTATGCATCTCACGAAAATTGACGTCATAATCAATTTAAAGATTTTATACAAATTGATAAAGTGCTAATGTAGTTCTATCATAGATATAGTAATATATATAGATCTCTCATCCCCATGTTATCGTAGAAAGATTTTTGATGCCGAAAAAAGATAAAAAATAAAAGCTTTGGAAACAGCCATTAAGTGGTATTGAAAAAAAAAAAAAAAAAAAAGAAAAAAAGAAAAAGAAAAGAAAGAAAGAAATATGAATTTGAAACTGTATCTGGAGTCTTCCATTCCCCTTTAGCAAATAAATTATTCATAAATTTTATTTGCTAAAATATTAGTATGTATTCCCGTGTGTATTCACTCGGGGAAAGACGGCCATATTTTGGTAAAAACGTCGTCTTTTCCCAAATGAAAAGGAATAACTTTTTTCTCCCCAATGATCACTCTATTCTATATATGCTATACTATATCTATGAGTTCTATACGCAAGCGAAGTGTGACTCACTGACCGTCTGTGCAGCCAAGAAAAAGATTTCCTATGTTAATTGCCCACTGGATTTTTTGTAAGAAATTATTAAAAATCGAGGAAATTTATTTCCCGATTTTAATCCTTATATTTGGGTATAGATATGTATTAGTTATCGCGGGTGTTAGATTGAATTATTTTGCTGTCAAATTGACAAAATTTTAATTTTAAATTTTTAAACTCTGTCGCCCTTGGCTTTTTTTATTATTATTATTATTATTTGGCGATCAAAAGCGTAACACGAAAATATACATGCCAGATGTATGCATTGTACGAAATGTAATATGTATTATTCATTGTACGTATGTATGACATGTAATATGTATTGTACGAAATATTGTTTCATATTATTCATTACTCTTTTAATATAAGTTGTTAAAATAACCATGATTTTTGAAAGGAATTAAATATTTTCGCCAGATAATTTGGCGATATTCTTTTTTTTTCGCCAAGGATGACAGAAATGAAATCTATTCCGCTGCAAAATATTAGTATCTTACATCAGATATTTTATTTAGACATTTGAAAACAAATTTGACTTCAAACTATGATAGAATATTTATCATTTTCCTTTTAATTTGTATATTATTAGTATATTAAAATTTAAAAGCATGGTATATAAAAAGTTTTTTTTTTTTTTTTTTTTTTTTTTTTAATCTTATAATTATTCTTATCTTAATCCTCAATGTTTCCCATCTTTATTGACTTGAATTTACTATTAAAATTTTAACATACTCAAAAACTTCTCATCACTTCGTTAAAATACACTAAACTTTTCCAAAATCTTTTTGTATTTAAAATGATACATGTATTTACTTTAAATGTCCAATATTTCATAAGATTTCCAATTTTAAAGTTTTAAAATATTTATCAAATTTACTTATTTTTCTGGTTTAGCCTTATTGTTTTCCCTTTTATAACTACAGCTGTTGCCCTCTTTAAAATATTTAAAATGATGAGGTCATTTAATAGTAAAATTATCCATTATAGCATATATTATATTTCACTCCTCCATAAAAATTGATTTTAAAATCGTCTGTTTCTTTTATACTTTTATTTTAATAGAATTTTAATAGAATTTAATTTATATATTAGTCATTTTAGCAATTTTATCCAAAGTAGCATTAGAAATAATATATATCACTTCTCCATTAAAATTTATAGGACCCTACAATAAAATTAATTTGTGCTTAATATCAACACTACGAAAATTTTTATCAATCGCTTCCAAATTTTGACCTAAGTTTCAAATCTCAACCCTGTGGGTTTTTACATCGGCTACAACGTTTTCGTCTTTGTTCGTAAATAATAATTTAACTGTACTAAATAGTTTACAGCCGTATAATTCAACGTATAACTTAGTCACAGCAACGCGTGGCCGGGTCTGCTAGTTTATTTTATAATTTTTTAGAAGCTGTCATTCTGAAATTTTGCAAAGAATTTATACTTTCAAAAATATCTACAAGTATAACACTAGCGGTATAAAAAAAATCTCTATTTTGAATTTATTTATTATTATTCGTAATTTTTTTATATTATTGCTTTTTATAAAATTTGTAATTTTCAATTAAAAATACTCTAGCTCGATAATTATAAAATGTCAATACACGGCTGACACTGAATTTAATTAATTAATAGTTTTCATTATCCTTTGATGACCCCAGATTTTTCTATTTTTATTTGTAAGCCTCGTCTATTGACATTTCTTTAAAATATATTGAATAACGAAATTGATTTTGTCCCCAGCAATCGATGCAGTAATTATCGCTGGAGAATATACATACCAGTAGCACTTAATTTATTGAGCACAAATGCACAATATTCTTTTTAAAATAATATATTGCTTTAGAGAAACTTCTAAAGGAGGGGTTAGTCTTTTTATCTAATCATCTCAACTCGTGTCCGGTAAACATTTTTGCCAACATTTTAATTTATTCCGGAGCATTTTTAACTCTGCCTTTATTTCGCTACACTTTATTTCTATAAAATTGTCTTCCGATATACAACTAAGATAAAATAAGAAAAATTTACCCCTTCCCCCTCCAAGAAAATGGAAAAGGTGGTATGGAAAACGGCGGGGCTAAAAATGTTCAGGAATAAATTAAAATGTTGGCAACTCTGGGTAACTATGTCTTGAAATCTGTAATTTTCAACCTATTTAGCGACTTTTGTACTGTAAACTCATTATACAGGGTGTTAACTCATTATACAGTCCCGGACCCATTTTGAGGTTTAATAACTCATAAAATAATAAAGATAGATTAAAATTAATAATATAAATGGTTAGATAGACTCAAAAAGTCTCATGATCCTTGTCAATGAACTTCCACGTGTGCCCCCTTCGTCGCACGGAGAATATCTAGTCGATAGTCAATTTCACGCCAGGTAGGGCAAGCATGTCGGCATCCACAGAGGCTATTGCGGTTTAATTCTGCTTTCTCTTGTGGTGTATGCATTCTTCTTAATATCCGCTCGAATAAAACATCACATACAAAAGTACTACACAGAACAAACACATGAAAAGTAAACATAACATTCCAATAATTGCCAAAAACAAAAGAGAGAAAAATGCAATTAATAAGCAGACGATATTTAGAAAAGTAGAGATATTTAGACTGGAAAATGAAATTATCTGAAATTAACCACACGCGCAGACGATATTTATAAAAGTAAAGATATTCAAACCTGAAAAGAAAATATATGAGTTATTCCATCAATAAATGCCATAAGTTTTTTTATATCTTCCTTATTTTATGAATTATTAAACATGAAAACGGGTCTGGGACTTTATAAACACCCTGTACTTTTTTTTTCTTTGTGCCCTTGAATAATAAATGCGAATCTTCTCATACAGAGCCGTTAAATAAATAAATAAATATCTCTCTCCCTCTTTTTTTTTTTTTTTTTTTTTTAGGCGCATTTCTTTTCATTTTTTAAATAAGAAAATCTGTCTAGTGCAAAGGGTTAAATTGCAGAATTCCTTCATTTTATTATTAAATTGAAAGAGAGAGAGAGAGAGAGAGAGAGAGAGAGAGGAAGGAAAATTAAAAAAAAAATCTTCGTAAGTTTTATATCCTTTGGCTTTAAATAAAGTTTTAAAAAAATCAAATAAATAAACAAACAAACAATAATTTAAAGTTCAAAAATTTCCTAATTAATCCCATATTTTATATGATTATACCAAGGGTAAAACAAACAATAAAATACTATTTATACTTAATAAATTTACTTATCTTTTACACTAAGTAAGATACAGTTATACGAAAACGATTAAACTAGTGTATAAATTTAAATTGTTTTTTAAGCTTATTATAAACTTGAGTTTAAACTAAACTTAAAATGTGTTTAAACTAAATTTAAATTGCGTTAAATTTAATATTTTACACTAGTATGAGTAATGTATAATTTCGTAAAATATATTTTCTTCTACATATATACTGCTTAGACATAGCTCCACCTACTTTCATTACCCTTCAACTATATTAATACAGACCTGCCAATTATGCTTACTTATCCTTAATTCGTTAGGTCCCGCCTTTTTTTCCCGCTAGTAAATTTGTACAATAATTTTCAGCAATATGTACTCACGAATAAGTAAGAACAAATATACTGATTTCGGAAAACGGGCGGAGCCTAAAACTATTACGGATAAATTAATATAATTGCCAGGTTTATAATAGTAAAAAATTCTATGGAGTTTTATTATCGCATTGAGTGAACACGGATGCAGAATTCATACTGGTATTTGTTTAAGAAATTCTTCTACTTATTATATCATCGATTTAAGAAGTAGAAATCGTTGTTACATTGATTGTGGTATGAGTTCTGCGCCCGTGTTCCATCCCTGTTATTGCCATAAAAAATAAATAAATAACAATAACAAAACAAATTCTACCAGTCAGCAAGTTGTTGCCAATCCCATTGTTCCAAATATCTGTTAGTAAAGATATAACGTGAAATTTACTTGCGGATTTGTTCTAAATATATGTTGATTTACGAGCATCGTCACCGGGATTTAAGATTTAATTCAAGAGTTAACTAAATTTATGTATAGTATTACTTTCCTAGAGTGCGAGAATTTGAATTAACCCCTCGCGGGCTCAATTTATTTGTAGGGTGGCAAGAGTTTCTGGATCAAAAAGGAGTACTGACACCAGCATTCTTTATCAGTAATTTCTGTCACAATAAATTACTCCAAAAATCTGATATAAAACTCGACTCTTAGACGTATAACGAAGAAGTCGTGCTTTTCTGTCCGTGGGTGTAGCGCCATCTGGTGTCCTCTCCTACCATCAACTTGTTTTTCTCGATTTGATCTGCTCTTATTTTGATTATTCCGACGGGTGGGTGAAGCCCTTTTCAGGGCTAATTTTCACTAGGCGTTTGCGACAGCGGAGCTCCTTTCAATTTGCGCATGCGCCATGCTCTGATGAAAAAATCCCGTAAAAATATTATTTCAGTGGAGCCATCTACTGCATAAGTCTGTGACTATATTATAACAGAAATTATTTGAAGAAATATTGCGCCTTTCACTACAGATTGTAAAGATAGTTATAAGTCATAAGAAATCAGACTTTTATTTTTATTTTACTTATTTTGTATTAAGTTATTTAGCTGATTTTTTTTTTGGTTAATAATTTATACTCTTTTTATAACTGCAATTTAAAACAATTTCCATAGTAATAAATGATGATTTCACATGTGATTTTAAATAAATATATTCGTTTAATCATTTAACTTTTAAATAAAATAAACTTCAGTTTATTTTGAAAGAAAAATTAGATTCCTTCATGCTTACTTTCATTTTATATTAATATATTCCTAAATAAAATTATTTTATGTAGGAATAATATTTAATTTTGTAAAACAATTTATTCGGATTAAATAAATTATTAAAAATAATTATACAATTATCTAATTCGGAATATAGTTCAGAGATAAATTATATTTGTTATTACTTTTACATTCTAAGGCATTTTCTATATTATTATTATTATTATTATTATTATTATTTTGTAAATATGTCATTGTCTGAACTGAAAAAGAAACAAAAAAATAATAATAATTGTTTATACATATATATGTGTATGTATATATTTCATAAATAAAACTTAAATTAATTTTTAGATTTTGCATGTTATTTTATATAAATATCTTCGTTTATTTATTCTTATTTTAATACATTAAATTTCAATTCATTTTGAAAGAAAAATTAGAAGCATTTTCAGCTTTTATTTTGTATTAATATATTTCTAAATAAAGTTATTTTATTCAGGAATATAGCTGAGAAAAAAATTTATATTTATTATTGCTTTTTTAAATAAATAAATAAATTCTGTATAATATTATTTTATTCATAAATTTGACTGAAAAAGTAAATTAAAATAAATAAATAAGTATTTTATTTAATTAATTATACTTTTTCCATAACTAAAATTTAAATCAATTTTCAAAGTAATAGTTGGTGATATTCATATAATTTTACAAAAATACTTTCATTTATTAACGATTATTTATTTTGATAAATTAAATTTCAATTCCTTTTTAAAGAATAATTAGATGCAGACAAAGTTTATTTTATATTAATATATTCTCCCACCCCACCCCTCTCTCTTTTTTTTTTTTTTTTTAGCAATGCACCGAAGAAATAATATACTTTCTTAATTACTTTTAAATTCTTAAAAAAAAAAAAAAAAAAAATCAGCTTTTAATTGGTTTTAAAATTAAAATCATGTAAAAGAAAATTTCATTAACATAAACTATTAATATCTGAAGTGCTTGTGTGTAGGGGAGGGGGGGGCGAAATATTCTTGTTTTACTGGTAGAAATACATAATGGACACTTAATTTTTTTTAAATCATAAATTGCCCAATAGCAAAATAATAAAGTTGAAGTATATTTTAATGATTTCATTGTTATTTATACAGCAATTGATTATAGACTGCCATTCATTAAGAACAAAGTAATAATACATAATAATAATAATAAGTTAGTCATTTTACCAATAATATGTTTATCTTCCATTTTTTAAGTAAATAGTTTCTCCTCTGATTATGATACTTCAAACATTAAATTTTAATATACATGAGCAAACCTTTCCTATTTAATATATATAAATTTCTTGTAATGCAATATAGAGTAGTCCTTTTATTTTCCATTTTGTCTTAATAGGGAAAAAAAAAAAAAAAAAAAATAGCGTACCAGAATTACATCACTCAATTCAATAATAATAAAAAAAAAAAAAGGAGAGAGAGAGAGAATAGTAATTAATAAAAATTTCGAAAGAAACTACGAATTACAAAAGAAAAAATATAGAATCAATAATGAGAAAGCGATCACATTCGTTTTTATAGTAACTCTATATTAAGTTAAAAGATGGCGCCAAAATTTTTCTCTCTCAATAATACTTAGAAATTCTTCTCTAAATTGGAGCATGTGCAAATTGAAAGGAGCTCCGCTCCCGCAAACGCCTTGTCTAATTTTCGCGCCGCCCGGAAGTTTATCATTTAAGATGCCGACCTTCAACTTCAACGGTCATCCTATTGATCAACCTACGCTGGTAGCTGGAATAGCTGCTGGTAGTATAAAACCCAAGTTTCGTGACTTGTTTCACAAAAAAGTTGATTCAACGCAACATCCTAAATATAATGAACTGCTTGACCTGTTCGCAGACTACGTAGATGAAAGTATAACAAATCTTATACAGAATTTCAAAGACTCTCAAGACATCACCTTGCAAGAAGCGGTGAGTTTTATTTCCGATGAATGTCTTACGTTCTTTTTAGATCCCTACAATCTCCCTATTTCTAACCTACTAACTTTTAAGGATTTTTGTAAAGATAAATTCAATCTACCTCCCTTCGAGGTTCTCTTAAATCATAAACCTATTAATAACGACGGACTGTTTAAATATGTTAGAGATTCTGAAAAAAAAGTACGTAAACGTAAAACTCCTGACACACCTGTCAGTCCTAGTATATCCACTACAAACTCCTTTCCTTCTTTAGAAAACCTTAATGATACCGATATGTCTGATGTTGAAAATATCACTGAAAATAATGAAAATACCAATGCTAACATAACTGATAATGCTGAAGAGTCGGCTAAGTCTAATAATGTAAAACCCTCCCCATTCTTTATTGAATGCTCGGAAAATTGGAACAAAATTGCTAAATCAATCTCCGAACTTTGCCAGGTCAATCCACTAATTAAATTAAATGGCAGACTTATCAAAGTTACTCCAAAAAACTCTGATGATTTTAGACTCATTCAAAATTACCTTGCTGAAAATAATCTAAAATTTACCACTCTAAATCCCGTTGACAAGCGTCCGAAGAAAATATGCCTCAAAGGTATGCCCTGTTATACTGACCAACAAACAATTATAAATAGCTTTGCAGAACATGGCTTTATTGCCACTCGTGCTACCATGCTCAAAAACAGACGCACTGGTCAGCCTATGCCATTATATATGGTTAACATACTTCCACAGAAAGACTTCGAAAAAATTTACGAAATTACCAACATCGCCTGTATCTCAGTTACTATTGAACGTTTCAGATCGGATCCCATGAAGCAATGCAGACGCTGCCAGCTCTTTGGGCATTCCAGCGATACTTGCGGACTTACCCCAAAATGTGTTAAATGTGCCGACGAGCACTTAACATCCGACTGCCCTAAAAATGGGAAATTCACCCCTAAATGCGCTAATTGTGGCGATTCCCATCCTGCCTCATACCGAGGATGTCCTAAGTATCCCCTTAATCCTAATAAAAAAACTATTACTGAAAAATCCAAAAACCACAATAATTTACACAAAGAAAGCCTGCAATTCGCTGAAATTCTCTCCGAATTTAATTACACGCGAAAAAATCATCGTTCTGAAAATCCAAACTTAGACCCGCAAACTACGAACAATATTAATCAAAACGAAATAAGTTCCAATGAAAAGACTGATGAAATTGTTAACCTCGATAATCAATTCCCTAAACTACCAAATTCTGAAAATTCTAGCAATAATGATCGATCTTCTATTCCAGTCGTAAACGAATTAGGAGAAATCTTTAATACTTTCAAAGACCTAAAGGAAATTTTTCAAATTGCCAAATTTATTAATTTTATTAAAAAAATAGCCCAAAAAATTAAAAACCATGACAATCCTCTCGACAAAATTTGTGTCATCATCAGCGAATTCGAAAAATTCTCGGATGAAATCCCATCCTTAACTCACAATTAAGTTTACTTCTCTTAGCCGATTTTTCAATTTATCTAGTCCTACCCCATTATTTCATCTTCTTGCCTACAGATGGCGACACCAAAAATCGTTGAAATCTTTTGATTTCTTTGTTTTTTATCTGAAATTTAATACCGTCAAATTATTTGATTTTATAACTTTTAAAATATTTTTTCGATTACCATTTCTTATTTAAAAAACTCTCTCCTTTAACTTTTTAGACTAATGTATGGTCACTGAAAGGTGCCTTTTTTTCTTTTTTGATCAGAGTTTCCTGCTTTTTGACCGACTTTTCCACGGCATGTTTTTTTTTTTTTTGCTTTGGATCTGTGAACTATTTGTTATTTATATTTTTTTAGACCCCTCTCTTTAATATTTTTTAATGCAGTCTTTACTGCTTACTAATACTTTATTTTTCCTGGGATCTAATTAAAGACTATATAATGTAGACCGGAGATAAAGAAGTTGACTTCTAGGTGCTCCATTAATGCTGTAATCCAGTTCCAGTTCCAGTTCCTGATATAAATTACTCCTCAAAAAAGGAATGTCTGTGTGTTGTTATCAGACGGGAACTCTTCAACACTAGATTTTTCGTTTGCGCGTGTACCTGAGCTGTGCTCTGATAAGCCAAGAAGGGGTTAGAAAAAAAACGAATGTTTTCGATTTGTATTTCAAATTTCATCTGAGTTATCCCCATGTTTTATTATAATAGCTACAAATCATGAATTAGTGGAAAACACAGAGAATCTAAGAATTAGACTAAGAAAAAAGTTTTAATAAAAAAATATTTTATTTACTTTTATGAAATAATAGAAAAGTTGAAGCAAATTTAAAAAACTGACATTAAAAGAAAAGACCATTTTAAGAACATTTAAACAAAGCCAAATTTATATTCCCTCAAATATTTTTGATGGAGATTTATATTTATTTTATGTTATATATATATATATATATATATATATATTTTTTTTTTTTATGTAAAATACGTTTTATTTTCCTGTATCTAATTTAACTTTCATTTTACATGCATTCAAAAGAAAATTTAATTTCATAAATATATTTATATTTATTTAAGAATAAGATCAAAATAATTCCAATTAATTAAAATAACAAATCACACCTTGACATACAATAACTCTGAAGGTGATTATATATTTTATGTGTCACTATAGTTTTGAATAAGTCTAAACCGTCAAGAACTGATTATCCATAATTGATGGGCGGGGTTACAGGGAAAATGAAGTTACCTTTTTACGCAAATTAAATTAACAGAGAGGGAACACGGGTGTGGAACTCACATTACTATCAATGTAAGAAAATTTTCTACTTCTTAAGTCAACGGTATTATATGTAGAGAAATTTCTTAAACAAATTGCGGTATGAATTCTGTGCCTGTGATCCATCCCTGAATTAACCAATTTATGCAAGAAAAGTAACCATTTTATGCAATTAAGTTAAGCACCAAATTCCAGGTAACCAAAGGAATGATTTATTAAATATCATACTGGCAATAACTTGTAGACATGAAGAATAAATAAATTTCTAACAATCTATCAAAAACAATATAGATTTTTTATAACGGTAACGCTCATACATACGAGCCAAAAATATATATTACTTTTCGTAACTATTTACATGTCAAGCAGTTAATCATGTAATTTATAAATTAGTTTTCCATGAAAGACAATATATTTTATTTTGGAACTTTACTATACATGTAATTTAGAATATAACAATGACATTTATTTCAAATTTGAAAACAATTTCTTATTTTTTGTATATATTTTAATCCGTTTAAGAAATTAGTCATACTTGCTCAAAGACAACATTTACTAAATAAACAGTGGGATATTTTGTTTGTTCAAAAAATATTTAAGTGTTTATCATACCTGATAACCGTTTCATTCATAAGCGAAAAATGCTACCCTCCCTTGAATAAACTGAGTTGTGTGAAAAAAAAATGTCGGCTACTAAATATTTTACCCTTCATAATTAGATGGTTGGCAAATATGGATTTATTGTTACGAAGAATATTTTCTTCATTGTGAAACAAGAAGCACAAAATCCAGCATGTTAAGTAAATTTCATGAAAAACAAGCAGTAGATATTTTTGAAATAACTACACTTGAGTCTACTTTATAAAAGAGGAAATCTACCAAACAAATCTAACATGACATTATGAAAAAAGTCCACTGCAAAACGGTTTGGCAAATTCCTGAGTAAACTGATATTTGAAAATTAATGTTTGGTGTTAAAAGGAATTCTCGCATAGAGTAGTGATAAGATTCTATCATGAGTTATTCAGTGTAGATCAAGATCGTATGATTAACACTGAATTCATGGAGTAAAAACATCAACAAAATCGGTTTCTTTAGAAATATATACTGTAGTAAGTGTTGTTACAAATGATGATGCATCTGTATGTTGGTATAAAAAAGAGTTCGATACGAACGGAAATTTGAATACAACTAATTTTATTTAACAATTTTAGACTTGACAAATCATAATTATTTATTTAAAAAGATTACTATATAAAAATTCTGATATCCAAATATTGCTGTGGGGGAACCCTGTTGTGAAAGTTGGAAAATAATAATAATAATAATAATAAATTAGTTAGTCACCATTTTTCTCACATTACAAACAGAAATTACAATATTTTTCAATTTTTGAAAATAACTGTGAATTTTACTTTATTTTTTTTTCTATCCGAAATGATATATGTATAAATTCATTGCATAGCCTTCATTGTAATACAATAAGTCTCTTTAAAGATGGTGTGATGCACAAATCACATATATTTTTTAATTCGGTATGTGATGAAGTTTAATAGGGTTAGTAGGGTTAGTAGGTAAGATAATTCTCCTTAGGGTAATACAGGTATGTTGCGAAGTTTTACTAGTTAGTGGCAGGTAAATAAAATGTAAGTAGTGAAGTTTCCATTTTCACGGTTTCCACAAGGCCATATTTTCGTATAGGTGAAAAAGACCTCCTCCACTTGCGTTGATTGCCGCTAGAAATATAATTTACAATTTCTCCATTAAATAACCAAGATTCAATCCAGAGGTGTTATAAAAGATGAAATTCAGAAACCAATCAATATTTGACAAAAATCTGTGCACAGTTTTCTTTATTGACTTGATGCATAAAGTAAGGAGGGAAGGTGCCCCTAACGTATAAATATTTTAAGAACTACATCCGTATGTTCTAAGCAGGAGCGATCAGAGAAGAATGATCAAGTTCCAGCCAAATTCAAATTATTGTTACATATTGGCATTTAATTTCATCGCCAGCAAGAACACATAAAAAGTGATTTTTTAAAGATACGTTCGTTATATTCAAATTAGGCTAACAATTTTGAATACAGAGTAGGATTGTCATGATATGATAACCCTACGAAATCCTTAAATTTCGCCAGACATTCATCATGAGAAAAGTAAACCGCAACGGTCAGATATATAAATATAGCTATAATTTAATTGTGTTCAAGGATAATTTTGACTAACTGAAAAAATTACGTTAGAAATAAGGCTACTGTGATTTAGGAAGAACGTAAATAAAATGGGCCATGTGTTATTCTTTATGATAGGAAATGATTATGAGAATATGCAAGGAGATTGATTATCTTTTACATTTATTTTTTTTTATTTTACTGATAGAAGAAGAATTCGGCAGTTACTAAAGATTAATATTGAATACACGAGTGAATTATTATATAAAGCGATAAAATAGATTTAAATTAAAATTAAATACGGAATTTTAAAATATATGTGATTTCTACATCACAGATAGGTAGGATTAAATATTTTTAATAGTATTTTTAATTTACATAAAAATACTTTAATGAATAATGATTCATTAAATTGTATTATTTCTAGTCGGATAACAATGTCTGTAACTCTAACTAATAGTTAAAATTTTAAAAGTCAGTACATATATACAGATATTCGAACGGCGATGGTTTAAATATAGTATACTTGACAACATCCTGATTATAAACCCAAATATTTTTTGTACACGCGTCTCTTTTTCCACACCAGTATATATTTAGAGTAATTTTCTCCAAATTTAAATACGATTAAATAAGAAGAAAAATACACAAAATATACACTTTTGTGAAAAAAGGCCGTGTACTAAAATAGCTTTTAATTCATAATTTGGATGTTTGCAAGTATGTTATAGTCAGAATTGCTAGCTTTAGTAATTTATTCCACAGCATTGTTAGTATTTCCTTCTTTCCATACCAATTATTTTAGGCAGAGTAATTTTTTGCAGAGTGTAACTTCGATTACATAAGAAAAACAACACTTCAAAATTATGGTATAAAAAGTAGGTGGTTCTAACGTTGCTCGGGAAAATATTATAATAATTGGTAATTCTGCAAACTTCTTAAATAAAACACACATAAAATCAGTGAACAATGCAAGTATCAACGAGATCGAACTAAAAGCTTTCTTAAGTGTTTAAGCTTCAGATTGAATATTTTTTTTAAATATAACTTTGTTTGTTCTTTTGATATAATCACAAGTTTTTCAATAATAACAAAAACTATGTATAGATATTTAGTTAAGCTTTAAATGCACAGCAATGTAAATCTGCGCCGTATGTTTAAAACTTCATATCTCTTATATAGCAGAATTTGCATAGCTTTTTTTTTTTTTTTTTTTTTTTTTTTTTTTTTTTCTTTTTTTACCAAAATTATTTTACCTTTTCCGAATGCAATTAGAATATTTGACAGCGTTTTTCTTTATCTGTGACAACTTTCATTCTTGGTGCGATATCAGAGTGCAACTTAATTTCGACGGTTGTTACAATTTATCATTATTTATATAAAAAGTAATAGCAGCATATAGGAAAAATTATTTGTAACGAATAATATTTATATTTTTGCACATATGGATAAATTTATGCAAGAAAAATGCAGCTTTTCTTGTCCTGTAAAAATACATCCATATGCAAAATCGGTTTTACATAAGTCCACTAATCCTAAAGTGAATCCTCTTTTTTTTTTTTTTTTTTTTTTTTTTTTTTTGTATTTATTAAGGGCAACACCATTTTTCAAGGACTTTTCCACCAGAATAATCTTAAGATAAATTTGTTCACAAATGTACTGTATATATTTAAGAAGCTATTTGTATTTAGATAATACTAGTGGAATAGTCTTTGAAAAATATCGGACCGTTGAAACCCTGTCGACTCACAAACGTCTGAAGTTAATCAACCCCTTTTTAAAAGCCATTTAACATCATATTACTGCAATATAGTGAAAAAAAAAAAAAAAAAGATGTTTGACCACGATTACTGATAAAGCATACTTGCCAACCATCTCATTAATAACCGTACAATTGTTAACGCCCTCTGAAAAAACGCCCCTTTTCTCACACCATTATATTTTTAGAGTTATTCTCTTCAAGTGTTGTTACAATTAAATAAGACTAAAATTACTCTAAAGAATCATTGGATTGAAAACAAGGCGTGTTCTAAAAATTGTGCGGTTCATAATGAGATGGTTGGCAAGTATAATAAAGGCGGGGCTAAAAATGCTTCATAAAAATTAAAAGGTCGGCAACTATGCAGATGGAGTAGAAAACAACACTTTACTGAGAGTTTGCTATCTCTGTCAAATTAACGCGCACCCGCAAATTTGCGGAAAACATTCGCAATAAGCCGACCCAGCGGCCAACTGAATTCCAATGTTTAGATGGTGTCATACTGATTCCATCTTACTGAGAGATTTAACAATATTTTATATTCTATTATTTAAAAGACTTGAAAATACTTGAAAATAAGTAAAAATAATCTTTTTTTTTTTTTTTTTTTTTTTTTTGTTGTTGTTGTTGTTTGTTTGTTTGATTGATTGTTTGTTTGTTGTTTTAAGTTTCTGTAACACATTTGATGATATAATTTTATTATTATCATTATGCAATATTGGAAGTATTTTAATTATTGGTATTGAGGATAGTGTTTGCTCTCCTCTTCGAATTTAAAAAAAAAAAAAAAAAAAAAAAAAATGTCGAAGTTTTCCATTGTTCTCGATAATTCACTCTTTGCATTCGAGGGTTTCGTTGCGGAGTCAAAGTAAAACAATAAGTCACACCTTTTGGAGTTTCTCAAAAGCAATTTATAATTAAAAATCAGAGATTTTGCGTATCCGCGTATTGTCCTTCAGCCGTCGGCGCATGCATTTGCCACTGAATTTGTATGATTTAAATGTGAATAGTTAAAATTATTTTCTAATAAGCAGTAATGCTTTAGAGATACACTAAAAGGCGACGTTTATTTTTTTAAAATAAGAAAATCTGTCGAGTGCAAAGGGTTAAATGGCAAAATTTCTTCATTTTACTATTAAATAGAAAGAGAGAGAGGAAGAAAAATAAAATAAAATTCTTCGTAAGGTTTCTATTCTTTAGCTTTAAATAAAGTTAAAAAATAAATAAATAAATAAACAAAAAATAATTTAAAATTCAAATTTTCCTTCATTTGGTTTAAAAAAAAGAAATGCCTTACTCCTTTTTTCTTTTTTTTTTTTTCGTCAAGAGAATTTTGCAGCAAATGTACACCAAATTAATACTCGAGATGTTACTAAGATGTAAATCATACCGCATTTAGTTATTTGTGTTTGTGTGTGTGAAATGTTAGAATGATGTATGAGTGAATTATATAAAAAATGAAATATAGAAATCAAAGAAAAAAGGATAATATATTACAAATTTTTGAATTTTTGTAGTACAACAAATATTTCTTAATAAACTTTAAGACTAATACAAACTAACTACCCTATAAATTAAAATTTAATATGCACATACATCTTCTTGTGCTTGCTTAATTCTATTTAGTTTACTATTCAAGATTTCAGAATGGAAGAAACCGAATCTTTTGAAAAGACTTCCATACTTCAAGATGAATTACAAAATAATAATTTTTCTTCGTGTCCTCTCTTATTTGTTAAACTTTAAAACTGTTATATTAATATAATGCATTGACATATTTATTCCAATATTTTATATGATTGCACCTAACGGTAAAGCAAACAATAAAATACTATTTTTACTTACTAATTTTATTACACTAAGTAAGATGTAACGATTAAACTAGTGCATAAATTTAAATTATTTTTAAAACTTATTATAAACTTGTGTTTAAACTAAACTTAAAATGTGTTTAAACTAAATTTAAATTGTGTTTAATTTAATCTTTTTCACCAGTATGAGTAATGTATAATTTCGTATAATGTATTTTCTTCTGCATATATACTGCTTAGACATAGCTCCAAATACATTCATTACCCTTACTCTACATTAATATAGACCAACCTTCCAATTATTCTTACTTATCCTGAATAGCGTTAGGTCCCGCCTTTTTCTCACGCTAATAAATTTGTAGAGTAATTTTCATCAATATGAACACACGAATAAGTAAGAAGATTACCCTACAAACACACTGATTTGGGAAAAAGGGCGGGGCCTAAAACTATTACGGATAAATTAGTATAATTGCCAGGTCTGTAATGGTCAAAAATCTATGGAGTTGGCCATAGATACCAACATTTTAATTTATTACGGAACATTTTTAGCCCCGCCTTTATTCCATACCACTTATATTTATATATATATATATATATATATATATATATATATTATTTTTTGTGAAAATTATATTTTGGAGAAAAAAAATTTTATACAGTGTTCGTACGCTCCTATATTTTAGTTGATATTTTAAACCAATAATTTTCTAATATAAATTTTGTCGTAATACAAGCTTACAAATTTAAAAATGAATTTATCTTTAAAAAATACTGGTGTAAGACTCGTACAAGAAAAGGCTTGGCTGTACGAACCCTGTTATGTATAAAATGGGGCGAAACAAAGGCGGGGTTAAAAATATTCCAGAATAAATTAAAATGTTAGCATCCATTCTTGCCAACCTTCTCATTAATAATCGTAACATTGTTACGTCCCTTTAAAACATGCCTTTTTTACGCACAAATTTAATTTTAGAGTAAATTTCTCCAAATGTAGTTACGATTAAATAAGAATAAAATTGCTCTAAAAAAAGACTGGGGTGGAAAAATAGGCGGGTATAAACATGTTACGATTCATAATGAAATGGTTGACAAGTATGGTCATCTATGAGTTTGCTTATCGCAAGAATGGAACACGGGAGCAGAATTCATACCGCTATTTGTTTAAGAAATTTTTCTACTTATAATATCATCGATTTAAGAAGTAAAAATTTTTGTTACATTAATAGTGGTATGAATTCTACGCCCGTGTTCCATCCCTGTTATTGCCATAAACGTAAATAAATAACAATAATAACAAAACGAATTCTACCTGTCAGCAAGTTATTGTCAATCACGTAGTTACAAAGAGTAGATAAAGTTAAGTAAAGATATAATGTGATATTTACGTTAGAAGTTAATTTCGTTACGAGAAAAAACAAGAGGGAGAGGGAGAAATTTATTTAGATTTAGATACTCAAAAATGCATGTTGTTAAGATGTATAACTATTTTACTATATCAACACCAGTAAAGATTAGTCAGTTTATTTATTTTTATAAAAAGCTGTTACGTTCGTAAGATAACCGCACATTCCAAAGAAATCTAATTCCAAAAGACGCGGGTCGCTGTAAAGCTGAATCCGCTGATTAGTCAGAGGAAAGAAATAGTTCGGGTGTTAGAATGGACATAGTACCTTTAAGCTACCGGAAAACGTGCGTAAAAACATTTATTTTATTTCACCAGTTTTGTATTTGCAACTTCATCACATCTATCCCCATGTTTTATTATAATAACAGCAATTCATGAATTAATGGAAAACAAAAAGAATCTAAGAATTAGACTAAGAAAAACGTTTAAAAAAAAAGGATTTTATTTACTTTTATGAAATAATAGAAAAGTTTAAGCAAATTTAAAAAACTGACGCAAAAAGAAATGACCATTTTAAGAACATTTAAATAGAACAAAATTAACAATTCCCACAAATATTTTTAATGGAGATTTATATTTATTTTATGTTATTTTTTTTTTTTTTTTTTTTTTTTTTTTGTGGAAAATATTTTATTTTCCTGCATACACTTTAACTTTCATTTTACATGCATTCAAAAATAATAATAAAATAGATATATAAAATGAAATTTAATTTCGTAAATACATTTATATTTATTTATCAATAAGATCAAAATAATTCTAGTTAATTTAAATAAGAAATCACACGCTGGCATACAATAACTCAGAATGTAATTACCCATTTTATGCGTCAATATAGTTTTGGACAAGTCTAAACGGTCAAGATCTGATTATCTACTTATAATTGATGGGCGCGGTTACGGGAAAAATGAAGTTGAATTTTTTATGCAAATTAAAATATAATTAAAAATTTTATTCAAGTAAAGTAACCTTTTTATGCAAGTAAGTTAATCACCAAATTCCAGGTAACAAAAGTGAATGATTTATTCAATATCATACTGGCAATAAATTGTAGACATGAAGAATAATTAAATTTTAAATAATCTATCAAAAAAAATATTGATTTTATAGAACGGTAACGCTCATATATACGAGCCAAAAATATATATTACTTTTCGGAAGCTCCAAGTCTTAGACTATTTATATGTCAAATCAACCAACCAACCGAACTTAATTAGAATCTTTGACAGTTTTTTTTTTCTTTATCTGTGACAACTTTCATTATTGGTGCGATATCAGAATGTAACTTAATTTAGGCGGGCGTTACAGTTTATGATTATTTATTTATAAAGTAATAGAAACATACAGGAAAAATTATTTCTGACGAATAATATTTATAATTTTTCACATATGTTAAATTCATGCAAGAAAAATGCAGCTTTTCTTATGATGTAAAAAAACATCGATATGCAAAATCGGTTTTACTTTAGTTCACTAATCCTAAAGTAAATCTTTTTTTTTTTTTTTTCAATCCCATTAACTACACCCATTTTTTATGGTTGATTTCAAATGTTATTGATTAAAAAAGCAAATTCATTCATTTAAATGTTCAATACACACATTCCTTACTCCCGCCCATTTTTCAAAACACTTTGAGAGATGAGAAACTTCTGCTTTTTTCCGTTGCTACTATTTTTAACAATATCCTCTACGCTGTTTAATCCAATACATTGCTAAAAAATTATGATAATGATTTACCTTCGAAAACAGTGATTAAAAAAGTGATTAATTTCTCTTCCCTGAAAGTGAACTAACAAAAAAAAAAAAAAAAAAAAAAAAACGTAGTTTTATGAACTCTATGCAAATAAAAAGATTAAAAACAATGAACTGACAAGAAACTCGTCATCAGAATAATGACAATTGGCAAACTGCGAGACATTAAATAGTTAAAAACTATTTACATCAGAGATTCAATTGACTATCAGTATTCTATCGAAACAGTAATAGACTAGTAAAGGGAAAATTCATGTACTCTTAAACCGCCAGTGCCCGGGTGGGAAAAAGACACAATTTTCTTTCAATATTTGAATGGTTACATTACAGGGTAACCATAAAAAATGTCCCAGTTCCAATGATATATTATAACAGTTTAATTTAGACTATTTACAACAAATCATACATCAAATTGATGGTAAACTAACCTAGTTTTTCTTACAAATGTTCCATATGTGCACCTTTAGTTAAACGGCACACATCCAACTTATAGACCAAATTTTCCCACACTTTGGTTAACAAGTCCGGTTTAATTTAAGCAATAGCCTCTTCAATTCTGTGTCTCATCTCTGTCACATCATTAGATAACGGCAGAACGTAGACTTGACCTTTTATAAAGCCCCATAGGAAAAAAATGGCATGGCGTTATGTCAGATGAATGTGGGAGGCCAAGGACAAAGATCTATGTCGCCTCGACCATAACGACCAATCCAATGGTGTGTCTTCGACGTTCAACCACTCTCATACACAAAGACTCCAATGGAGAGGGGCTCCGTCCTGTTGCCAAATAAACTTTATAAGTTCATCCTCTACTAATTGGGGAAAGAGACATTCTTTCAACATATCCAGATAATCCACTCCTGTTACGGTAGCTTCCGCGAAACAAAATTGTCCGATACTCGACGTCGGGACACAGCGCAGAAAATGTTTAATTTTGAGGAATCTTTTTCCTGTTCCAGAACTTCGTGAGGATGTTCTGTCCTCCAGATACGAACATTATGGGTATTTGCCTTGCCACTTAGATGAAAAGTCGACTCATCGCAGAACATAACAGAAAGTCATCTTCCCGCTCAAACAGTTTGCTTGAAAAATTAAAACGTACACCATAGTCATCTGGCTTCAATGCTTGTACTAACTGTAGCCAGTATGGACGCATATGTAAACGTTTTCTTAAAACCTTCCACGCAGTCCTCTTTGGCAACTGAAGTTCAAGACCTGTTTTCGGAACAGATTTCTTAGGACAATGCAGGTAAGATTCTCTGACACGATCAACATCCTCTTCACACACTTTTAATCGTCCCGTGCTTCTTCCGTTATAAACACATCCAGTCGTTTCGAATTGCCTATACCATCAGCGGATGTATCTGCCATATGAAAGATCACATTTAAACTTTAAACGAAACACACGTTGAACTGAAATTACAGACTGACTTTTAGCAAATTGCAGAAAACAAAACGCTTTACGCTCAGAAGTAGTTATTTTGCGTATGTGGCGCTGCAAGCAAGAAAACAACAAAGCAATACTTGCGCATGCGCTTATCTAAAACTGAGTTACTCTTTATTTGAGAACCTGAACCAACACTCTACAACGCTTATAGTTGATACTACAGTGTAGGAACCATTATCCGGAACCCATGGGACCAGAAGTATTCCGGATTTTGGATCCTTTTCCCATTATTGCTTTTCCTGAATTATAAACATAACTCAGTAACTGACAGGTACTAATTTACATCTAGGAGCACCTACTTCACACACAGACAGACATTTTTTTTTTTAATAGTCAAATCATATTCTAGACCTCTCAAAATATGCAAATAAATCGAAAACTGGAAGGCAAATCTGACACTTTCTTCTATTAAATTCAGCAGGAAGTAAAAAAATAAATATAATGCATATATATAAACATGTACATTACTGACATTGACACTTGCCATGAGAGGCATGGTTGCTTCTTTATAAGTGCTGTTAAACATGAATACTGACTTGATCATAAGAGCAAAACACTAAAATGATTTTTCTTTAAAAATTTCCACTTTTTTAAAAATTTTTATTTACTTTATGTTTCATCGAAATTTTAAAAATCACCAGAAACTCTATCATAAAATAAATTAGAATTTTTTATGTGGCTTGGTGTGAATTCCTGAATTTTCCTGGACCATAAACTTCCCTGACCATCTGAAAAAAAAAATTCTGTAATTTCTAATTTTCGTAATACTACCTAATAAAACACACAATAATTCATTTTAGAGTGATTTACTTTTTTTTTTTTTTTTTATTTTTTTTTTAGATATAAAATATATTTTAAACATTAAAAAAGAAAAAAAATCTAAAATTATTCCGGATTTCGGATTTTCCGGATTTTTGAAATTTCGGATAATGGGTGCTATAGTGTATCAAAATTTATAACTGGGACATTCTTTTATATACATACTGTATAACACCCACAAAATAAAATCACACAATAAAAATACGATGCATAAAATTTTACTTTTATTATATATATATATATATATATATATATATTTTTTTTTTCCACAGAATATATAAAACGTTTCTCTTCTTTTGCATTCTAGTAAATAAAATGGGTCTTAGAGACCCATCCCGTGTACTGGCGAATTAATAACAACAATCTAAAGCCTACATACCTGCCAACAGCAACACCCTTTTTAATATTCCATAGTATCGTTAACCATAGTCTTTAAACTAGATGCCTGTCACGTGGCTCGAAAACTTGGCAACAATTCGAGCGGTGAACGGCGCCACCTGGTGCCGACTCCCGACTTTTTTATTCAACAGCCACCAAAAACTCTTAAAAGTGGGATTTGATATACATAAAAAGCGAATACAACCAAAGAACGGGAAAATATGTTTATCATATATCATTTCTTAAAATTATTGGTGATGAATAAAAAAGCCGTGCATTCTGCCCTAGGTGGCGCTGTTTGCCGCCTCAGCTGTTACCAAGTTTTCGATCCACATGACCGGCATATAGTTTAGGAACAAGGCGTTTGCGGCAGCGGAGCACCTTTCAGTTTGCACATGCTCCAATTTAGAGAAAAATTTCTAAATATTATTGAGAGAGAAAATTTTTGGCGCCATCTTTTAACTTAGTATAGAGTTACTATAAAAACGAATGTGATCGCTTTCTCATTATTGATTCTATACTTTTTCTTTTGTTATTCGTAATTTCTTCCTAAATTTTTATTATTAATTGCCATGATCTTTTTTTGTTTTGTTTTTCCTTAATTGAATTGAGTGATGTAATCCTGGTACGCTATTTTTTCTTTTTTCTATTAAGACAAAATGGAAAATAAAAGGATTACTCTATATTGCATTACAAGAAATGTATGCATATTAAATAGGAAAGGTTTGCTCATGTATATTAAAATTTAATATTTGAAGTATCATAATCAGAGGAGAAACATTTGTGCTTAAGGATTTCTGTTTCAAATATGAGTATCTGTAAAACTATAGTGAATCTATTTATTTAAAAAATGGAAGATAAACACATTATTGGTAAAATGACTAAATTATTATTTTTTTATTTTATTTATTTATTTATTTATTTATTTATTGTTCTTAATGAATAGCAGTCTATAATCAATTGCTGTATAAATAACAATAAAATCATTAAAATATACTTCAATTTTATTATTTTGCTATTAGGCAATTTATGATTTCAAAAAAATTAAATGTCCATTAGTTATTTCTACCAGTAAAACAAGAATATTTCGCCCCCCCCCCCCCGCCTACATACACACTTGTACTTCAGACATCAATAGTTTGGGTTAATGAAATTTCCTTTTACATGATTTTAATTTTAAAACCAGTTATAAGCTGATTTTTTTTTTTTTCTTTTTAAGAATTTAAAAGTAATTAAGAAAGTATATTATTTCTTCGGTGCATTGATGGAAGAAAAGGAAGGGGGGGGATGGGAGAATATATTAATATAAACTAAAATTTGTCTGCATCTAATTATTCTTTAAAAAGAATTGAAATTTAATTTATCAAAATAAATAATCGTTAATAAATGAAAGTATTTTTGTAAAATTATATGAATATCACCAACTATTACTTTGAAAATTGATTTAAATTTTAGTTATGGAAAAAAAATATAATTAATTAAACAAAATACTTATTTATTTATTTTAATTTACATTTTCAGTCAAATTTATTAATAAAATAATATTATACAGAATTTATTTATTTAAAAAAGCAATAATAAATATAACTTATTTCTCAGCTATATTCCTGATTAAAATAATTTTATTTAGAAACGTATTAATAAAAAATAAAAGCTGAAAATGCTTCTAATTTTTCTTTCAAAATGAATTGAAATTTTATGTATTGAAATAAAAATAAATAATCGAAGATATTTACAAAAAATTACATGCAAAGTCTAAAAAATAATTTAAGTTTCAATTATAATATATATATATATATAAACAATTATTATTATTTTTTTCTTTTTCAGTTCAGACAAATTTACAAAAAAATAATATTATAGAAAATGTCTTAGAATGTAAAAGCAATAACGAATATAATTTATTTCTAAACTATATTCCCGAAT
The DNA here is from genome assembly GCA_963930645.1 of Salticus scenicus. Classification (NCBI taxonomy): domain Eukaryota; kingdom Metazoa; phylum Arthropoda; class Arachnida; order Araneae; family Salticidae; genus Salticus; species Salticus scenicus. The sequence continues at coordinate 111,009,146 of OZ005662.1, forward strand.
TAAATAATTGTATAATTATTTTTAATTATTTAATCCGAATAAAATTATTTTACAAAATTGAATATTATTTCAACGTAAAATAATTTTATTTATGAATATATTAATATAATACGGAAGTATGCATGAATGAATCCAATTTTTCTTTCAAAATAAACTAAAGTTTATTTTATTTAAAAGTTACATGATTAAACGAATATATTTATTTAAAATTACATGTGAAATCATCTTTTATTACTATGCAAATTGTTTCAAATTGCAGTTATAAAAAGAGTATAAATTATTAAACAAAAAATATTAACAAAAATTTATTTTTCAGCTAAATAATTTATAATAATAATAAAAAAAAAAAAAAAAAGTCTGGTTTCTTATGAATTATAACTATCTTTACAATCTGTAGTGAAAGGCGCAATATCACTTTAAATAATGTCTGTAATAATATACTCACAAATTTATGCAGTAGATGGCGCCACTAAAATAATATATTCTATGGGATTTTTTTAAAGTTATTTTTTTCAGAGCATGGCACATGCGCAAATTGAAAGGAGCTCCGCTTTCGCAAACGCCTAGTAGTTTAGTTTAGGAGGCTATGCATTAACCCCGTCTTTTTCTGCACACCAATACTCTTTTAAAGTATTTTCTTCTTATTTATCGGTATTGCTTTTGGAGAATATTACTCTGTCAATTTACTGGTGTGGAGAAAAATTTGGGAATAACAGTACTACGGAATATTAATTAGGATATTGGTAGGTAGGTATTTGATTTATGTAATTATTGCAATTAGATTTTTAGTTTTTTTAGAAGGCTTGTATATAATTGTTCATGGATTTACTCTTGTTGGATCTAGTGCTGTTCCGGTAATATAAACGAAAAGCAAAAATTTTACGGATATCTGCTTTTTTGTTTGAAATATGAAGGATTTTGTGAAATCACGTTTTGACCCCCCCCCCCTTCCTCCCCCCCTTGGGGACGAATTTTGTAAAATCGCTTCTTAGTGGATGCCTACGTCATAGAAAGAACATTGTCACAAAATTTCATGCTTCTAGGTCCAGGGGTTTGGTCTGGGCGATGATGAATCACCCCCTCACTCACTCACTCAGGAAGAACGATTATATGTATATAAACAATCTTTCTCTGGCGTAAATATTTTTTTATCTACTTAATGTCTAGAAGCTTGTTATTTATCGTTGTACGGGTGAGAAACTTCGCGTAAGCACTAAACGTTTATACGTTTTTAACTAATATATGTATATATATATATATATGTGTGTGTGTGTGTGTGTGTGTGTGTGTGTGTGTAAATATCTTTTTGAACAGAAATCTGTTTGGGGTTTTAACCCCTTAACGCACTCGCTAGAGATGATTGGAGCTGTCACAACGTTCCCTGTGTATTTTTCTCTTAATATTTTTCGGTACAAGAAAGAACCAGCTAGCACCAAACTGTATATAACTCGTTTGAAAATACATATTGAATAAATATACATATTATTCATACATTTATTGTTTTTATTTTTCTTTTCTTTCTTTCTTTCTTTTTTTTTTTTTTTATAAAATATATTATTGAAAAGAAGCGCAATATTATTTAATTTCGATTATTCTAATCACGGCGTAAAATTCCCGTTTATGATGGAAAATGAATTTAAAATAAAGTAATATGTCTTATTAGTTTTAGAGATACAGATCTTACACATTTAAAATTAAGAATTAAAGTACAGTAAACGACTATATAACGGAGAATATTCATTCTGGGCAATAGGAAATCGTTTTATGTGCAACATACCTTATCAAACCAATTTATGCAAATTCATTCCAATACTGAAAATTTTTATTTTATTTTATTTTGTTTTTTATTGATTTCTAAGTAAAGTTTGATGTTTACTATACAAATTAACCTATTTTTGTAAAACTAACACATTGCAGGTGGGAAAATTTGATGGCATACCAAAAGAATAATAAACCCCACCCTCTGGCTATTTATAAAACAACACTTTACTTTAAAAAATGTTTCTTGTTTCCTTAATTTTAGTTTGCAAAATTTCAGTTATTTGAACATGAATTTTGATAAATAATTTGATGTTTTAGCGAAACGTATGAAGACTCAAAACAGGAATGATTCTCTATGAATTACTATGAATTACTCTATTACTCAAAGGAGGAATGATTCTCTATAAATTTATTACGCAAAATAGGAATGATTCTCTATGAATTACTCTATTACTCAAAAGAGGAATGATTCTCTATGAATTACTCTATTACTCAAAAGAGGAATGATTCTCTATGAATTACTCTATTACTCAAAATAGGAATGATTTTGAACAGTATATCTTTTTTTATTGAATATCAATACTTTCGCGACTTCATGCTTTTGTCTTTTTGACAGCAAGGTCCACTTGTGGGCGTCATTCTCCAGAACAATTTTTTCTGTATTCACATTTATACTACAAATGAATATACATTATAAGTATATTCTTTCTAATCAAAGCATTTGTATCCATAATATATTTTATTGTAAAAATACGAATATTGGGTATATTCTTAAGAAATAAGTAACACTCAAATTGAGAAAGAAACGCCCACTGGCGGTGTTAAGGATTTTCAAATGACGTGAATCGACGTCAGCTGTCGCGAAAGTGTTAAATATCCTTTCTCAGATTTTAGTTTAAATATTGTTATCTATATTTTTGTATATTGTAGGTTTATAGGCCTCAAATTAAATGTAAAACTTTATACTTACCTTTTCATGCTGTGCTCACTGTATAAAATAAAAATATACCCAACAGAAGTAGATAATTTTTTTTTTTTCTGAAATATTAAACACTTTCTTTTTTCTTTTCCTTTTTAATCCCTATTTCTATTACTATCATCCTTTTATCTTGCTATTTAGATTTTTGTAATCAACATGACTCAAGTTATTTAAATTTTTAAGTATGAAGAGACGTATTAAATTAATCCACGTTTATTTATACAAAAACTATTCAGAAATTTTAATTCATAAGCAAACACATGTCTTTTAGTAAATGCAAATTATCTTCGGTCTTGTATTATAACTAATATTTTCTGTACATTTTTTCCGGCGTCAAACTATTCTGTGGTAGGTCAAGATTTATTTTTTCTAAATGCATAGACTCACCCCTAATACATTTTCGTTTACAACGCTATCAAAATTTGATTTAAAGTATATAAATAGGACTTTTTCTGAACCGCCTTAATCTCAGAATTTTGACTATGATATAAAAAATTGGGGTTGCCATTGAAAAAAATGAAGTTGAGGCCTGTTTTAATATATAGATGGTCCCTTAAGCAAAATCTAACTATAACATTATAAACTAGATGTTATTACAGATCGATCGGTATCCGTTTTACGATAACACTGTGTGACACGATATCGGTACACTTAAAACTTACAGTCCTTAATTACAGTATGTCGGCAGTGTATATCTTATAATTCTATTACGTCTCGTTTTTCAGATATAAGCCATTATTCAAACAGCAAATATGCATTTTAACACTTTCGCGACTGCTGACGCAGATTCACGTCATTTCAAACATAGAAAAATTTATTCTGAACTATTGTAACTTAGGAGAATAACGCCCAGTAGCGGACATTACTGTCAAAAAGACAGAAACATGTGGTCGCGAAAGTGTTAATAATTAAAAGGGCGGGATTAGGTCTACATGGAGGCGGAGTTTTCAAACCACAACAAGAGAATAGCAATATATACTTTGCAATAAACGAACAAAGAAAATGGGATGTATTGGAAAAAATATGCATATATGTCCCTATTCATCGATAAATATGGATGAATAAATAGGCAAATATGGAATGGGTATTTAATTTTTTTTCTAATACAGTGTAATGTAATATGAGTAGTAGTTTAAATTTTTGTATGTATACTATGAAAAATAAGAAACTGAATATGTCTGAACCAAATTTACTAGAGAAAATGTTGATTAGAAAAGAGTTTAATAGAATGGAGAATTACTACCGGGAAAACCCTAAAGACGTAAAAGAAATCTACAGTCCTTAAAACTGTAACTCCAAATTGGGCTGGATTACAAACGTAAACTTTCTAGTGGGCGTGTACTGCAGATAAAGCAAATGAAAGCAGCAGAAAAAATAAGTTACAAATTTTGCATATTTTGTGCACAATGTTTGTTTTCAACGTTTTATAGAGTGCTTTCATGGCTGAATATGTAATAATAACAGTATCTGTTACCGATGTATATTTCATAACCTAAAATAATTTAAAATATGTACATATTGCGAGTTCTACATTTAAGTTTTTTAACCTAACATAAAAAACGGTACGTGTTAGAGAAAAAATACTTATATATGCTTATTCAGCGATACGTGGAAGTGAATAAACAGGCAAATTTGAAGAGAGTACCTAAAATTTATTTTTTTCGTAACACAGTGTAATTTACTTCGGGAGGGGGGAAGGGGGCGGTGTTCTTTTAAATATTTATTTTTTATTTATTCATTTATTTATATATATATATTTCTGACTGTACTTGCTTAATTCTATTTAGTTGAAAATTCAAGAAATCAAAGTGGAAGAAACTGAATGATTTTGAAAATACAGGGTGGCCCGAAGAACATGATAGGAAGTATTTTAAGTTCCTGATTTCAAATGTATTGATATAAGTATAATTTTTCCATATTGTAATAGCACATATATTGACATTTAAGGTGAGTGCTTGATTACCGGAAATAATGAATAACCAATATGGAATCACTGACCTTGGAAAAATGATTATTTATCGTAAGAATACTTTTTGAGGAGCTATTGAGGTACGGAAAAACTTCATCTCAGTGTCGTCTCACGACTGTATTCACAAAGGGTGACGGTGTGGTGTGCCATATCGTCGAAGCGGAGGAGTGGTCCGATATTCATTGACGGTAAGGTCACGGAAGTGAAGCCTCGAGAATTTCTAGAGTGTCACTTTGGCCCTGAAGCAGGCTGTCTCAACATGACATGCCAGTACTGGTTCATGCAAGATGGGTCTCGTCCCCATAGAACTGCTGATGTCTTCCTGCGGCTTAAAACGACGTTTAGTGAGCGTTTGATTGCTTTGGATGAAGAAAAATTCACGGGGCACGGCATAGAGGGGTCCTCATACAGTCCGGACCTAAATCCGTGCGACTTCTTCTTATGGGTTTACACCAAGGACAAAATCAATAGTAATCCCCCTGATTCACTTGAGGACCTGAAATCGACCATCAGAATCGAGATTGAGGCACTTGATTCCGACACACTGAAGCGCTTTATGACAGAGTTTCGGAAGCGGCTTTATAACACTATAGTCGGGGACGGTAGATATTTCGAGCACCTTGTATATTAAATGTCATTCATATCTTTATTCAATAACATAGGTTTCATGTTCTTGCATATTTTGTTTTTTCCACAACGATCGCTTACTTTCTATCATGTTTTTCGGACCACCCTGTACTTGCATACTTCAAGATCAATTACAAAATTTAATAATTTTCTTCGTGTGCTCTCTTATTTCCGTAAACTTTAAAGCTGTTATATTAATATAATGCATAAACATACTTAATCAAATTTTTTATATTATTATGCCCAAGGGTACAAACACTAAAATACTATTTAGACTTACTAATTTTACTTATTTATCACACTAAGTAAGATGCAGCTATACGAAAACGACTAAACTAGCGTATAAATTTAAATTATTTTTAAACTTATTATAAACTTGTGTTTAAACTAAATTTAAATTGTTTTTAATATAATCTTTTACACTAGTATGAGTAATATATAATTTCGTAAAATTTATTTTCTTCTGCATATATAGTAACTACTTAGACATAGCTCCACCTACTTTCATCACCTTTAATCTATATTAATATAGACCTGGCAATTATGCTTACTTATCCTTAATACTTTAGGTCTCGCCTTTTTTTTCACGCTAGTAAATTTGTACAGTAATTTTTAGCAATATGTACCCACGAATAAGTAAGAAGACTATTGCTATACAAATATACTGTTGGAAAAAGGGCAGGGCTAACACTATTGCGGATAATAATTGCCATGTCTATAATAATGAAAATTCCATGGAGTTTGCTTATTGCAGGGATGGAACACGGGAGCAGAATTCATACAGATATTTATTTAAGGAATTTTTCTTCTTATAATATCATCGATTTAAGAAGTAGAAATCTTTGTTACATTGATAATGGTATGAGTTCTGCGCCCGTGTTCCATCCCTATTTTCGCCATAAAAAAACAAATAAATAATAACAATAACAAAACGAATTCTACCCGTCAGCAAGTTATTGCCCGTCACATTATTAAAAATAGTTGTTAGTAAAGATATAATGTGAAATTTACATTAGAAGTTAATTTCGTTACGTGAAAAATCAGGAAGGAGAGGAAGAAATTTATTTAGAGTTTAGGTGTACATAAAAATGTAAGATGTTAAGAAATAAAATATATTAGTATATCAACACCAGTAAAAATAAGACCATTTACTTTAATAAAATTTATTAAGCTTCATGTCAGTGTCCAATATCACTAGATTTCTGGTTTAATGTGCTATAAGACGCGGATCTGCTTAGAAGCTGGGTCCGCTGAATAGTTTAGTGTGAAGAAAGAAATGGCGCAAGCCTATATACCGTCAGAGTACTTTTTATTTTTAAGTGTTATTAAAAATATAGAATATGAAGAAAACGCAGAACATTATTACAATTTTTTAAAATTAAATGATTTCGTTTTATAAATTTATGTGATTTTAAAAATATTTTTTATAAATTAAGAATAAAGAAAACCTTCTGAGTTTTTTTTTAAATCGATATAATACAGATGTCGCAACTGTCATATTGTAATTGATATGGAATATTATCGTTATCTATCTAGCTAAAGAATCTCTAGAGATTCTTTAGCTCGATTGATATTATTTTCATGCTATGTACGGTCGGAAGCAAAATTATTAAAGTGGTAGCAATAATCTCCTTATATTATTAGTATTTAAAAGATTTGCGCTCAATACCGTTTTGTTAAATAAGTATTTGTCGAGTCATGTTCTTTGTCATGTGCTGTTTGTTGACAAGAATGTTAAAGGTAATAAAATAGTGATCAAATTAAAAAGATATGTATGAAAAGTATTGATGTGTGCTTTCTTTATCCATTCTTACAATGATTTATAAATTCTTTTTTTTTTTTTTTTTTTTTTTTTTTAATTACTCCTCACATTCCTTTGGTTATATTTAGAGTAAAATTAGGAAAATTCTAGGGATTTTATTTTTAATGTATGGAGCACGCTTATATTTTGTATATTGAAATTTCCTGAAATTTATTCCCCTTCCCCATCCAACCAAAAAATAATTGATTATAGCAGGGGATTCTAAACTGGTTAAGAGCAATGCGAAATATTATAAACAGGAATGTTTAAAAATTTATGCCGAGAAAAGATTTAAGTTGTACATGATCCATCAAATTTTGACGGGTATAAACTAGTTTATTTTACTTAACCAAAGAGCTGTTACGGTTTCCGCTGATAAAGTGAAAAAAAAAAAAAAAAAACAAGTATTGAGATTTTCCGGTAGTCTAAAGGTGCTAATTTCAGAACTATAAGTGCGAGGTCATTCCAGTTGCTGATTTATTCTAAATATATGTTAATTTACGAGAATCTTCATCGTAACTTGAGATTTAATTCAAGGGTTTACAAAATTGATATATAGTATTTCTTTACTAGAGTGCCAGAATTTGAATTAACCCCTCACCGGCAGAATTTATTCGTAGGATGGCAAGAGTTTCTGGTTAACAAAGGAGCTCTGAAACCACTATTATTTATCAATAATTTCTACCACAATAAATTACTGCACATATGTGATACAAATCGCTTATCATAAAAGCTAGTGTATGAGTTCCGTTTCCAGACGAAAACTCTTGAACAATTGATTTTCCGTCTGGCTAAACTGCGTTATGATAAGCCAGGAAGGGGTCTGAGAGAAAACAATTGCTTTCGTTTTGTATTTCGGACCTTTTTCCCCATGATTTATTATTAGGGGGGCCGGAAAGTAATGTCGTTTTCTTAAGTTAAATTCACACGACTACATTTTTAACAAGTTTTTATTTCTAATCAACAATATATTTGACTTCGTTATCAACAACCTTTTGCCATCTAGTATACAAATTTTCAATGCCGGAGCGGTAAAAAACAATCGGTTTTTCTGTAAAATATGTCGAGATAGCATTTTGGACATCATCAAAATTTTCTAATTTTTTGCCACTAAAACAATGTTGCAGTGATCGGAATAAATGGTAATCCGAGGGTGCAATATCGGGCGAGTATGGTGGGTGAAGCAGTACCTCCCACCCCAATTCGTTAATTTTTTCTAAGGTCCGTTTTGCACAGTGCGGTCTTGCATTGTCATGTTGCAGAATAACTCCTTTTCTGTTGACAATTGCCGGATACTTTTCAGTCAAAGACTAGTTTACTCGTTTCAATTGTTCGCAATAGACATCTGCATTAACAGTTTGTCCAGGTTTTAACACTTCAAAGTGAACAACTCCGCGTGTATTCCACCAAACACACAGAAGTGCCTTTTTGGGGTGTAAACCCGGCTTTGCATTAGTTCGTGGTAATTCATTTCGGCTGAGCCACTGCCTACAGGACCCATTTTTCGTCTCCAGTGATCAAGTGATCAAAACACGGATCTGTACGGTGCCGTTGAAGCAATACGTTGCATGTGATGGACCGGTTGGCTTTATTCTGTTCGGACAGATTACGGGGGACCCAAACACCAGCTCTGCTTATTCTTCCAATCTGCGGCAAATGTTCTTGGATGGTTGACCAAGGTTGGTTAAGGCTGTTTGAGAGTTCTTCAATTGTTTGACATGGATTTGCTTCCACTTCTGCCCTTAGCACGTCGTGATCTAATGTTGTTGGTCTTCCTGATCGATGGGCGTCCGAGAGATCAAAATTGCCTGATCTGAACTTGGAGAATCATCTTTGGCATTTTCGAACGTCCAATGCGCTTGGATAAACATCGCAAATGTTTTTAGTCGCAGCAGTTGCGGTATTACCCTTGCGAAACTCAAAAAGCATACAGTGCCGGATATGCTCTTCTGCTATTTGTCTGGCCATTTCACCCCAAATTGCAAAAAAAAAAAGTCTAATACTTAATTATTCAGAAGCAAATATGATACAATAACCTCAAAATCTCTTTGACACGCCTTCCAAGTACGTAATGAGCTACCAAATGACAATCAAATATCGACATGCACAGAAACGACATTACTTTCCGGTCCCCCTAATATAATAACTCCAATACATGAATTAATGGTAAGCGCAGAAAATTATGAATTAGAATAAAAAAAACATTTTAATATGTATAAATACATATATATTTACTTTTAAGAAATAATAGGAAAATTGAAGCAAATTTAAAAAACTGACACAAAAAGAAATGAGCAATTTAAGAACACCGAATTAACAATTAACTCAAATATTTTTAATGGAGATTTATATTTATTTTATGTAAAATACGTTTTATTTTCCTGTATATACTTTAACTTTCATTTTAAATGCATTAAAAAAATAATAATAATAATAAAAGAAATTGATATTTAAAAAGAAATTTAATTTCCTAAATACATTTATATTCATTTAAGAATAAGATCAAAATAATTCCAGTTAATTAAAATAAGAAATCACACGCTGACATACAATAACTCTGAAGGTAATTATCCATTTTATGCGTCGCTGTAGTTTTGGACAAGTCTAAACGGGTCAAGAGCTGATTATCTATAATTGATGGGCGGGGTTACGGGAAAAATGAAGTTGCCTCTTTATGCAAGTTAAATTATAATTAACCATTTTATGCAAGTAAGTTAAGCACCAAATTCCAGGTAACAAAAGTGAATTATTTAATAAATATCATACTAGCAATAAATTGTAGACATGAAGAATAAATAAATTTTTAACAATCTATCAAAGACACAATATTAATTTTATAGAACGGTAACGCTCATACATGCGAGCCAAAATTATATATCACTTTTCAGAAGCTCCAAATCTTAGCCTATTTATATGTCAAGGATTTAATCATGTAATTTATAAGTTATTTTCCATGAAAGACAATATATTTTATTTTGGAAATTTACTATACATGTAATTTTTAGAATATAACAATGACATTTATTTCAAATTTGAAAACAATTTATTATTATTATTTTTATTTTTTTATCAGTGTAATAAATTAGTCATATGTGCTCAAAGACAGCATTTTCTAAATAAACAGTGGGATATATTGTTTGTTTAGGAAATATTTATGTGTTTATCATACCTGCAAACCGTTTCCTCATAAGCGAAAAACTGTTACCCACCGTTGAATAAACGCCCCCTTTCACATAACAAGTTATTTTTAGAGTAATTCTCCCCAAATGTTCTTGCAATTTAATAAAAATAAAAATATTCTAAACTGAGTTGTGTGAAAAAAAAATGTCGGTGCTAAAATTTTACACTTCTTAATGAGATGGTTATCAATTATAGATTTATTGTTAGGAAGAATGTTTTCTCCATTGTGAAAAAAAATAAAAATAAAAAATAAAAAATGAAGTACAAAATCCTGCATGTTAAGTAAATTTCATTAAAAACAAGCAATAGATATATTTGAGTCTGCGTTATAAATGAGGAAATCTATCAAACAAATAAAAATCTACTGCCAAATTTCTGAGGAAACTCTTATTTAAAAATTAATGTTTAGTGTTAAAAGAAATTCTCGCATAGAGTAGTGATAAGATTGTATTATGTGTTATTCAGCAAAGGTCAAGATCGTATTATTAACACTAAATCAATGGAGAAAAATCTCAACAAAATCGATTTATTTATAAATATATACTATAGCAAGTGTTATTACAAATGATGATGCATCTGTATGTGGGTATAAAAAAGAGTTCGATACAAAGGGAAATTTAAATACAACTAATTTTATTTAACAATTTTAGACTTGACATATCGTAATTATTTATTTGAAAAGGTTACTATATAAAAATTCTGATATCCAAATATTGCTGTATGGGAACCCTTGTGCCAAAGGTGGAAATAATAATAATAATAATAGTAATAGTAATTATAATAAATTAGTTAGTCACCATTATTCTCATATTAGAAACAGAAATTACAATTTTTTTCAATTTTCGAAAGTAATTATCAATTTTATTTTATTTTTTTCTCTCCGAAATGATATATGTATAAATTCAGTGTAATAAAAAAGAAGTCTTACTATAAATGGGCAGGGTTTACATATTTTTGCTAGTATTCCTAATTTACCTATATACATTTTAATGAATAATGAATTACTCAATAGTACTAATTTTAGTCGGATAAGAATGTCAGTAAATCTACCTAATTGTTAAAACTTTAAAAGATTAAAAATATATACAAATATTCGAACGGCGATGATTTCATTATAGCATACTTGACAACATCCAAATTATAAACCCAATTATTTTTTGTACACGCCCCTTTTTTTTCCACACTAGTATATTTTTAGAGTAATTTTCTCCGAATTTAAAAACTATTAGATAAGAAGAAAAACACACAAAAAATATGCTTAATGTTGGAAAAGGTGCGTGTACTAAAATATTTTATAGTTCTTAATTTGGATGTTGGCAGGTATGTTATAAATAGAGTTGCTAGCTTTAATATTTTATTCCGAAGAATTGCTAGTATTTCCCTCTTTAATACCAATTATTTTAGGCAGAGTAATTTTCTGCAGAGTGTAACTTCGATGAAATAAAAAAAAACTACACTTCAAAAATTTGGTATAAAAAAGAAGGTGGTACTAACGTTGCTAGTGAATAAATCATAATAACTGGTAACTCTGCAAACTTCCTAAATAGAACACACATAAAATCAGTGAACAATGCGAGTATCAACAAAAATGAACAAAAAGCTTTCTTAACACTTTCGCGACCGCTGACGTAGATTCATGTAATTTGAAAATCTGTAACTCCAACAGTGGGCGTTTCTAACGTAATTTGTATGACAGTTACTTATTAAGTATATACCCAATATTCATATTTTTAAAATGAAATATACTATAGGTACAAATACTTTGATTAGAAAGAATATAGTTATAATATATATTCATTTGTAATATAAATGTGAATATAGAAAATTTTGTTCTGAAATATTGTAACTTGGGAGAATAACGCCCACAGGCGAACCCAACCGTTAAAAACTCAAAATTATGCGGTCACGAAAGTGCATAGCTCCCAACTTAGCACTTTTAATCTACCAGAAAAATTTAATAGAAAAAAAAATATATTTTTTAAACAATGAACTGTAACAGTTTTCACTGATTGAATAAAATAAAGAAATTGATAAAATTTTCTGGTACCGAAAAGGTGCTAAGTTGGCAACTATGCGAAAGTGTTAAATGTTTAAACTTTAGATTTTATGTTTAAAATATAACCTTGTTTGTTTTTTTGATATAATAACATATCTTGCATCTTCTAAGTTTTTCAGTAATAACAAAAACAAAAACTATGGATAGATATTTAGTTTAGCTTTAAATGCATTGCGATGTAAATCTGCACCGTATGTTTAAAGCTTCATATGGCTTATATAGCAACATTTGCATAGCGCTTTTTTTTTTTTTTTTTTAACTACAACTCTTTTATCCTTTCTCAACGCAACTAGAATCTTTGACAGTTTTTTTCTTTATGTGTGACAATTTTCATTGTTGGTGAGATATCAGTGTGCAACTTAATTTCGGCGGGTGTTACAATTTATAATTATTTATATAAAAAATAACAGAAACGTACAGGAAAAATTATTTGTAACGAATAATATTTATATTTTTGCACGTATTGATAAATTTATGCATGAAAAATGCAGCTTTTCTTGTGATGCAAAAATACATCAATATGCAAAATCGGTTTTACAGTAATCCTAAAGTGAATAGTTTAATTTTTTTTTTTTTTTTTTTTCTGATTGTTTGTTTGTTTGTCTTGTATTTATTCTATCCACTACACCCATTTTACGGTCGATTTCAAATGTTATGTTTTAAAAATACAAATTCATGCATTTAAGTGTTCAAAACACACATTCCATTCTGTCCTACCGGCCCATTTTTCGCAACATTTTGGTAGATGAAAAACTTCTGCTTTTTCCCGTTGTTACTAATTTTAGCAATATCCTCTACGCTTTATACATTAGTATAAACTTACGATAAAGATTTACCTGTGAATAGTTATTAAAAAAGGGAGATAATTTCTCCTTCCTGAAAGTGACCAAAAAAAAGTAGAGTTATAAACTCTGATTAAAAACAATGAACTAACAAGAAACTCGTCATCAGAATAATGACAATTACTAAACTGCAAGACATTAAATAGTTCAAAATTATTTACATCAGAGATAGACCGTATTCTATTGAAACAGTAATAGACTAACTAGTAAAGGGAAAATTCATGTACTCTTAATATCAACAATCTAAAGCCTACATACCTGTCAACAGCATACTTCCCAACATACTAATTAATATTCCGTAATATTGCTGGCCACGCCTTCTTTTTCATACTAGTAGCTTTTTAGAGTACTTTTCTCCTTATTTAATCGTAATTGCATTTAGAGAATTTTACTCTAAAAATTTTCTGGTGTGAAAAACTGGCGGGGCGAACAACACACGGAATATTATTTAGTACGTTGGCAAGTAATCAACAGCAACACCCTAATTAATATTCCGCACTATCGTTGTGCTCGCCTTTTTCTTCGCACCAGTTCTCTTTTAAAGTATTTTTCTTTTTTTTTCTTATTTAACCGTTATTGCTTTTACAGAATATTACTCTGTCAATTTACTGTTCTGAAAAAAAAAGTTGGGACTAACAATACTATGGAATATTAATTAGGATATTGGTAGGTAAGGTAGGAGTTTGGTTTATATAATTATTGCAATTAGATTTAAAAATTTTTTTAGAAGGCTTGTATAGAAGTGTTCATGTATTTACTCTTGTTGGGTTTAGTGCTGTTTTGGTTGAATAAACAATCTTTCTTTGGTGTAAATTTTTTTTCGACTATTTAATGTCTAGAAGCTTATTAATTATCGTTGTACGCATAAAAAGCTTCGTGTAAGCTCTAAACTTTTATACGTTTTCAAACTTATATATATATATGTATCTTTCTAAAAAGAAGTCAGTTTGTGGTTGTAACCCCTTACGTACTCGCTAGAATTGATTCGTGCAATCACAACGCTCCCTGTGTATTTTTTTTTCTTAATATTTTTCGGTACCAGAAAGCACCACGTAGCACCAAACTGTATATAACGGATTTGGAAATATATATTGAATAAATACACATATTACCATACCTGCCAAGATTTTTAATTTATTCCGGAATGCTGTTAGTCCCGCCCCTTTTTCACACCGTAATCTTTTAAGAATAATTTTCTTCATATTTAATCGTAATTATGTACAGAAGAAAATTTTTCTACAAAGATTACGGTGTGAAAAAAGGGTGGGGCTAAAAGCATTCCGGAATAAATTAAAAAACTTGGCAGCTATGTATTACTCATGTATTTATTTATTTATTTATTTATTTTTCCCTTAGAGAGAAGAAAAAAAAAAGAGGCCATGTTTTCTATTCCTTTCAATTTTTATTTTTAACTTTTTTATCAACATTTCAAGCGTCTATCGATGTAAACTTATACATGTTAATATTAAGAAAAAAAAAAAAAAAAAATGACAGTACTCATTTGTGTCTTTCTTTCTTTCTTTTCTTTTTTTTTTTTTTTTTTTTTTTTTTAGAAGTAATGTTACGGCTGATTATAATTTTCTCTTAAGAGAATTATTTGTTGAAAAACTAACGTTAGAAAAGAAACCTTTAGTGACTTGCAAGCGATTCCTGCATAATATAGTATTAAGAAATTATTAAAGAAATAGCGATTTCTTAACGTTGAGAATTAAAATAATTCTTAGTTTATTAGTTAAATATATATATATATATATATATATATATATATATATATATATATTATCGTAAATACAATTTTATTGTATTTAAAAGGATTAAAATAATTTTGTCTAAATAAAATAAAATAAAATCTATTTTTACTGCAAATTATCTCATATAAATGAGGTTAAAAATCTTCAAAATTAAACATATGTCTCATTACCTAGGCAGCTGACGGTTAAACAATATGTAATATCATATGTAAATATAGATAAAGGATAAGATTCCATAGAATTAAATTATTTTCGGCTCTTCAAGTGTTGTTGGATAAGGCATTACACAAAATAAAAATTTTATCCTAAATGTATTTTTGAGAGAAATGCAATACTTCTTTTGTAAATACTTTTGTGCGTCATTTATGGAAGGGGAAAAGATTTACGGAAGATACCATGAAATAATTGCATGATTCATGATACTGCAGGGTCGTAGCAATTTTAAAAAATCTGGAGTGACTGCACTCGACTTTCCGAACATTGAGTAATTAACGGTTTTGTAGATAAATTAAAATAAGACGAGTTGTTAAATAAACAAAAGAGAAAATTATAATAGGGTGTTTGAGTATTTTTCTTTATATAGTACACGATGTTTAATTTAACGCTATTTTAGCGAAAACGTAGATCATAATGATAAAGGATATTTCGTTTTGTCGCTGTAAAAACCTACAAATGCTAGATTCATCAAAAGGCCTATAGTTAGTGCCACAGTGGCTTATAATATTTGTATAAATTTTCAGCTCCATCGGATAAGGCATGTAGACGCTATCGCACTTTAAAGTTTGAGCCCATATGCTACAATGATAAAGAAATTTGCATTTTGTCCCTGTAAAAAGAAGCATAAGTGCTAGATCCTCTGAAGTTCATAAAGTTCGTGTCACGGTTACGTGTAACATGTACACTAAGCGACAAAAAGTAAAAAGAAAGAAAGAAAGAAAGCCGCACTGCAGAAAAAATGACTTATACATTTCGTATTTGCAATAACTTTAAAATTAATGGTTGAAACAAATAAAACTGTCATGTTTGCATAATACCAAAGGGCTGATATGATACCTATGTACATTTTCGATTTAATAATTCGCTTTATTACACTCTACGAAGTACTTTATAAAAATCTACATAACACTTTCATTTTAAACATAATGTACCCAATAACCATACACTTTGTATTCTATTATGATTTATTATATGAAAAAACAAGTTATATTTTAATATATGAAATAAAACTGTTTATGTGCTAGATCTTAGCAAATTTTTAATAGAAAAACATTGGGTTAATTCCGCCTTTATATGGAATTACTGCTTTAATGCACAGTGGCATTGTATTATACCGTCTTTTCATATAAATCTCAAATATTTCCCTGCGCTAAATATTGAAAATAATTTTTCTAGTTCTTGCAAAGTTGTAGGCTGCAAATTTGAAATCCTCCTCTCTTCCCGCTCCTTTTTTATGACTAAACATATCCTAGTGATTTGAAACTAGCATTGTTTCTAAGCCTAATAAAGAAGAAATTCTACAATATTCTTTGTGGGAATTAACTTAGAGTGAAAAAAAGATATTATTACTCACAGAATTATAGGTGCTCATGGGAATGGATAGGTAATTTTAACAATTTGATTCAAATTGACGTACCACAGACGCCGTACAGCAAGGTGCATTATCTTCTTGAAATGCTGTTTAAAGAAAAGTCTGAAATACTTCCAAAGTAGTAGGTCAGTCACCAGTTTTATAATCACCGTGTTTTACTTTCAGTTAATTGATCCCTTGAGCATTAAAATGTGTCTGATTCTTTGAAAAAGTATGCACCTCCGTATCATAATGTACGGAGAATGTGTCACTGTTTTAAGAGAGCAGTTTTCATTAAGTCAGTCCCATTTTTACCGTCCTAGTATTGTTTTTAATCAGCTCGAAATAAACTTGATTCATCAGAGAAACTCAGTTCAAACCAATAATTAACTGCTAATATTTTTAATTTTTGGTCAACTGGTGTCTTTTTTATTATTATTATTATTATTATTTTTTTTTTTTTTTTTAAATATGTATATATATATATATATATATATATATATCCTTAATAATGGCCTTCTTTGCAGATCTTCTGGTTTTTAACCTGTCTTGTTTAATTACTTCCGGACTATTTTTGTAGAAAGTATTTTGCTATACACTTTTTTAAAATCTTTTTTTAGTTCTGAACATGATACAAATCGATTTTTTAAAAGTTTGATTTAACTTGCGGTTATTTTGCTTGGATGAGCAACGTGGCCGCCTAAAGCCAAATTTGCAGTTTAAACGGCCAAAATTTTTTATATTTTGCTAAAAACCATTTTACTAATATTTCGCTTACATTTGATTATTTTGCCATCTCACGTATTAAAATATTTTTTGCTTTTCATTCAAAAATTAATACTTTTTGTGGCATCGTTAACTGCCTTATTCTTATCATTTTTGAAATAATTTCTAAAATTGCAGTTTTTCTGACAATTGCATTTTTTTTTTTTTTTTTTTTTTTTTTTTTTAACATCAGACTCCATGCTAAAGTGTATGTGGAGGACAACATAATAAAATCTGTTCAAAAATTTGCTTTTCAAACCATAAAATTGGCGGTTGTAGAAAGTAAAAAGTAAAATATCCAAGTGCGTTTTTTTCTTTTTTTTTTTTTTTTTTTTTTTTTTTTTTTTTGTCGCTTAGTGTATATTAATTTGCAGTTCATTCGAATAAGGTGTTTAGTCGCTGTCGCGCTTTAAATAATTTGAGCCTAGAGGTCTTAATGATGAACAATTTTAATTTTTGTCCCTGTAAAACTCGTTAAGTGCTAGCGTCACCAAAAATCTATACGGTTTGTGTGATGGTGATCTATAACTCGTATATAAATTTTCCACACAAAGGAAAACGGCATTTAAATGCTATCGCACTTTAAATAATTTCACCCCATACGCAGGGATGGAACACGGGCGCAGAATTCACACCGGAATGTGTTTAAGAAATTTCTCTACCTATAATATCGTCGATTTAAGAGGTAGAAAATTTTCTTACATTGATAGTGGTATGAATTCTGCGCCCGTGTGCCATCCCTGCATACGCCATAATGATACAGAATTATTTGTTGTGTCCTTGTAAAAAAAACTAGAAGTTCTAGATTCACCAAAACATATACAGATCGGGAAACTGTGACCAATAATATGGATATATATATATATATATATATTATTATTATTTTTTTTTTTTTGTTCAATTGAGTAAGGCGTTTAGAAGCGATTGCACTTTTAAAAATTTGGTCCCATAGGCCATAATGATAAAGAATTTTTCATTGTGTCCCTGTAAAAGAACTATAAATGCTAGATTCACCAAAATCTATGCAGTCTATGCAACTATTACCTATAATATGTGTATAAATTGTTTGATCAGTTTAATAAGGCGTTCAGTCACTATCGTACTTTTTAAAATTTCGTACCGTAGGCTATGATGATAAAAAGGTTTTCTTTGTATCCCTGTAAAAATACCGTAAGTGCCAGATTCTTCAAAATATATACAGTTTGAGTAACTGTGACCTATAATATGTGTATAAATTTTTCGCTCAACTGAATAAGGGGTTTAGATGCTGTCGCACTTTTAAGATTTTGGTCCCGTAGGCCATAATGATAAAGAATTTTTCTTTGTGTCCCTGTAAAAAAATATAAGTGCCAGATTCACGAAAATCAATAGGGTTCGTGGTACGGTGACTTGCAATATGCGTACCGAATTACAGCTCATTCAAGCAAAATATTTTGACGCTAGCGTGTTCACACACACATACACACGCACATACACACACATACACACACATGCACATATATACACACACATACACACACACACACACATACATACATCATCGTAAAAATAGTGAAGACGGACTCAGGGGACCTCAAAACGTATAGAAACCCCAAAATCTCGAATTCGGATTTTTGACATAATTACGATACTTTCCTTATATATATAAGTTCGGAAAGTAAAAATATTGGAAGAAATCAAAAAATTTAATTTTGAAATGTTTCAAAATTATTTTGAAGAAAATCATTAATTAATTAATATTGATTAGTATTTGTAAATTTTTAATCTTAATTACAAAAATTAACATACAAATATACAATGAACATTTTTATAAAGGTACTTCTTTCATTTTTCTCCAACATAAAATTTCGCGATTCAAATAGATGCATCGTCACGGACCAGGAACGTCTTACGAAATCCAAACAAAGATGAAGAAGCTTTGCGGTACCTATTGCGAGCTGGAGCAGATTGAATAAACTGAAAGCCAAGAAGAAGAGGACGGAGGAAGAAAAGAGAGAAATTGACAGTGGTATCTTGAGAAGAAGATTAACTATTCATGAAGAAATGAAAAAATCAGTGAGGTAACTGGTTTTTCTATGTTCGATGACTCGTCTCTATCCGTGCTTTTTGGAATTTTTCCGGCACACACTTAGGAGAACTTATACGGCGTGGCGGCGCCATCTGGTGCCACGGACGTTACTCAAAATCATCGCGGGGACAAGAGGCCTCCAAAGTCTGAGGTCGAATCAACCGAGACCCAGCAATACACGGTCGTTACAAAACGTAGGGCCGAAAGAAAGGTTAATGTAGAAAATTCTCAGGACGTCCCCCCTACCAATATAGAGTCTAGGTCGAGTCAAAACGTGCGTAAAGTTAGGAAAATTCAATTTCCCCCTTTATTCATCCTGCAACCCTCTGACTGGCAGGATTTTTCGGTTAATTTAAAAACTCTTGATGGTAGTCATAAAAGTAAAACATCCAGCAAATTCCTTAAAATTACTGCTTCTGACGAGTATACTTTTAGGCAAATTCAAAAACACTTAATGGATGCGAAAGTTCCATTCAAGAACTTCATCCTGGATTCTGAAAAACCTTTGAATGTGGTCATTAGAGGTCTTCCCATAAATAATTCTGTGTATAGGATTAAAAATGCACTTTATCACCGTTATGATATTGACAACGCCGCTGTTGTTCAATTATATAGAGTGGCAGTTTCTAAAAGACATTTTACGCTATTATTCGAAATTTCTATGCCTAAATACAACATTTCGGAAAACATCTTTAAAATTGCCAAACTTATGGGGATGCAAGTCAGTATCGTGGTAGGAAAGGCCCCACGTTGTGCTTCAATTGTCATGGATTTTTTCATTCTTGTGCAGTCTGCGCCCAGCCCCCGAAATGCGTTAACTGTGTCGGGATCAAAGGTCGAAGGACTGCACAAAAAAATTCGGAACGCCATGCAGTTGTGTGCGCTGTGGAGGGAAACATTCCACGAACTATCGGAGCTGTCACAAGTTTCCCAAATCCGCCCCCCCGCATTAAAATCCAAATGAAAAAGAGTAATGTTAATAAATATACGACAGATAAGGTCGAGAATAGAACTTTCACATCCTTGAAGGTTGGTCCAGCTCAAAATTTTTCGGGCGTTGCCCAAGGATGTAGCGAGGCTCTTACCCCTTCCCTTGCCAAAATTAAACCTGAAAATTCATCGGTCAATAGCAAGGATGCAAATTCGGCCACCGACTTCATTCATATGCTTCTAGCATTCCAAAATCAATTTGACCCTGCCTTGGTCTTTTTAGCATTTACTAATGCTCTTTCGCCCCTCCGTTCTGCATCCGCGGATGCTGATCGGATTCACATTCGGTGGAGTCAAATCCGTAGTTTGTCTTAAATGTTTTCCTCCTCATGTAAAACCTTTTTCGGTTCTCTCTGCCAATGTTCCCGTCTTCTCGGAACTTGAATTCTTTCACCATTGCTATTTGAAATGCAAAAGGACTTCTGGATAAATAGCACGAATTTAGAGACTTTGTTAGTCGTAATAATTTAGATTTAACTTAGGTCACTGAAACCCACTTTTCCCAGGGACGCACTGTTCGTATTGCTAACTATGAGATTTTCAGTGTTGACGTGACTCATAATCTGCAAGCTACCGATTAATTTTTAATGCCACCGCCACTTTAGAATGTAGAAAAGAGGGGGGAAAAGGCTAAAAACCCCATAGAAATAGCATGGGAAGAAAAGCAAAAAAACTCACAATGTCAAGTGTGTTAAAAAAAAAAAAAAAAAAAAAAAAAAAAAAAAAACAGGCTCACACCGGAGGTAATAAGGGGACAAAATTGACTAGAAAAATACATTGAACAGCAGGAACCGGGGGTGCCGGGGCATGGCCCATGGGTCCTATCGTCCAGGATTAATACGACTCGCCTAGTATAACTCTTGGCGGTGGTTTAAATTTTTTCAAGTAGGACTTGTTTTTCATTTTTCTTCAAATAAGTGTTTTCTTTCTTTAGCGACTTCATTCGGGAAACATTCGTCTGACTTCGTCCCTTTCGGCGCGGCTCCTCCTCTTCATCACTATCATCATCTATCTGGAAAATACTCCTCTGTTTTTGTTTCTGTTGTCGAGGCTCCTCTTCTTCCTCACTGTCATCATTTACACTATTTTCGTCCTTCAAAAGCATCTTATCGTAATCACTTTCGTTATTTTCGTCTTCATCGTCATTTTCGCTTACGGCTTTTTCGGAGGATTCTAATGATTTTTTTGACAGCATAATTAGTTGAGGGGTTACATTTTCACACTTTTAAACACTATTCACTGTTTTATTTATTTCTGGGGATTTTTAAAAAATTTTGTTCTCAAAGTTAATGGGGGTATCAATAACAACATTCGATTTAATTTCACTTTGATATGCATTTACTGGAAGTACTGTTACTAAATTTACCTCGAGAGAATTAGACTTATTTTTCACTAAGATACCTTTTTCATTAATTGTTGTTTCACCCAGCATTAATACATTCATACAGATTATTATATCATAGGGTATTGCGTCATTTTCTACAACATAAATGTCAGTTTCACATTGCAATTCATCAATTTTAAGATTCACTTTAAATGAGCCTAACGGCTTTATTGAACTTTTCCCGGTCCCCTTTAAAGTAGTACTCATAGTATTTAATCTATTAACATACAAATTTTCAAAAGCATTTTTACGCAACAATGTTGCTTCACTTCCTGTGTCTATTATACCTATGAAATTTACATTGTTTACCTGTATAATTTTACTCATATTTTGATTTACACCAATACACAATGCCTCAACTTCTTGTTTCGAACCTGGGCACTCCGAACTTTTATGCCCGAATTGTTTACATGAGAAACATTTAAAACCTTTAGCTTTGTGGGGGCAGTCCCTAGACACATGGTTTTTATCACCACAATTATAGCATATTTTATTAACTTCATGTCTAGAACTAAATTTTTCATGTACATTATAGGTTTTATGCTTCGGTTTTGTATTAAGCTCAATTTTATCAAATCTATATCTAATTTTTTCACTATCACGTTTATACATTTCGTATAATTTTATTTTTTCTTTGAATTCACGAATATTTTTGGCACCATATAAAATTAGTTTATTTTCACTTTTATCATTTATTCCTTGGATCACGTAATGCATTAACGCGGCATCATCAATGTGCCCGTTTTTTGACAATTCGCGCATTTTAAAATAATATTCCGTAACTGATTCATTAGTTTTCATTTTCTTTTTACTCAGCATTTCGTGTAAAGAGGCGGAATTTACCTCGATTTTAAACTCATTAATTAGTGCATTTTTTAATATTTTATAAGTCAATAATCCTTTTTCGGATTTAATGAAGAGAAGAGCGTTTCCTCTCAACGATCTCTTACAGAAAACAATTTTTTGTAATTCACTTAAATTAAACATTATTGACAATTCTTCAAATTCGGAAAAAAATTCTGTAATATTTTCATGCGGTTCGCTGCTAAATTTAGACATGGAATTTTCAAAATCATTGAAAGAAACAGTTGCACCAAGTGATCCATTATTACAATTTACACTTTTTTTTATTTTGCCATCATCATAATTACCATCATTGTCATTACTTTCATAGTACTTATTATCATTTATATGGCATTGCACCGAGGAGTCAGTTTTTTCGACGTCATTATCACTACTTTCGTTTTCAGAATCATCATCTTCTGATTCGTTGTCGGAGTTTTCCTCTTTGAGTAATTCGATGCCATTTAATTTTAATAATAATCTATTACGTATTTCTTCTTTCGTGCCGTCAAATGCAACATTCAATAAATTACTGATAATAATCAATTCATTCAACGACAAATTTTCGTCGATGAATTTTTGCTTTTTTATATAATTTTCATCATCTACGGCAAAATTAAATCCTATAAATTTTCCTATTCTGTATCGGTTTTTTCTGTCACCTTCATCGTTGAATAAAAAGCAATGCAGAATTTTAATTTTACTATAGCTCTCAGTTCTCAGTGCAGCGCCAATTTTGGGAATATCCCCTAACGAAACCATTGTAACAACAAAATAAAATGTACGTAACTTTGTAGAGCAGAAACAGCTGTTGTTCAAATTTTTATTTAAATTTCCATTCAGTCAACTTGCCATTTTTAATCCT
Source organism: Salticus scenicus (assembly GCA_963930645.1). Lineage (NCBI taxonomy): Eukaryota > Metazoa > Arthropoda > Arachnida > Araneae > Salticidae > Salticus > Salticus scenicus. Next base: position 111,032,594 of record OZ005662.1, read on the forward strand.
TGAGAAACTTGAAGAACATTTTTCACACTTCGTTGTTTTAGTTTAAGCAAATTTCATCGGTGCGTGCATTTCTGTTGATTATAAAGCATTACTACACACTTTAAAACCCATTCATCCAGCATGAATTAGCATATGAAGAAATTCCAAGTTTATGCAGTTTATCCATTTAAAAGTTCAGTTCATATTTTAAGAACAGTTTTTTTAAAAAAATAAACAGTTTAGCCCAATAAAAGTTTGTAGTGCGTTCAATCCAAAATTTAAGTTAAATTAAAATAATCTATTTATCCTTTATCTTAATCCCACTTTCTTAATCCCACTTCTGATGTGGCTTCCAGTGGGTTGTGGGCGTTTGAGAACAATTAAATACTAATTATATTACTTACTAATTACTTAAAATTTAATAAAGAATTATTATATACAAATATTTACATAAATGCTAATGAGCATTAAAATTGCTTATCAAAAGTTATTTTAATAGTACGTCAAATTATTCATATCTCGTCACATAGATAAATCACTTGGTACATCACTAAATACATCGGACGTGAAAACCAAAGTTTTTATAAACAAGCCTTGCACCCATCTCGTGTGCAGCTTCGTCAAACTTTCCGTCGAAACACAATCTCATTCGTCCATCGCTCTTAGCAGCAGCCCGTTCAGGAAGTAGCGCCATCCACGTCATAAGCACGCACTTCCTTTAATATTCTGAGTACGGGAAACAAAAACTAAACTATGTAGTCTTGGATTCAGCAGTTGCGGCTAGCAAGGTTAGGGTAAAAGAAGAACTTGTTACTACATATATATATATATATATATATATATATAAAGAGAATAATTTAAGAACGTTATCAAAAATTAGTATATTCATTAATAAGGACAAAATCTAGCTGACAGATAATCGATAAAAAAAAATAATAATAATAAATAAAAAAGAGTAAAAACCTAATTTTAACTTTAAAATTATTTAAAAAGTAAAAGGAATGGATGCCAAAAATCAACTAGTATGTTGTGGCCACCACAAGACTTTCTTCTATATTTTCCCTATACAAATTCACTCAGTAAGAATATTTAAAAAAAAAAAAAATGTTTTTTTCCAAGGTTTTTTTTTTTTTTTTTTTTTTTTCTTTTTTTGTTAAAAGTAAAAAAAAAAAAAAAAAAAAAAAAAAAAAAAAAAAAATCGATAACTTTGTTTTCAATTACCACATATTTATATTTCAACCATTCGTTTTAATAGTATTGACGAGACCTTTCGAAAGATTTCCACACACACACACCCCGTGGGGTACTTCCCGCCTGGGGGGGGGGGAGCGATGCCCCCACACGCACAAAATTTTTTTCTTAATTAACTACCACTATTATCAATAATTCATATTAATTTTACAATCACAGGTTAAGAGTAACTTTCATTATTTACATTTATACGAAATTTTGTCCTATACTGCCATGTTAGGAATTTAGAAAAAATGCAATCATAGCGCATATCATAGTTTATGTCAGGGACCAACTAAATACCAAGTTTGGTTAAGTTTCGCAAAAAAAAAAAAAAACTCCCCCCCCCCCAGGGGAGGAGGGTGGCGAGGCTCCTACACATACAAAAAAAATTTCCAGTTGACTATCTCTATTATAAATAATTCTAGTAAATTTCATAATGATTACTAAAAAATAATTCTCTTTATGCACATTTATACAAAATTTTGTCCTGTATTACCATGTTAAAAATTTAGACAAAGCGGGATAGCAACGCAACCTGTAAGACAATTTTTACCAAAAGTTGATAGGCACTAATTTATGTCAAGGTGCAACTACATATCAATTTGTATGAAATTATGTGCAGTAGTTCCTGAGATACAGTTGCCACAAAATTTTGTCACACACACACACGCACACACAGACAGACAGACATTTTCTAAAAATGGTCAAATCGTGTTCTACAGCTCTCAAAACGTGTAAATCCATCAAAAACCCGAGGTCGAAAATTTTTACGAATCCAATACTTTCTTCTATTGAATATAGAAGAAAGTAAAAAAAAAGAGAGTTTTCATAATGTTCATCTTATATATCAAGTTTTGTACAGTTAAATGCTATAGAAGTTGAAATGTAGCATTCCCGTTGTCGCGAAAAATTGAACTATAATAGCGCAATATATTGGTAGATATACATCCAAGCTGTATCAGTATAATGTCTCATAATGGCTTTCTCTCATATTAAGTGTTTGATTGTATGTATTAGAACCTGAAATATAGTGTTCCCTTAAACTTAGGAAATCGCTGTATAGTAGCGCCACCTAATAAGCAATTAGTACCAAATGCTGAATAGCACTAACATATGTTAAAGTGTATCTACTTATTAATTTATATGCATTTTTATACTGCAGTTCCTGGGGTATAGCCCTCCCTTAACACTAGAACAGCCGGATTTTGAACTTACTAAAACAGCCATTGGGGGTCAATTTGACACTCATAAGAAATTCAAGCCCTATTAAAGTAAATGAGTCTTTTTAAAGATAAATGATATTGAAATTACAATATATAAGAGTTTTCGAAGGTTTTGTAAATTTTATTTTTTATTTATTTATTTTTTTAGAGTTCGTTTTTCCCTATGCTTAATTTTTTTTTTTTTTTTTTTTTTTTTTTGTTAATGACAGTAAAGGAATGAAAATATATAATATGAAAATATAAATTTACGTTTTAAATGCACAAATAATGGAACAAATAAAAAATCTTGTTTTATTTCAATGAATCAGATACTTTTTATTTATCTACTTCGAAACAGGAATATTCTAAATAGTTTCAATCTAAGATTTCTTTTAGAAAACATTTCATATAATAATAATATAATCTTTAAACCATTTTTGTTTCAAATGTAAATAATTCTTTTCCTTTCAGTTAATATAAACAATATTAATATAAACAATATTTCCTGTCTACGGACGCCATAAAATTATGTTATACAACGCCATTCTTCTGAACGGCTTAAAGCGGGTCTTCTAGACCCTTTGTAAAATATGGATTGCAGGATCTTTCATTTAATCAAAATAATTATTTAATATTTTCAAATCGTTTTAACTTTCTCGTAATAATCTTCAAAATGTTAGATTAATATTCTTCTTACCTGTAGAATTCTTCGACGTTAAAAAATGAAAACGAATAATATGGACACTTGTTTCTCTAGAAAAAACATCTTCTTCTTTATGACGGGAAAATATACACAGTTTATTAAATATAATATTTACATTGAGAAAAAACACTATTTACAAAAAATATTCATTTCGTACTGTAGAATATCCATTTCATGCTACCTCTTAGCAGTGCTATTTCTAAAATTATACTTTGAGAAAAATGGATTTAAAATGAAACTAATGCTAATCTATCAGCTACTTTTTCTAATTCAATTTCAAACTGTAGCTTCATGAATAATAAAATCAGGACAAAAAGGCCCCGAGGCCCCTAAAACTAATGTCCCGCTAGCATATAATGAAAGACTAACGGTTTCAGCACCTCTTTGGCGCATTGGCGAAACCGCTAAAGCACAACCAGTTCTATCACCAATACCCATTCCGCTTCCGCTCCGTAGTTTTTTTTTTTTTTTTTTTTTTTTTTTATTCTCCTTTTTTTTCTGTTTTGTTTTGACCTTGATCAACGTATCGTTTCTTTTTCCAGTCTATGACTTGCTTATTAGATGAAATTCTTATAACGAAATACATTAGTGAATAAGAAATGATGAATTGAAATAATGAAATACATTAGTGAATACATTAGTGAATTAAATAATAAAAATGAAAGAAAGAAATTTCAAATTTATGTTAAAATAATAATAAAAACAAGTTTTAACTTTTCTTTTTTCTTTTCTTTTCTTTCTTTCTTCCTTTTTTTTTTTTTTTTTTATTTATTTATTTAATAACCAATCACACATGTATTTATTAAAACTATTTTATAGAAAAGTTTGATATATTTTATGTTTATTATACTCGGTGGAAAAAAAAAAGAAAAGAAAAAAGAATAAATGAATGAAAGTGGAGGCGACAACTTTTATTTTTTCGAAAATATTAAAATTAAATATGTCAGCTAAAGTGAAATATAATACCTAAAAAAGGAAGAAAGTATCATCTGACTTGCATAGAGCATAATTACTTTCCAACTGTGCTTACTCATTACTCGTTACATAGTTTAATCTATATTCTTTAGTATATTTTACCTCAGAAGTGACACTTAGAAAACATTTTATTTTTAATTACGAAGGAAGACAACTCGCAACAGTTATTTTTACAGCTTTACTTTTAAAGAAAATCGTACTAGAGCTTAGTTAGGTGCAGCCCTGTACATTATTTAAAGACTACACAAAATTATATTTGTTTTTAACTGCAGAGAAAAAAATATCATAAAAGCATATTTGCCAACTTGTACTTTTTTTCCCCCTACTGGTAATTTTTAATAAAAATTTTTAATAAGTGTTTTAGTAGTTTTCTGTGATTAAACATGATGAAACTTTTTGCAGAGAAATAGTGGTGCTATAAAACCGTAGAAGTTGGCACCTACGTGAAAGAAATATTTTATAATTTTATTTCCAGAATGAAAGCTTTTAAAAATTTCTGTAACCTCTATGTCATCTAAAATTTTCATATGCCCTATAGTCTATACGGTGTACTTGAAAAAAATTCTTAACACTTTAAATCTACTTTGAACAATTACCATTTACATCTCACACTATATCTCAACATAAATGAATAATTTACGCTAATCATACATTATTCTACAATAGAAATAGGTTTGTGCATTTAAATAATGTGTAATTTTTTAAAAATATTTCTGACAATCCCCAATGCATCGTAAATCTTTAATAAATATCAGTACACAAAACGGCTGCACAGTTAACGCAATATTCAAATGAAAACACCTGAAAAAAAAAAAATCGATGGTGTTTTCCAAGCATAAAAATAACTGCACATTCTGATACAAGAATTAAAGAAGCTAGAAAAATTAAACTGAAGCTTATTTTTGTTTTCCAAGTAATCAAATATAAAATTTCCTACAAAACCAAATTTAATTTAGGACGATAATAATAATTTTTTTTAGTACTTTTTTTTACATAAAGACATGGGGTAACTGTGTTGCGTTCCTTAGCAATGTTTGCTCTATTCACTTTTAAAAATTTCTTTCGCATGTTTTCTTTTAATTTAACTTTTATTACATTTTTTTTTTTTTTTTTATGTTACAGAACCCAAAAAAAAAAAAAAAATAGCTGGTTTAAATATAAAATCACTGTTTAAAAAATAAAGTAAAATAAAATAAAAATTATTTACTTTAAAATTTGAAGTTGCTTTCCTTAACAACGGTTAGATTCATTTCTTGAAAAAAAAATAGTTTGGCGCAAGATAAAAAAAAAAAAAAAAAAAAAAATCTCTTTTCTGCCAATTTTATATTTAATTATATTTTTTAAACTTGTTTTTATTTTTTATTTATTTATTTATTTTCATTTTTTTTACTTTTTCTTACCCATATATATGACAGAAAAAGTATTGTTTTGCGGTCAAATTTTCGAAAGTGAGTTCTTATTGTATTTACATGTTTTAAGGTCCATTAATCCAAAAATCAGGTTTCTAGCGATTCATCTGTGTGTCTGTCTGTGTGTGCCTCTGTGTGTGTTTGTATCTCATCAGCATATCTCTAATAATATTATAGTTTTAAAAAATTAAAAAACACGCTTTTATAGAAATGTGAACTAAAAAGCACAAAATATCTATCTTAGTGTTAAAATGCTGGGTAAGAGAAAATCGTGTGAGTGATACACCATGATATTTACATACATTTAAATCTTTAATTAAAATAATTTAGAATTAAACGAAAACCATTTCTAAAAAATCTCTCCTGACTGGGATCGAACGCTAGACCTCTAGGTTCGTAGCGCGAAGCTATACCTCAACGCCACGCCGTTCACGTAGGTAGAGTCATTATTTACAATATAAATTTTTTGTTTGCTCCCAGAGCGGTTACAAACATACATACATACATACAGGAGAATCTAATAAAAGCGTGTTAAAAATGAAGTAGCACTATATATAACAATAGAGAAAGTATTGTTGTGAATCAAATTTTCAAAATTGAGGCTTTTTTTTTTTTTTTTTTTTTTTTTTTTTTTTTGTATATTTGCATGTTTTGAAGTCCTCTGAACCCGAAAATCAGATTTTTAGCTGTTGATCTCTCTCTTTCTTTCTCTCTCTGTGTGTGTCTATGTGTTATTAATCAACATATCTAAAAAATAAATAGTAGCAAAGTGTACAAACTTAGAATTCTAAATCTATATCATATAGAGATGCCGCACCAATTTTTGATGAGATTACACGAATGCTTCGTGTTTAGGCACATCGAAAAGAATTTCAAATGCATTACGTCTGTAGGTGAAATTTTTGATAGATGCAGTTTATGTTATACTAAACAAAATGAAACGAATATGCATTTTTTTATATGTATAAAAGCATGTTTCGTGTAGAATATGGTATGAAAATTATTCACGATTCATTTACAATGCTATCCAATAGAAATAGAATATAATGGAATTATATTTGGAAATTGTAGAAAAACTACTCAGAGGTATGAAAATTAATTCTTCTTACGCATACGGCAAATAAAGTATTTTATAAATGAAATTGTATGTTTTTTTTTTTTTTTTTTTTTTTTTTTTTTTGTATAACGCGTTTCGAGTTTCTTTGGACACTAAAGATTAAGATTTTAAGTATTTATTCTTGTGTATTTATTATGTTTTATGATTACGTTCACAAATTGCTAAAGATTAGTAATATCAATTCGTATAATTATGACCTTTAAAATACGCTTAAATAATAATAAGATTCCTGAAAAAAAAAATATATATATATATATGTATTTTGTTTCAATACCTATTAAAGATAAATTTCATCTTTTGAAAAGACTTTCTTTTTATTGCATCCTCATTTACAATTTACCAGATAATTGCAAAACAACCCCTTTCTTCCCCTTGCTTCTTCCAAGAACGGAATAGGGTTGTTATGCGCTGCATATATGAGGTAGAGGGATAGGAGAGTGCCATATTTAGTGTGACGCATTTCATCCTCGCCAACGAAGTTCACGCGCCAACAGGTGCTGAAACCGTTAGTCTTTCATTATATGCGTCCCGCTAGAGTAAACAAAAATGTTCTTCGAATCGCATCTCAACGGGACCTCTGGCGCCCTCTAGTGCGGCAAAAGTATAACCAATACCTAACAATATTTATGTTTTTTCGGTATGGAGATCCCATTCCAATAAAAAAATGTAGGTGTTGTCATTTGAAATTTTCGAAATTTTGTCACTGCAACCGTAACTGTTAGAGTTTAACTATTCTTTTTTTTTATATGATTCTTCAGCGCATACCTCAAAATACCTTTCATCAAAATTTTATTCAGTTACTGTGAACGGTATGATAGCTATGATCTCATATATCGGGGTAGTTTTTATTTTTATAATCACCCTATATATATGTTTGTTGAGAAATATATTGAAGTACATTTTTATTTCAACACGTCAATATAAAGAATTGTATTTAGTATGTAATATAAAGGTTTTCTGTTTCTCCAGAAGAAAATTTAAATTTAGTAATTAGTCAAGTATTTTTCTCAAGTAAAAAAAAAAAAAAAAAAAAATCAATGTGGATAAAATGAAAACTACGCTTGAAACATAGATATTGTGTAAAGATTTCTTCTAAAAATTTCTTCTTTACAAGAAATATAAATGAATTTTTTAAATGATTAATAAATTTATTGTTTGCAATATTTTCAAAAATAAAATTCACATCTAGCATTCTTTTACAAAAAATAAGTTTTGAAATAAAAATTTAATTCTATGAACATTCATAGTAGTAATGCAAAATATTATTCCCATGCAAATGAAACTATTTAAATAGTTTTATTATTATTGTTATTATAAGCAATTACATTTCTTCAATAACAACTCTAATATACAAAATAAAGTAGGTGTCTATTAATTAATATGAAATAATTATTTATAAAAATTATTTTTTATGAATTAATTATTAAAGAAAGGGTAGTCTGATGCAGACATTTAAAAATAAAATTTAATTATTAAAAATACGCGTTAATTTTTATCAACAATAATGTGAATAAGACATCCGGTAGCCGAATGGTTAGCGCTCTGGCCTTTGGAATTTCCCTTAAAGTGCATATCAAAATTTATAAAAAATAAATTATTTACTAAAATGTGTGAGTAGTCAAAAAAAAAAAAAAAATCACCAATGATAAAATACTTTAAATATAGATCATATATTGATATATTAATTTAAAATGTTAAACTTTTGAAATCTCCATAGAATTTATAATAATAATAATAATGGAAGTTAGTGCTCACATTAAAATTATGTCTTTACACAATATCTATGTTTCAAGCGTAGTTTTCATTTTTCCCCACATTGATTTTTTTTTTTTTTTTACCTGAGAAAAATACTTGACTAAATACTAAATTTAAACCTTCTTCTGGAGAAACAGAAAACCTTTTGATTACATACTAAATACAATTCTTTATATTGACGTGTTGAAATAAAAATGTACTTCAATATATTTCTTAACAAACATATATACAGGGTGATTATAAAAAAAAAAAAAAAAAAAAAAAAAAACTACCCCGATATATGAGACCATAGCTATCATACCGTTCACAGTAACTGAATAAAATTTTGGTGAAAGGCATGGTACGCGCTCAAGAATCATATAAAAAAAGAATAGTTAAACTCTAACAGTTACGGTTGTATTGACAAAATTTCGCAAATTTCAAATGACAACCTTTTTTTTATTGGAATGGGATTTCCATACCAAAAAACCATAAATAGTGTTGAAACGGTACCTGTAGCGTGGAAATTGCCTCGCTAGACGAAAAGGGAAAACGACTGTGTGTGCCTACCAGAGCAAGACTTATGACGTCAGATTTCCCACTGAGTCTTCGGCTTAGAGCTCCTATAGACGCAAGCCGACTTGTGGTGGCTGGTTTACAGCCTCAACGTGTGGATTATCTCCCATTGTAAATAAGTATTGTGTAAAGGAGTGAATTGAACATGGCAACTTAAAACTAATCTTTGTTCAACCTGACACTTTCACCGAAAACATCGCCATCTAACACTGAAATCAACTTTTGACCTTGACACTTCCAATGAAACACTTCCTAAAAAAAAAGAAGCTGAATCAGAACTTTATTTGCTAAACTTTTATTTGGGCATCAGTTTCGATGTGAGTCTGTAAGGTACGACATGTGTTGAGTTGGATGAGTGAAGGTCACCAGCCGGATCTAGTGTTGAATAATACTAGTTTCAGTGACAGTGTCGAGCGGAGCATAGATGTATTGAGTTGGAAGTTTTAATGTCACCTGTCGGATCCGGCATTAGACAGGAGTGTTTTTCGGTAACAATGTCCAGCTGAGCATAGAAGTTTTGCAATGGATGTGTCAAGGTCAAATTTGATTTCAGTGTCACATGGCGATGGTTTCGATGAAAGTGTCAGGTTGAATAAAGATTATTAATGATGTTGTCTTGATTTCACTCCTTTACACACTTCTTATTTAAAATGGGAGATACACCACGCGTTGAGGCTGTAAACCAACCTCCACAAGTCAGCTTGCGTTTATAGGAGCTCTAAGTCGAAGACTCAGTGGGAAATGTGACGTCATTAGTCTGGCTTAGAGATGGAAAAACCCGGGTATTTAAAACCAAGGGAAAAAATCGGGGAGTTTTGGGGGAAAAAACTGGGAAATTTGGGAATTTTGCGGGGAAAAAAAAACTAGAAATCTCTAAAGAAAATAATAAGTTGCTTACTTTATATAAATGTCAATTTTAAGGACTTTGATATACTGATAAGCTTATAACATTATTTTAATTTATCATTTTATTTTCAATTTATCAGAACTGCAGCCAAATCATAATTTGAAAAAAAAAAAACTTAAGCTTTCTTTATTAAATTAAGCACTTAAGATAAATGTATCGGTATAACATTGGATACAATTTCCATATTATACAAGCTGAAGAATTAAGGAAACCAATGTACATCATCCTGTAATAGATTGGGAAGAGAAATAATTAAAGTTTGAAAACGTCATTAAAAATTCCTATTTTTAAAGTATTATTTAAAATATAATGAAGTGGTTTTTAAAAAGAAGGGATGACATTTTATGCAATTACTTACAGTGGTATAGTTTTTTCTTTTACAAGTTATTTTAAAAAATATTTCTAATTAGAGTTTGAAAAAAATTGATGTTAAATTTCCTACAATGAAAATTTTTTGATGAAAATTTATACACACATTGTTTTCCTGATTTTTATGCATTAAAAACAAAAAAAGTTTCTGCATTTCTAACACAACAAGTGGGGCATTTTTTCGAATTACTTATATATTTCCCTAAAACAGATTAAAATTAAGAATTCTTCTTCTTATTATTATTATTGTTATTTGTAATTGAAAAAAAAAAAAAAAAAAGTCCTTGATTTTTTTTACATACAACTTTTCTTGAAAGGTATTTTTTCTTCTTATTTAATCGAAATTATATATCAGAAATATGTTTACGACAAATAAATCAGTATTAAAAATTACGTACTGACAGGGCTCCAGAAAAAAAAAAAAAAAAAAAAAAAAAAAAATGTTGTCGTGTTTGGTACTATTATTACCAGGGACTAGCATCTAGTCGCCGATGAGCCACTTGCACACTTTTCTGCGGCTTCCGCGAACGCGTCATGCACCGGTGCTGAATCTTGTTTCTGTTTATTTTCAAAATTCGCTGTCTTTATAGTTTTGTTGCCTGGCTTCGATTTTTGTTTATGTTTCTGCCATGAATGAAGCAAGTATATAAACTTATTTATTTGTTTATTTTTGGCATCCATTCATTTTACTTTTTGAATAATTGTAAAATTAAAATGAGGTTTTTTACTCAATATTTTTTTTTCTTTTAATCAATTATCCGTTGTCTAGATTTTGTCCTTATTAATATATGTACCAATTTTTGATAACTTTCTTTAATTCTTCCCTTTATACATATATATATATATATTTATATATCATACTTGTCAACCTAACGAGGAAGATTGTTAGTATCACCCTTGTCCACCTATTTTTATGCACCAGTCTTTTTTTAAAGAATTTTTCTTGTTATTCAATCGTAAATATATTTTAAGAGAAATACTCTAAAATTTAAATAATGTATAAAAAGGGGCGGGAACTAACAATTTCGCGGGTTATGTTGGAAATAATATATATATATATATATATATATATGTATGTATATTTACATACACAGACACACACTCACATATATATATATAATAAATAAATAAGTAAAATTAAATTAAAACTTAAGTTTTTTATTCAAAGAATATTCGCGAAGGAGATTTATTGTTGTTGAAAAACTAAAGTAATTCCCAATGTAAATATGGCTCATGTACATGTATATATTTTGTTTACTATTACAGATTATGTTGAAAAACGTCTCTTGAAACATGTCTGAAAACAGAAATGCAAATAGAAATGTGTTACAGATTCTCTTCTGTATATCAGAGAGAAGTGGCATAATTTCTAAGACATTTTCTTAAACTCGATTAAAATCCTGATATTTAGCAATTAACAGATACATAATTAATACCAACAACACTCAAATAAAAGATATTTTAATACAATTTAGATGTTATGATTCACATTACATGATAAATAAATAAATAAAATAAAAACTTGGCAGTTTTTTATTCAAAGAGTATTCGCAAAGAAGATTTATCATCATTGAAAAGCAAAAGTAATTCCTAATGTGAAGGTAGGTTATATACATATATATATTCAGTTTACTATTACGAATTGCCTTGAAATACACCTTTGGAAACATGTCTGAAAGCAGAAATGTAAATAGAAATGTATTACTGGTGCTCTTCTGTATATCAAAGCAAAATGGCTTAATTCCTAAGGAATTCTCTTAATCTCGATTAAATCCTGATTTGAAGTTTTTCAAGTTCATATAATTTTCAATAATAACGATAGAGTCGCTAATTTTTTTAATTTATTCAGTAGTATTTTTTAGTCTCGCCTCTATTTCATATAACATTTTTTAAAGAATAATATTGTCTTACCTTACAGTACTTATGCATTGAAAATTTTCCTTCTAAAAATAAAGTGGCACGAAATAAAGGCGGGGCTAAAAAAACTCCGAAATCATCATCATCACGGGGGTTCTTGGAGTATCTACGACGGTCAAGACCATCGTTTACGTCCACCTGGGAGGAGGAGAAGTACAGGAACTGGGCTTGCATGATCTAGATGTTCGGGACCATGATCAGAGTGAGTTCCCAAGGCTCACGGATCGTGATGATTTGATGCATGACGGATGAGAAAAACAGAGCAGTGCCGATCTGGAAGCTGTGGTTTTACATGTGGAAAAAGTGGTAGAGGAGAAAATCCTAGCACTAAACATACTTTTTTTTTTTTAATATATATAAACTTGGATAGTCAGACAGTTAAGCAGTCAGAATTCAAATAACTAAAATAAGATAAATTTGGAATATAGTCTAACAAGACTGTTAAGCAGTCAGATATACAATAATTAAAATAAAATTTAAATTAGAATTTAGCCTAACAAGACTGTTAAGTTGTCAGAGATAAGAAAACAATATTACATTACAATTTAACAGTTAAACCAAGACAATTTACAATATAATTAATATTAACAGAATGTTTACAAGTATATTTACAAGTTAAAAATATTAAACACTACTAGTAACTGGTGGAAAGTTGACTATACTCGACTGTAAAACGTCACCGTAGGTTGCAGATGTCAGGGTTATAGCCATAAGTAGATAAAAAAGTAAATTTAGAGTGAGATTTCTGTTTTATGTAACGCCAGAAGGAACTCGCCTTCTTTGCTTGGAGACCGGGACGAACCCGCTCTTACTGTAGAGAATGGCGAGGGGCGTTTCCTGCCCCTTCTGCTCGTAAGATCGTACCTCTCCATGGCGTTTAACACAGGAGTCTGGACTTTTGGGTTAGACCTGTGAAACTTCAACGTAAGTTTCTTAATTTCAGAATAGATTTGCCAAATTTTCAGGTGTTTACGAATGACATCATGGCGAACGTAGCGACGGGCTGAAACAAACCTAACATATACTTGTACAGTAACAATTTATTTTTAACTGACAGTTGGCTATTCCAAGCCAAAAGAGGAAGAAGGGGGCGGTAGCAAGATGAGTTTTATTCAGAGTTTCCGAAATGTGCTTGTGCCAAGATAATTTCGAATCTAGGTGAATTCCTTATCTCTGAGAGTGTCCTGAAGAAAGGGCGGAGAGTAAGAGTCCTAGCTGTAACAACAGAACTTCATCTGTCCCATAGCCCCACAGCTCTTTAACTGTTAGATTCGTCAAACAGGGATGGAACACGGGCGCAGAATTCATACCACTATCAACGTAAGAAAATTTTCTACCTCTTAAATCGACGATACTATAGGTAGAGAAATTTCTTAAACACATTCCGGTATGAATTCTGCGCCCGTGTTCCATCCCTGGTCAAAACTACAGTAACACTTGAAATGAAAGTACCCGATATCGTCATTGTATCTCATGGGATTAAGTCTTACTTAAATTAATTGAAATTATTTTAGTTATATTTTTAAATAAGTACAAATGTAAAAACTAAACTTCATTAAAAAATGGCAACCTAAATTTTGTGTGACCAGGTAACTGTCCCTTACTTTAACAAACTTAATAATAATAATAATAATAATAATGATAACCAAATACGCATCATTCGAAAGAGAATATATAAAGATGTTTTATTTTATGATGCATAAAACCATTTCCCTCGTCAAGTTATATATTCTGAAATTTAAAAATGATGGGTACATACAATGGCTGAATCGGTAAGATCTCGCCTTACTGAAATATCGAATGAAATCCAAAACAAGCAGAAATCGAAAAAGCATAGCCAAGCGTGTTCTTTAACGCATGAACCAGTTGCCCATTTCAGCTTTGAGATACAGTCTATCGAAATGTAATGTCTGCAAATTTGGAAATGTAGAATCTAAAAATTGATAAAAGTCATGATTTTGGAAGGTCTTGACGGGACTCCTCCCATTCCTTTCTGGTTATTACATTTTCATTCAAGCTTAAATGCAGATTTCTTGAGAATCGGCTGAGGGTAAATCGGTTATGCTTCGAAAATCACGTTAGATTATACCCCTTCGAGTGAGCATCATTTAATTAATTTTAATTTTACACTACTGGGATGGTTTCCTGGTGGATTAATTAAAATTTTCTTTTGAATGCATGTAAATTGTAAGTTAAGGGAGATATAGGAAACTGAAGTACATTAGAGATAAAAACGATTGCGAGTTTAGTTTAAAAAAAGAAAAATCCTAAAATCGTTATTTTACTTTCTGTCAAATTCTTATACTTGCTTTAATTTTTTTATTCTTTCATAAATCTTTTTAAATGATTTTTTTTTTTTTTTTTTTTTGCATTTAATTATAAATTTTCTGTGTTTCCTATTCATAACTTACAGTAGTTATAATAAAACGTGGAAGTAAATGAGAGATCTAGGAAAAAAGAAACAGAAGTATCTGTTTTCTATTTTTGATATCTAAGTCCTCCCACTTTAGGATATGAATTCATATGAATTCAGTAATCTCTTTTGCTCAAGCCTAAACTCAACATTTGGTCAGAGACTAGCTAGTAAACGTACACAATTAAAATGAATAACTTAGTAATTTTAATGTGGGTTTTATTAACCCTTTCAACGTTAGCCGTCTTTCAGTATATTTGTGTAATGATACATAAAATTAACACTATGCACAGCATAACTATGAGCATTTGGTACTGTACAGTATAGATATTTATTAACCATTAAATGCATGAATTTAAATTTTCAATAAATAACATTTGAAATCAACCAGTAAGTGGGTGTAATTAATGGAGAAAAAAAAATCCACTTAAGATTTTTTTTTTTTTTCCAAAAAAACGTATTGAAATATTTCTACATCACACACACACAAACAAAAAAAAAAAAAAAAAAAAAAAAAAAAAAAAGGAAGAAGAAATTACATTTTTTTTTTTTTGCTACTTTTTATATAAATAATCGCAATTCGTTACACTTGTCGGAAAAAAATTGTACTCCGAAATTGTCGCCAACAAATGAAAATTGTCACAAAGAAATAACTGTGAAAATTCACGTTGCGTTCAGAAACGATAAAATAATTTTGGCAAATTATAAAAAAATAATAAATAAAATGAACGCTATGAAAAGTTTGCAACGTAAAGACATATGAGGTTTTAAACATACGACAAAGATCGATATTGTTATACATTTAAGGGTTGATCTCCCCCCTTCAAAAAGAAAAAAAAAAAAAAGCATTTTTTTAAGTTTCAATAGCTTTTAATTTCGCCACTTGCGCCGATGCAGTGTGTCGATGTGTCGACGCGTTGATTTGTGCCGAATTCGATGCAGTATCGAAGTTCGGCACACCGGTATCATACTTCGGCACATATGGCGGAGAATGACATTTGTACTGAAATTTCGACAGACACAATTTCATGGTTCGGCACGCGTGCCGACTTCGACACAGTGTGTATCGTGGTTAGTTGAATACACAGACAATCTTTTGAACCTTCATCTCTTGCATTGTATTTTGTATTTAACAAAAGCTTCAGATGCGTTCCAAGAAAGAGGAAGAGGATAGTAGTTTTTCGCCTTTGCTTTCATGATAGCTGTGAGAGACAAGGGGGATTTAGTGTTGATCTCTATCACATATTTTATAAGATGAAATAGAAATATATATATATATATATATATTGTAGAAAGATATATATATATATATATATTGTAATTTATAATTGCATTTATTGAAAATAAAAAGTAAATGGAAATTAAATAAAGCAGTCACGTAACATCGATCATAAATACTCATCTAAAAAGCCTGTAATAAAAGGCTCATTCTGTAATTCTTAAATAGTTTGAAAGATTTCTTTTTTTCTGATATTTAAAGAAACAAAACATCTCCCCAAAATGCTCTTTAATCTGTGAAAAGAACAAACTTAAAGAAAACTATCTCATCTGTTTTTCCAACTGGACAAGGGTGAAATCAGGGGAATAACACAATATAACAATCATAAAAAAGCAATTTAAACCTCTTCCACCCTAAGGCTAAAATACTAGAATCACCAACTAAACCGATAATTTCTGGTGATTTCTATTTCATCTTATAAAATATGTGATAGAGAACAACACTACATCCCCCTTGCCTCTCACAGCGATCATGAAAGCAAAGGCGAAAAACTACTATCCTCTTCCTCTTTCTTGGAACGCATCTGAAGCTTTTGTTAAATTCAAAATACAATGCAAGAGATGAAGGTTCAAAAGATTGTCTGTGTATTCAACTAACCACGATACACACTGTGTCGAAGTCGGCACGCGTGCCGAACCATGAAATTGTGTCTGTCGAAATTTCAGTACAAATGTCATTCTCCGCCATATGTGTCGACGTATGATACCGGTGTGCCGAACTTCGATACTGTATCGAATTCGGCACAAGGCAACGTATCGACTCATCGACACACTGCGTCGCCGCAAGTGGCGAAATTAAAAGCTATTGAAGCTTAAAAAAATGCTTTTTTTTTTTTTTTTTTTGGAGGGGGAAGATCAACCCTTAAATGTATAACAATATCGATCTGTGTCGTATGTTTAAAGCCTCATATGTCTTTACGTTGCAAACTTTCATACCGTTCATTTTATTTATTACTTTTTTTATAATTTGCCAAAATTATTTTATCGTTTCTGAACGCAACGTGAATTTTCACAGTCATTTCTTTGTGACAATTTTCATTTGTTGGCGACAATTTCGGAGAACAATTTTTTTCCGACAAGTGTAACGAATTGCGATTATTTATATAAAAAGTAGCAAAAATAAAATGATTTGCATAAATTTATCAATTTATGCAAAAAAATGTAGTTTCTTCTTGCTTTTTTTTTTTTTTTTTTTTTTTTTGTTTTACACTTTATATTTCTTCTTCTTCTTCTACTTTTTTTTTTTTTTTTTTTTTTTTTGTGTGTGTGTGTGTGTGTGATGTAGAAATATTTCAATACGTTTTTTTGGAAAAAAAAATCTTAAGTGGATTTTTTTTCTCCATTAATTACACCCACTTCCTGGTGGATTTCGTATGTTATTTATTGAAAATTTAAATTCATGCATATAATGGTTAATAAATATTTATACTGTACAGTACCAAATGCTCATAGTTATGCTGTGCATTGTGTTAATTTTATGTATGAATAAACAAATAAACTGAAAAACGGTTAACGTTGAAAGGGTTAATACAACCCACATTAAAATTACTAAGTTATTAATTTTAATTGTGTACGTTTACTAGTTAGTCTCTGACCAAATGTTGAGTTTAGGCTTGAGCAAGAGAGATTACTGAATTCATATAAATTCATATCCTAAAGTGGGAGGACTTAGATATCAAAAATAGAAAACAAATACTTCTGTTTCTTTTTTCCTAGATCTCTCATTTACTTCCACGTTTTATTATAACTACTGTAAGTTATGAATGAATAGGATACACGGAAAAATTATAAATAAGTTAAAAAAAAAAAAAAAAAAAAAGTTTCATTTAAAAATATTTATGAAAGTATAGAAAAATTAAAGCGAGTATAAGAATTTGACAGAAAGTAAAATAACGATTTTAGGATTTTTTTTTTAAACTAAACTCGCAATCGTTTTTATCTCTAATGTTTCCTATATCTCCCTTAACTTACAATTTACATACATACAAAAGAAAATTTTAATTAATCCACCAGGAAACCTTCCCAATAGTGTAAAATTAAAATTAATTAAATGATGCTCACTCGAAGGAGTATAATCTAACGTGATTTTCGAAGCATAATCTATTTACCCTCAGCCGATTCTCAAGAAATCTGCATTTAAGCTTGAATGAAAATGTAATAACCAGAAAGGAATGGGAGGAGTCCCGTTAAGACATTCCAAAATCATGACTTTTATCAATTATTAGATTCTACATTTCCAAATTTGCAGTCATTACATTTCGATAGACTGTATCTCAAAGCTGAAATGGGCAACTGGTTCATGCGTTAAAGAACACGCTTGGCTATGCTTTTTCGATTTCTGCTTGTTTTGGATTTCATTCGATATTTCGGTAAGGCGAGATCTTACCGATTCAGCCATTGTACCCATCATTTTTAAATTTCAGAATTTATAACTTGACGAAGGAAATAGTTTTATGCATCATAACATAAAACATCTTTATATATTCTCTTTCGAATGATGCGTATTTGGTTATCATTATTATTATTATTATTGTTGTTGTTGTTAAAGTAAGGGACAGTTACCTGGTCAGACAAAATTTAGGTTGCCATTTTTTAATGAAGTTTAGTTTTTACATTTGTACTTATTTAAAAATATAACTAAAATAATTTCAATTAATTTAAGTAAGACTTAATTCCACGACATACAATGACGATATCGGGTACTTTCATTTCATGTGTCACTGTAGTTTTGACGAATCTAACAGGTAAAGAGCTGTTTTTCTATTTTTTGATGGGCGGGGCTATGGGACAGATGAAGTTCTGTTGTTACAGCTAGGGCTCTTTTTCTCCGATATTTCTTCAGGACACTCTCAGAGATAAGGAATTCACCTAGATTCGAAATTATCTTGGCACAAGCACATTCCGGAAACTCTGAATAAAACTCATCTTGCTACCGCCCCCTTCTTCCTCTTTTGGCTTGGAATAGCCACCTGTCAGTTAAAAATAAATTGTTACTGTACAAGTGTATGTTCCGACCCATCTTGACCTCTGGGTCCGCGGTGTTCGGGTCTGCCTCGAAGTCTGCGCTTGAAAAAAATCAAGTATTAATAAAACAATCATTTGCCTAGGTTTGTTTCAGCCCGTCGCTACGTTCGCCATGATGTCATTGGTAAACACCTGAAAATTCGGCAAATCTATTCTGAAATTAAGAAACTTACGTTGAAGTTTCACAGGTCTAACCCAAAAGACCAGACTCCTGTGTTAAACGCCATGGAGAGGTACGATCTTCCGAGAGGAATGGGCAGGAAACGCCCCTCGCCATTCTCTACAGTAAGAGGGGGTTCGTCCCGGACTCCAAGCAAAGAAGGCGAGTTCCTTCTGGCGTTACATAAAACAGAAATCTCACTCTAAATTAATTTTTTTATCTACTTATGGCTATAACCCTGACATCTGCAACCTACGGTGTCGTTTTACAGTCGCGTGTAGTCAACTTTCCACCAGTTACCTTACTAGTAGTGTTTAATATTTTTAACTTGTAAATATACTTGTAAACAATCTGTTAATATTAATTTTATTGTAAATTGTCTTGGTTTAACTGTTAAATTGCAATGTAGTATTGTTTTCTTATCTCTGACAGCTTAACAGTCTTGTTAGGCTAAATTCTAATTTAAATTTTATTTTAATTATTGTATTTCTGACTGCTTAACAGTCTTGTTAGACTATATTCCAAATTTATTTTATTTTAGTTATTTGAATTCTGACTGCTTAATTGTCTTCTTAGACTATCCAAGTTTATTAAAAAAAAAAAAAAAAAAAAAAGTATGTTTAGTGCTAGGATTTTCTCCTCTACCTCATTTTCCACATGTAAAACCACAGCTTCCAGATCGGCACTGCTCTGTTTTTCTCTTCCGTCATGCATCAAATCATCACGATCCGTGTGCCTTGGGAACTCACTCTGATCATGGTCCCGAACATCTAGATCATGCAAGCCCAGTTCCTGTACTTCTCCTCCTCTCAGGTGGAGGTAAACGATGGTCTTGACCGTCGTATATACTCCCAGAACCCCCGTGATGATGATGATTCCGGAGTTTTTTTAGCCCCGCCTTTATTTCGTGCCACTTTATTTTTAGAAGGAAAATTTTCAATGCATAAGTACTGTAAGATAAGACAATATTATTCTTTAACCCTTTAAGGTTCACTACTTAATTTATTTTAAAAATTACTAAACTAATTTTAAAAACGGCTTTTAGCCACATAGCTGATCATAAATATTTAAAAAATAAAAAATTAGCATTGTTCCTTTTCGAAAATTTTCGGTTTGAAACATGTGTAAGTACACCTTATTAAATTCAAATAATATTTAATTTAATAAATAAATCACTTTACAAGTAATCATTATCGACAACAACAACTCGTAATAGTTGCATAGATCCCAACATTTTAATCTATCCCGGAGTATTTTAACCCTTTGCGGGGCAAGATAATTCTGACCATTTAAATTACACTGCCACCGGAATTTTTTGACATAATTATAATAAAAGAAATTTTAAATTTTCCTGTTGAAAAAAGGGCGTTTACTGCTTTGTTATAAATGTAAATTTTTGCTAAAAACTTTCCGGTATGAGTTTTTGCACTTGAGAATTAAAATTAGGTGTTCCATGTACAGGGATGGAACACGGTCGCAGAATTCATACCGGAATCTGTTTAAGAAATTTCTCTACCTGTAATATCGTTGATGTAAGAAGTAGAAAATTTTCTTACATTGATAGTGGTATGAATTCTGCGCCCGTGTTCCATCCCTGCATGTAGTGGAACACTGAGCGGCAAAGGGTTAAATAATGTTATATGAAATAGAGGCGAGACTAAAAAATACTACTGAATAAATTAAAAAAATTAGCGACTCTATCGTTATTATTGAAAATTATATGAACTTGAAAAACTTCAAATCAGGATTTAATGGAGATTAAGAGAATTCCTTAGGAATTAAGCCATTTTGCTTTGATATACAGAAGAGCACCAGTAATACATTTCTATTTACATTTCTGCTTTCAGACATGTTTCCAAAGGTGTATTTCAAGGTAATTCGTAATAGTAAACTGAATATACATATGTATATAACCTACCTTCACATTAGGAATTACTTTTGCTTTTCAATGATGATAAATCTTCTTTGCGAATACTCTTTGAATAAAAAACTGCCAAGTTTTCATTTTATTTATTTATTTATCATGTAATGTGAATCATAACATCTAAATTGTATTAAAATATCTTTTATTTGAGTGTTGTTGGTATTAATTATGTATCTGTTAATTGCTAAATATCAGGATTTTAATCGAGATTAAGAAAATGTCTTAAGAATTATGCCACTTTTCTCTGATATACAGAAGAGAATCTGTAACACATTTCTATTTCCATTTCTGTTTTCAGACATGTTTCAAGAGACGTTTTTCAACATAATCTGTAATAGTAAACAAAATATATACATGTACATGAGCCATATTTACATTGGGAATTACTTTAGTTTTTCAACAACAATAAATCTCCTTCGCGAATATTCTTTGTATAAAAAACTTAAGTTTTAATTTAATTTTACTTATTTATTTATTATATATATATATATGTGAGTGTGTGTCCGTGTATGTAAATATACATACATATATATATATATATATATGTGTGTGTTATTTCAACATAACCCGCGAAATTGTTAGTTCCCGCCCCTTTTTATACATTATTTAAATTTTAGAGTATTTTTCTTAAAATATATTTACGATTGAATAACAAGAAAAATTCTTTAAAAAAAGAGTGGTGCATAAAAATAGGCGAAAAAGGGTGATACTAACAATCTTCCTCGTTAGGTTGACAAGTATGATATATAAATATATATATATATATATGTGTACAAAGGGAAGAATTAAAGAAAGTTATCAAAAATTGGTACATATATTAATAAGGAAAAAATCTAGACAACGGATAATTGATTAAAAGAAAAAAAACAAATTGAGTAAAAACCTCATTTTAATTTACAATTATTCAAAAAGTAAAATGAATGGATGCCAAAAATAAACAAATAAATAAGTTTATATACTTGCTTCATTCATGGCAGAAAACATAAACAAAAATCGAAGCCAGGCAACAAAACTATAACGACAGCGAATTTTGAAAAAAACAGAAACAAGATTCAGCGCCGGTGTATGACGCGTTCGCGGAAGCCGCAGAAAAGTTTGGAAGTGGCTCATCGGCGACTAGACGCTAGTCCCTGGTAATAATATTACCAAACACGACAACATTATTATTATTTTTTTTTTTTTTTTTTTTTTTTTTTTTCTGGAGCCCTGTCAGTACGTAATTTTTAATACTAATTTATTTGTCGTACACATATTTCTGATATCTAATTTCGATTAAATAAGAAGAAAAAATACCTTTCAAGAAAAGTTGTATGTAAAAAAAATCAAGGACTGTCAATGCTCCGGAATATATTTAGATATTCCCGTACGTTGGCATGTATGTATTGCTCTTTCTGTAATTATGTGAAATTTACTGCAGAAGTTAATTTCGTCATCAGAAAAAGGGAGAGCCAGACTTCAAAAGATTTGTTTAATTAATTATATAAACGCTTAATATCTTAGAAGTTTAAATTCTATCAACACCAGTAAACAAGAAGAAAGTCTATATTATAAATAAATAGTGGTCTCTCCTTACGTGTGTGCTTATCCACTTATCGTAAAAGGCACGGATCCGCTGAGTGGCAGGGTCTGTTGATTATTAGATGCTTTGAAATTAACATGACTTTTAGATCGCTGATACGTTTTTTTTAATCATCCACTCGGCATTGCGTGGACACTTTGACACATTCTCGGAAAATCAGTTGTTTGGTAGTAAAAAAAGATGCAATTTTCTCCTCTGATCAGAGTATATTTGATAAATATAAGGAAGTGTAAATAAATAATCTTTCAACTTTAAGAAGCTTTTTTTTTTTCTCCTCCCTGTATAGCTACCTGTTATATTGTGTAAGAATGCGATTTTTTTATTTATTTATTTATTTTTATTTTTATTTTATTTTTCAATTCGCATTTCTGTTACTGGTCTTCAGTGACATGACTAATTTGATGGCTAAAAATGATTTTTTATTTTATTTATTTATTTTAGCAGTGGATTTCAGTGACCGACAGGGATATTCCGCATTTCCGAAACATTATTTGCTGTTTGATCAATTTAATATATATGTAAGGACATGTTTAGGCAGTATTAAAATAATCTTTACATCTATGGGATTACTTAGTGTTAATGTTATTTTTTTTAATTATATATGTATATATATATACAGGGTGATTAAAAAAAAAAACTACCCCGATATATGAGACAAAGCTATCATACCGTTCACAGTAACTGAATAAAATTTTGTTGGAAGGTATTTTGAGGTATGCGCTCTAGAATCATATAAAAAACAATAGTTAAACTCTAACAGTTACGGTTACAGTGACAAAATTTCAAAAATTTCAAATGGCAACACCTCCTTTTTTTTTATTGGAATAGGATTTCCATACCAAACAAACATGAATAGCATTGATACGGTACCTGTAGCACGAAAATTGTAAGAACTAGAGGAAAAGATAAAACAACAGTGATGTGCCTACCATAGCCAAACTAGAGATGCAAGGCTTTCAAAACACCCGGTTTTTTCCCGGGAAAAAACTGTTTTTTTTTTTCCCTGGGAATTTAAGACAAAATTGGGAATTTTCAAATTTCCCCAAAACTGGGAATTTTGAAATTATGAATAATTTTATACCTTTTGTTAATTATTTAGCCTCCGATCTTTAAATTAACTTCAACTTTAATTCCTGCATAAATTTCCTTTTCGTTTCCTTTTCCCGCTAATTCGAGCATCTTCGATGTTTATTCCGAAAACGATGAAAATAATTAATTATAATTAATGCGGTGCTAACACTAACAGTAAGTTTCTGTCATTATTCATTAATATTATTTTGTTATGTTCTCGAGATATGCTTTCTATTCTTAATGAGAATCAATAACATTTAATTTTTTTTTTTTATTCATAATTCGTTTATGAATGTACAGTCAGCCAAAAAAAAAACGCCACCCCCCCCACCTAATTTCGCCGTAAATTATTGTAGAAACATGCGACTGGTACCGATCAGTTTGTAATAACGTCTAGTTTATAATGTTATAGTTAGATTTTACTTAGGGGGTCGTCTACATATTAAAACTGGCATCAACTTCATTTTTTTCAATGGTAACCCCCCTTTTTTATAATTTATTTGAATTCTTTGGATCAAATCATCACGGAAAATGGTATAGTTTGTATATTTCGCTCAATTTTTCATAGAGTTATAAGGTGTCAAAATTTGGGGATGCTAATGTTAAATGAATGTGACAAACATTAAATCATATCTTCCGAAATAATTATAATATTTAAATTCTGTTTTTTTTATTCGTTAGAATGAAGTGACCGAAACATATTCCATGCAAATTTTTGCTAAAAAAAACATTTTTTGAATTATGAAAATTATTAATAAATTCATATTTGAAAAAATTATGAATTATGACCTATGTTAATTTTTGCACGAATAGAACGGGCATCATCAAAAACATGGGTTTCCAAATTTACAGTTCGTTCCTAACATTATTTTTTGAGTTACAGTGATATTTCATTTTTTACTGCTGTTAGGGGGGCGTCACTTGTTATAATTTGTATTCTCTGTGAGTAAATATTTCTATACATTTTGAGGAAAAACTATTTTAATTTACCTTTATGTTATTAAAATTGTTTTCTAAGGAATATTTCGACGTTTATTATACAAATTGGCTTATTTTTTATAAAAAATATCGCAATGCAGGCAAGAGATTGGGGAAGAATTTCAAAAGAAATGTAGCCCCGCCTCTATATTGCGGAAACAGTATTAAAAAAACTAGTGTGCATACTCGTATATGACTCTATATATGACGCTGGTATGCATAAATGTCAGTGGCATTTACTACATTGAATGCTGAAAACAAAATTTAAATGATTTAATTGGAAGTATGTAAAATAATTTTGTTTTATAATATAATGTTTTAGAAAAATTATGTAAAGTCGTGGCAAAAAGGAGTTTACTCGATTCTGAAATGTTAAGCCTTTGTTCTTAAATATTACATAACTTTTTCTAGTTTCTCACTGCTGAAATTCTATTTTGACCCTTTTGTCTTTTGTTTTTCACTTGAATATTCTACGATTCGTGCACCTCAAGTTAAGTATCATGACGGTAAAAAAAAAAAAAACGCGGTATGGAATTGATTTTTATTAATTTTTATCAGGTTTTTTAAAACAAATTTTTTGTTTTAATCTTCTTGTGACATTTTCGCATTCGCTTACTCTACAGCTTATTCTATTTAAATTTTATCGCATGACGTAACATAATAAAATATAAAATTTTTATTAAATGTTTTTTTAATACTGAATAATAAAGTGTTTTTTTTTTTTTTTTTTTTTTTTTTTTTTTTTAAGTTTTTAATATCTATTATTGAAACAAAGCGCAATATTATTTATTTTCTTTTATACTAATTACGGCGTAAAACTGGCGTCACATTTATCACGGAAAAATAATTTAAAACAAAGTAATATGTCTTATTACTTTTAAAGGTATAGATTTTACACATTTAAAATTAAGAATTCAAGTACAGTAGACGACTGCAGAACGGGGAATACTCGTTCTAGGCAATAGGAAACCGTTTTTTCTATATCCATATTTCTTTTCATATTGTTATACATAATAATTATACTCTTTCTAGTGAAAGTATTTGTAAGCATACTATTTTGTTTATATATATATGAATATAAGGAATATTCTTAAGAAATATCGTAACACACAAATTGTGAAAGAAACGCCCACTGAAGGAGTTACAGATTTCAAAATGACGTGAAACAATGTCAGTGGTCTCGAAAATGTTAAATATCCTTTCTCAGATTTTAGTTTAAATCTTTTTATCTATATTTTTGTATATTATCTATTGTTGGTTTGTACGCCTAAAATTAAATGTAAATATTTATAGTAACACTTTCATGCGAGGCTTACTGTATAAAATAAAAATATACATAACAATAAGTAGATAATAATTGCTAGTTAGTAGATTTTGATTGTTTTTATATATTATTTTTGTATATGTATTTTATATATATATTTTATTATATATGTATTTTAACTTAAATTTTTGTCTCTTAAATAAAACAGTTTTTGCTTTTAAGAAGTAGATAATTCTTTTTCTTAAATATTAAACACTTTTTTTTTTTAATTTTCTTTATATGAAGTGTTGTATTTAACTATTCAATGTTTAATAAATTGAAACCAATAAAAATCTTTTAATTTATAAGCTAACTTAAAAAAAGTTCTGCGAATTTGAATCGTTTTTTTATTTTTCAATAACATTTCTGAACTTTTTTTCCGGTGTGAAATTTAATAAATAATGTAGCTTGGGTGGTAGATCACGATTTATTTTTTCTAAATCTATAGACGGTCCCCTAACACATCTTCACGTGTAACTCTGTTTAGAATTGATTTAAAGCATATAAATAGGTATGTTTTCCGAACTGCCTCTCAGAAATCTGAATATGAGGTCAAAAATAGGGGTCTTCATTGGAAAAAAATGAAGTTTATACGTGTTTTAGTATGTAGATGACCCCTTAAGCAAAATCTGACTACACCATTAAAAACTAGACGTTATTACAGATCGATAGGTACCAGCCGCATGTTTCTACGATAATTTACGGTGAAATTAGGTGTGGGGGTGGCGTTTTTTTTTGGCTGACTGTACTAAGAAACAATTAGAGAATTGGACTTAAGATTTTAGGAAACAAACCCAACTAAATTTATATTTCATTAAACTCAAATGAAGTATTTAAGAAATTAGTTTGTTACCTGGTAATTTTTAAATTGTTTCGCTTCTTCTTTATTTTTATTTATTTTTTTATTTATTTTTTTCAATTACAAATAACAATAATAATAAAAAGAAGAAGAATTCTTAAATTTAATCTGTTTCAGGGAAATATATAAGTAATTCGAAAAAATGCCCCACTTGTTGTGTTAGAAATGCAGAAACTTTTTTTGTTTTTAATGCATAAAAATCAGGAAAACAATGTGTGTATAAATTTTCATCAAAAAATTTTCATTGTAGGAAATTTAACATCAATTTTTTTCAAACTCTAATTAGAAATATTTTTTAAAATAACTTGTAAAAGAAACTATACCACTGTAGTAATTTGATAAAATGTCATCCCTTCTTTTTAAAAACAACTTCATTATATTTTAAATAATACTTTAAAAATAGAAATTTTTAAAGACGTTTTCAAACCTTAATTATTTCTCTTCCCAATCTATTACAGGATTATGTACATTGGTTTCCTTAATTCTTCAGCTTGTATAATATGGAAATTGTATCCAATGTTGTACCGATACATTTATCTTAAGTGCTTAATTTAATAAAGAAAGCTTAAGTTTTTTTTTTTTCAAATTATGATTTGGCTGCAGTTCTGATTAATTGAAAATAAAATGATAAATTAAAATAATGTTATAAGCTTATCAGTATATCAAAGTCCTCAATATTGAAATTAATATAAAGTAAACAACTTATTACTTTCTTTAGAGATTTCTAGTTTTTTTTTTCCCCCGCAAAATTCCCAAATTTCCCAGTTTTTTCCCCCAAACTCCCCGATATTTTCCGTTGGTTTTAAATACCCGGGTTTTTTCCATCTCTAAGCCAGACTAATGACGTCACATTTCCCACTGAGTCTTCGACTTAGAGCTCCTATAAACGCAAGCTGACTTGTGGAGGTTGATTTACAGCCTCAACGCGTGGTTTATCTCCCATTTTAAATAAGAAGTGTGTAAAGGAGTGAAATCAAGACAACATCATTAATAAACTTTATTCAACCTGACACTTTCTCGAAACCATCGCCATGTGACACTGAAATCAAATTTGACCTTGACACATCCATTGCAAAACTTCTATGCTCAGCTGGACATTGTTACCGAAAAACACTTCTGTCTAATGCCGGATCCGACAGGCGACATTAAAACTTCCAACTCAATACATCTATGCTCCGCTCGACACTGTCACTGAAACTAGTATTATTCAACACTAGATCCGGCTGGTGACCTTCGCTCTTCCAACACAACACATGTCGTACCTTACAGACTCACATCGAAACTGATGCCCAAATAAAAGTTTAGCAAATAAAGTTCTGAGTCAGCTTCTTTTTTTTTTAGGAAGTGTTCCATTGGAAGTGTCAAGGTCAAAAGTTGATTTCAGTGTTAGATGGCGAAGTTTTCGGTGAAAGTGTCAGGTTGAACAAAGATTAGTTTTAAGTTGCCATGTTCAATTCACTCCTTTACACAATACTTATTTACGATGGGAGATAATCCACACGTTGAGGCTGTAAACCAGCCACCACAAGTCGGCTTGCGTCTATAGGAGCTCTAAGCCGAAGATTCAGTGGGAAATCTGACGTCATAAGTCTTGCTCTGGTAGGCACACACAGTCGTTTTCCCTTTTCGTCTAGCGAGGCAATTTCCACGCTACAGGTACCGTTTCAACACTATTTATGGTTTTTTCGTATGGAAATCCCATTCCAATAAAACAAAGTAGGTGTTGCCATTTGAAATTTGCGAAATTTTGTCAATACAACCGTAACTGTTAGAGTTTAACTATTCTTTTTTTATATGATTCTTGAGCGCGTACCATGCCTTTCACAAAAATTTTATTCAGTTACTGTGAACGGTATGATAGCTATGGTCTCATATATCGGTTTAGTTTTTTTTTTTTTTTTTTTTTTTTAAATAATCACCCTGTATATATGTTTGTTAAGAAATATATTGAAGTACATTTTTATTTCAACACGTCAATATAAAGAATTGTATTTAGCATGTAATATAACGGTTTCTGTTTCTCCAGAAGAAGGTTTAAATTTAGTATTTAGTCAAGTATTTTTCTCAAGTAAAAAAAAAAAAAAAAAAAAAAAAAAAAATCAATGTGGGGAAAAATGAAAACTGAGCTTGAAACATAGATATTGTGTAAAGATTTCTTCTTTACAAAGTAATATAAATGAAATTTTTAAATGAATAATAAATTTAATGTTTGCAATATTTTCAAAAATAAAATTCACATCTAGCATTCTTTTACAAAAAATAAGAAAGTTTTGAAATAAAAAATTAATTCTATGAACATTCATAGTAGAAATGCAAAACATTATTATTATGCAAATAAAACTATTTAAATAGTTTTATTATTATTGTTATTATTAGCAATTACATTTCATCAATAACAACTCTAATATACAAAATAAAGTAGGTCTCTATTAATTAATATGAAGTAATTATTTATAAAAATTATTTTTTATGAATTAATTATTAAAAAAAGAGCAGGGATGGAACACGGGCGCAGAATTCATACCACTATCAATGTACAAAAATTTTCTACCTCTTAAATCAACGATATTATAGGTATATAAATTTCTTCAACAGATTCCGGTATGAATACTGCGCCCGTGTTCCATCCCTGAAAGAGTAGTCTGGTGCAGACATTTAAAAATAAAATTTAATTATTAAAAATACGTGTTAATTTTTATCAACAATAATGTGTCTAAGACATCCGGTAGCCGAATGGTTAGCGCTCTGGCCTTTGGAATTTGCCTTAAAGTGCATATCAAAATTTATAAAAAAATAAATTATTTACTAAAATGTGTGAGTAGTCAAAAAAAAAAAAAAAAAAATCACCAATGATAAAATACTTTTAAATATAGATCATATATTGATATATTAATTTAAAATGTTAAACTTTTGAAATCTCCATAGAATTTATAATAATAATAATAATAATAATAATAATAAAATGGAAGTTATTGCTCACTTTAAATGTATGTATGAAATCCCGTTTATAAATAAATAAATGAGTATATATATATATATATATATATATTGTAATTTATAATTGCATTTATTGAAAATAAAAAGTAAATGGAAATTAAATAAAGCAGTCTCGTAACATCGATCATAAATACTCATCAAAAAAGCCTGTAATAAAAGGCTCATTCTGTAATTCTTAAATAGTTTGAAAGATTTCTTTTTTTCTGATATTTAAAGAAACAAAACATCTCCCCAAAATGCTCTTTAATCTGTGAAAAGAACAAACTTAAAGAAAACTATCTCATCTCTTTTTCCAACTGGACATAGGTGAAATCACAGGGGTGTATTGTGTGAATAACACAATACAACAATCATAAAAAAGCAATTTAAACCTCTTCCACCCTAAGGCTAATATACTAGTATCACCAACTAAACCGATAATTTCTGGTGATTTCTATTTCATCTTATAAAATATGTGATAGAGAACAACACTAAATCCCCCTTGCCTCTCACAGCGATCATGAAAGCAAAGGCGAAAAACTACTATCCTCTTCCTCTTTCTTGGAACGCATCTGAAGCTTTTGTTAAATTCAAAATACAATGCAAGAGATGAAGGTTCAAAAGATTGTCTGTGTATTCAACTAACCACGATATACACTGTGTCGAAGTCGGCACGCGTGCCGAACCATGAAATTGTGTCTGTCGAAATTTCAGTACAAATGTCATTCTCCGCCATATGTGTCGAAGTATGATACCGGTGTGCCGAACTTCGATACTGTATCGAATTCGGCACAAGGCAACGTATCGACACATCGACACACTGCGTCGGCGCAAGTGGCGAAATTAAAAGCTATTGAAACTTAAAAAAATGCTTTTTTTTTTTTTTTTTTTTTTGAGGGGGGAAGATCAACCCTTAAATGTATAACAATATCGATCTGTGTCGTATGTTTAAAGCCTCATATGTCTTTACGTTGCAAACTTTCATACCGTTCATTTTATTTATTACTTTTTTTATAATTTGCCAAAATTATTTTATCGTTTCTGAACGCAACGTGAATTTTCACAGTCATTTCTTTGTGACAATTTTCGTTTGTTGGCGACAATTTCGGAGTACAATTTTTTTCCGACAAGTGTAACGAATTGCGATTATTTATATAAAAAGTAGCAAGAATAAAATGATTTGCATAAATTTATCAATTTATGCAAAAAAATGTAGTTTCTTCTTCCTTTTTTTTTTTTTTTTTTTTTTTTTTTTTTATACTTTATCTTTCTTTTTCTTCTTCTTCTTCTTTTTTTTTTTTTTTTTTTTTTTTTTTGTGTGTGTGTGTGATGTAGAAATATTTCAATACGTTTTTTTGGAAAAAAAAAATCTTAAGTGGATTTTTTTTCTCCATTAATAGCACCCACTTCCTGGTGGATTTCAAATGTTATTTATTGAAAAATTAAATTCATGCATTTAATGGTTAATAAATATCTATACTGTACAGTACCAAACGCTCATAGTTATGCTGTGCATAGTGTTAATTTTATGCATCATTAAACAAATATACTGAAAAACAGCTAACGTTGAAAGGGTTAATAAAACCCACATTAAAATTACTAAGTTATTCATTTTATTTGTGTACGTTTACTAGCTAGTCTCTGACCAAATGTTTAATTTCGGCTAGAGCAAAAGAGATTACTGAATTCATATCCTAAAGTGGGAGGACTTAGATATCAAAAATAGAAAACAAATACTTCTGTTTCTTTTTTCCTAGATCTCTCATTTACTTCCACGTTTTATTATAACTACTGTAGGTTATGAATGAATAGGAAACACGGAAAATTTATAAATAAGTTAAAAAAAAAAAAAAGTTTCATTTAAAAAATTTATGAAAGCATACAAAAATTAGAGCGAGTATAAGAATTTGACAGAAAGTAAAATAACGATTTTAGGATATTTTTTTTTTTTTTTTTTTTTTTTTTTTTTTTAACTAAACTCGCAATCGTTTTTATCTTTAATGTTTCCTATATCTCCCTTAACTTACAATTTACATACATACAAAAGAAAATTTTAATTAATCCACCAGGAAACCTTCCCAATAGTGTAAAATTAAGTTGTTAAAGTAAGGGACAGTTACCTGGTCAGACAAAATTTAGGTTGCCATTTTTTAATGAAGTTTAGTTTTTACATTTGTACTTATTTAAAAATATAACTAAAATAATTTCAATTAATTTAAGTAAGACTTAATCCCATGAGATACAATGACGATATCGGGTACTTCCATTTCAAGGGTCACTGTACTTTTGACGAATCTAACAGGTAAAGAGCTGTTTTTCTATTTTTTGATGGGCGGGGCTATGGGACAGATGAAGTTCTGTTGTTACAGCTAGGGCTCTTACTCTCTGCCCTTTTTTCAGGACACTCTCAGAGATAAGGAATTCACCTAGATTCGAAATTATCTTGGCACAAGCACATTTCGGAAACTCTGAATAAAACTCATCTTGCTACCGCCCACTTCTTCCTCTTTTGGCTTGGAATAGCCACCTGTCAAATAAAAATAAATTGTTACTGTACAAGTGTATATTCCGACCCATCTTCACCTCTGGGTCCGCGGTGTTCGGGTCTGCCTCGAAGTCTGCGCTTGAAAAAAATCAAGTAATAATAAAACAATCATTAGCATAGGTTTGTTTCAGCCCGTCGCTACGTTCTCCATGATGTCATTCGTAAACACCTGAAAATTCTGCCAATCTATTCTGAAATTAAGAAACTTACGTTGAAGTTTCACAGGTCTATCCCAAAGTCCAGACTCCTGTGTTAAACGCCATGGAGAGGTACGATCTTCCGAGAGCAAGGGGCAGGAAACGCCCCTCGCCATTCTCTACAGTAAAAGCGGGTTCGTCCCGGTCTCCAAGCAAAGAAGGCGAGTTCCTTCTGGCGTTACATAAAACAGAATTCTCACTCTAAATTTATTTTTTTATCTACTTATGGCTATAACCCTGACATCTGCAACCTACGGTGTCGTTTTACAGTCGCGTGTAGTCAACTTTCCACCAGTTACCTTACTAGTAGTGTTTAATATTTTTAACTTGTAAATACATTTGTAAACAATCTGTTAATATTAATTTTATTCTAAATTGTCTTGGTTTAACTGTTAAATTGTAATGTAACATTGTTTTCTTATCTCTGACAGCTTAACAGTCTTGTTAGTCTAAATTGTAATTTAAATTTTATTTTAATTATTGTATTTCTGCTGCTTAACAGTCTTGTTAGACTATATACAAAATTTATTTTATTTTAGTTATTTGAATTCTGACTGCTTAAGTGTCTTCTTAGACTGTCCAAGTTTATTTTTTTAAAAAAGTATATTTAGTGCTAGGATTTTCTTCTCTACCTTTTTTTCCACATGTAAAAAAACAGATTCCAGATCGGCACTGCTCTGTTTTTCTCTTCCGTCATGCATGAAATCATCACGATCCGTGTGCCTTGGGAACTTACTCTGCTCATGGTCCCGAACATCTAGATCATGCAAGCCCAGTTCCTGTACTTCTTCTCCTCCCAGGTGGAGGTAAACGATGGTCTTGACCGTCGTAGGTACTCCCGAAGCCCCGTGATGATGATGATGATTCCGGAGTTTTTTTAACCCCGCCTTTAATTCGTGCCACTTAATTTTTTGAAGAAAAATTTTCAGTGCATAAGTATTGTAAGATAAGACAATATTATTCTTTAAAAAATGTTATATGAAATAGAGGCGAGACCAAAAAATACTACTGAATAAATTAAAAAAATTAGCGACTCTATTGTTATTATTGAAAATTATATGAACTTGAAAAACTTCAAATCAGGATTTAATCGAGATTAAGAGAATTCCTTAGGAATTAAGCCATTTTGCTTTGATATACAGAGGAGCACCAGTAATACATTTCTGCTTTCAGACATGTTTCCAAAGGCGTATTTCAAGGTAATTCGTAATAGTAAACTGAATATATATATTTATATAACCTACCTTCACATAAGGAAATACTTTTTCTTTTCAATGATGATAAATCTCCTTTACGAACACCCTTTGAATAGAAAACTGCCAAGTTTTCATTTTATTTTACTTATTTATTTATTATGCATTGTGAATTATAACATCAAATTGTATTAAAATATCTTTTATTTGAGTGTTGTTGGTATTAATTATGTATCGGTTAATTGCTAAATATCAGGATTTTAATCGAGATTAAGAAAATGTCTTAAGAATTATGCCACTTTTCTCTGATATACAGAAGAGAATCTGTAACACATTTCTATTTGCATTTCTGTTTTCAGACATGTTTCAAGAGATGTTTTTCAACATAATCTGTAATAGTAAACAAAATATATACATGTACAGGAGCCTTATTTACATTGGGAATTACTTTAGTTTTTCAACAATAATAAATCTCCTTCGCGAATATTCTTTGAATAAAAAACTTAAGTTTTAATTTAATTTTACTTATTTATTTATTATATATATATGTGAGTGTGTGTCTGTGTATGTAAATATACATATATAAATATATATATGTACACCGTTACCAATAAGTTCTCATACACTTTCAAATTTGTATTACAATAACGCAAAATAAATCATACAAAAACTTTTTGCATCAATTTAAAGTACCAATCATAGAGTATCTTTACATTAAATGCTTTGGAATAATTCCGCGTTTTAGTATATTAACGATCCTAAGTCTCTTTTCAAATCCATCAACATGCGGCACGCACAACTTCCATTGACATTTCCTTCCATATCTTTTGAATTATATTTTTGAATTTGCTCAAATAGGTGATTTTATAGTTATTCAGTTAGGAGAGCATATATGACCACACAAAATAATCGAGTGGGTTCAGATCGGGGGAGTTGGGGGCCATTCGTTCTTTGGCAAAATGTCAGCTAAATTTTGACTGCAGCACTTCTGAACCATACGTGCGGTATGAGAAGGGGCACCATCTTGTTGGAAGCAGAAATTTTCTGCCCCATATATGCTTTAGACAGTTAAGAAAAAAACCTTTTCCAAAAAACTCAGTTTTATAATATTGGGCATTGGTTTTTGCCCCCTTATTAATGAAGACTAACCGGAGTTTTCCTCTTTTGGAATTAGCGGCCCAAACCGTCAGAGACGAAGCATTTTGGTAACGCGGAACGTAATGCTGACTCTCAAGGATGTTATTAATAGAAACTGACCATACTTTGTCATTTTGGGGGTTGAGACTCTGCTGTAAAATGAATAGTTTCTCGTCTGAAAAGACAAATTCATCCCCAGCGTGCCAAGCAAGAATTTCTTCCCCCTTTTGCTTCCTTTTCATCTTGTCAGACTCCGAAACTCCATGAATTTTAATTTTCCCATAAGCATTCCATTCAAGGTCCTTTTTCAGAATATTTAACGTTGATCAACTCGATATTTTGAGCTCTCGTGCTAGTTTCCTAACGGATCTTGGTTCGCTTCGTCGTATCCTTTCCCTGACCCTTTCCACAGCCTCTTTTGTCCGAACGGACCTCGGTCTGCCAGATCTTTTTCTATCATCGACAGAGGGCATCTCATTATACCTTTTGGTAGTTCTGTAAATGAAATCTCTCTTCACCACCAGGACTTTCAAGTCTCTGAAAATATCACCCGGCTGCTCTCCCTTGATCAATTTATTTATCATAATTTCTCTCAATTTCTTCATTCTACCTAGGTAAAGAAAAATTATAATTAGTGCAACATTTGCACTTGCAATAGCTTTATACCTTACACTAAATTGCCTGCAAAATAATTGTGACTACAGTAGCACATATGCACAACTTTTTAACGTGCTACAAAAGTTGTATGAGAACTTATTGGTCACGGTGTATATCATTTCCAACCTAACCTGCAAAATTGTTAGTTCCCGCCCCTTTTTATACATTATTTAAATTTTAGAGTAATAAGATGTATTAAATAGAGTTATTAGAGTAACAGGGATGGAACACGGGCGCAGAATTCATACCGGAATCCGTTTAAGAAATTTCTCTACCTATAATATCATTGATTTAAGAAGTAGAAAATTATCTTACATTGATAGTGGTATGAATTCTGCGCCCGTGTTCCATCCCTGGAGTAATAAATAATTATTTAGGGTATTAAATAAGAAAAGTTGTATGTAAAAAAATTCAAGGACTGTCAATGCTCCGGAATATATTTAGATATTCCCGTACGTTGGCATGTATGTATTGCTCTTTCTGTATTTAAGTGAAATTTACTGCAGAAATTAATTTCGGCATCAGAAAATGGGAGAGCTAGACTTCAAAAGATTTGTTTATTTAATTATATAAACGCTTGAGATTTTAGAAGTTTAAATTCTATCAACACCAGTAAACAAGAAGTAAGTTTATTTTATCAATAAATAGGGGTCTCTCGTCTCTCATTAGGTGTGTGCCTATCCACTTATCGAAAAAGACACTAGTGATGGGTAAGACACGAAAAAATTTTGTCATGACATTGAGTTACCTCAAAATATTTTGAAGTGGGACAATGTCATGCTTCAAATGACATGAGGTATTGCAAGATAGAGAGCAAGGTGAATGAATGAGGTGAAGTATTTTGTCATCTGTTGTAGTGTGTTCTGAGGTAGGTTGTTTGTCATGTCCCACGTGAATTGAAAGAGTTGTTTTGTCATGAAAATTAATTAGTGTGAAGAGGTGAGAGGTTCAAAAAAGTGAATGAAGATGCATGAATGAAATGAAGTACTATGCCATATGATGTAGTGAGTTGTGATGTAGGTTGTTTTTCATGTCTCACGTGAATTGAAAGAGTGATTTTGTCATGAAGATTAGTATTAAAAGTTGAGGTTTACATTCGGTAACTGCAACTACAAAAGTGTGAACGAAGATGCAGGAATGAAATTAAGTATTTTGTCATATGTTGTAGTCAGTTGTGAGATAGGGAGTTTTTCGTGACACGAGTGTTTTGAAGGAATTGTTTTGCCGTGAAGTGTAGTGTAAAGAGATGAGGGGCTTACATATTGTACCTACAATTCCAAAAGAGTAACGGAAGACGTATGTATGAAATGAAGTACTGTGTCATCAGTTATGTCTTGTTATCAGTTAGGTAGTTTTTCATGTCACAAACACAAGTGAATTGAATTGAATGAATTGACTTGTCATGAAGATTACTGTTAAAATGATTGGAAAAAAGTTAAGGAATCACTGAGAAATTATCTTATTTCCTTAAAAGAAGTAATAGTCACAAAAATTTAAATACTTTTAACAAATAAAGCTGACTTTTCAAAAATATTGAGATTGTTAAAGACATATTTAGTTTTAACAATAAGGTGTTAAAATGATTGTTTTAAGTAATTTCTCAGGCACTTCACTTGCTTATAAAAACTCACGAATGTTTTCGGAAGAAAGTATTGGATTCGTAAAAGTTTTCTACTAATGGTTTTTGATGGATTTACATGTTTTGAGGGTCCAGAACAAGATTTGACCCTTTTTATTTTCTTTATTCAATAGAAGAAAATATTGGATTCGTAAAAATTTCCGACTTCTGGTTTTCGACAGATTTTCACCTTTTCACGTTTTGAGAAGTCTAGAACACAATTTTACAATTTTTTGCGAATGTCTGTCTGTCTGTGTGTGCGTGTGAGAGACAAAAATTTTGTGGCAAATGTATCTCCTGGACTATTGTTCAGAATTGTTTATAAACTTATATGTAGATGCACCTTGGCCTAAATAAGTGCCTATCAACTTTTGGTACCAAACGCTCAGCAGGTGGCGCTGCTATACAGTGATTTCCACAATTTAATGGGAGGCTATATCTCAGGCTCTATATCGCATAATCAAACAAAACTTTAAATATAAGAAGGTCATTATGAAACATTCTGATTAAATTTGAATGCTTATCGGGCAAAAGGTGGCGCGGCTATTCATCGATTTTTGCAATTTAAAGATGAGCTATATCTTACAAACTACTTCACAGAATTGCATATACATTTTTATGTAGACGCACCTTGATATAAATCGGCAAATAATAATTTTTGGTGTGAAGCACTTAACATGTGGCGCTGCTGCACAGCGATTTCTACAATTTTAGGGGAGGCTATATCTCAGGTTCTATTGTACAAATAAATGCGCATTTATCAATTTCTAGACATCAAACTAACAAATGCCAAGCATATAATTAAGAGCCCTTGAAAGTGACTATTTTAATCAGAACGAAAGAATGATCGAAATCATACTGCAACAATAAACTTCAACTAGTATGTTGTGGCCACCACAAGACTTTCTTCTATATTTACCTATACATATTCAATCAGTAACAATATTAAAAAAAAAAAAAAAAAAAAAAAAAAAAAAAAAGTACGATTTTTTTTTTTTTTTTTTTTTGTTAAAAGTAAAAAAAATCGATAACTTTGTTTTAAATTATCACAGATTTATAGTACAACCATTCGTTTTAAAGGTATTGACGAGACTTTTCGAAAGATACCCATCTTGAAAATTTATCCCCCCCGGGGGGGTACTTCCACCCAGGGGGTGAAGCGATGCCCCCTCCATGCAGAAAATTTTTTTCCTAGTTACATACTACTATTATCAATAATTCATATTAATTTTACAATCACAAGTTTAAAACAACTCTTATTATGCACATTTATACGAATTTTTGTCCTATGATGCATGTTAAAAATTTAGATAAAATGCTATCACAGCGCCACCTGTTGAGCTATTGATCCCCAAACATAATCAGCACCAGTTAATGTCGGTGACAAACTAAATACCAAGTTTGGTTAAATTTCGTTAAAAAATAAATAAATAAAAATTACGATTTTTTTTCTAAGTTTTGTTTTGTTAAAAGTAAAAGAAATCGATAACTTTGTTTTAAATTATCACAGATTTATGGTTCAACCGTTCGTTTTAAAGGTATTGACGAGACCTTTCGAAAGATACCCATCTTGAAACTTTGCCCCCCCAGGTGGGAACTCCCCCCCCCCCGGTGGGGGGGGGGGGGGAACCGATGCCCCCACATGCACAAAAATTTTTTCCTAGTTAACTACTACTATTATCAACCTGATCTTTCGAAAGATACCCATTGTGAAAATATACCCCCCTGGGGGGTATTTCCCCCCTAGGGGGGGAAAGCGATGCCCCCCCCATGCAGAAAATTTTTTTCCTAGTTACATACTACTATTATCAATAATTCATATTAATTTTACAATCACAAGTTTAAAACAACTCTAATTATGCACATTTATACGAATTTTTGTCCTATGCTGCCATGTTAAAAATTTAGATAAAATGCTATCACAGCGCCACCTGTTGAGCTATTGATCCCCAAACATAATCAGCACCAGTTTATGTCGGGGACCAACTAAATACCAAGTTTGGTTAAATTTCGTTAAAAAAAAAAAAAAAAAAAAAATTGCGATTTTTTTTTTCTAAGTTTTTTTTTGTTAAAAGTAAAAAAAATCGATAACTTTGTTTTAAATTATCACAGATTTATGGTTCAACCATTCGTTTTAAAGGTATTGACGAGACCTTTCGAAAGATACCCATCTTGAAACTTTGCCCCCCCCCGGGTGGGTACTTCCCCCCCCCCGGTGGGGGAGGGGAACCGATGCCCCCACATACACAAAAATTTTTTCCCAGTTAACTATTACTATTATCAACGAGACCTTTCGAAAGATACCCATCTTGAAAATTTACTTCCCTGGGGGGTACTTCCCCCCGAGGGGGGGGGGGAACGATGCCCCCACATGCACAAAATTTTTTTCCTAGTTAACTACTACTATTATCAATAATTCATATTAATTTTACAATCACAAGTGTAAAATAACTCTCTTTATGCCCATTTATACGGAATTTTGTCCTATGCTACCATGTTAAAAATTTGCATAAAATGCGATCACAACACCACCTATTGAGCGAGTGATCCCAAAATCTAATCAGCACCTGTTTATGTCAGGTTGCAACTAAATACCAAGTTTGGTTAAATTTCATTCGTTGGTTCGGGAGATACAGCGTCCACAAAAAAAATGATACAGACAGACAGACATTTTCTAAAAACTATTAATTCGTAATCTAGAAATCCCAAAACATGTAAATCCATCAAAAAACGGAGGTCGAAAATTTTCGCGAATCCAATACTTTCTCTATATTACATATAGAAGAAAGTAAAAAATGAGGGCTAAAACCCCTTAGAAAGACCCCCGCGGAGGTCACTCTCTTTTTTTGTCCTAGGACCCTAGTGCTGTCAATCGGCCTTAATCCCGACAACCCAACAACCAACCTCAACATTTTGTTTGATAAATTTAAAATGCTTAAAATATAATAATTATATTCTTAAACACACCATGAGTAAACAATATTCGTAATCATATAAAAATACGTAAAATACAATGATAACATTCTCAAGCACAGCAGGAATAAACATTACTCGTAATTATATAAAGTACATAAAATACAGTGAGGAAATTCTTAAATACACCGGGAATAAAAAATATTCGTAATTATAGAAAAATACATAAAAATAGTGATAAAATTGCTTAATACACTATTAATAAATAATATTCGCAAAGTATTTAAAAAGAAATCGATCTTTTTCTCCGAACCTTGGACATAAAATTTATGCTACCAATACGAGTGTTGGTGTTAGGGTTAAGGCCAACTAACTGTGCTATAGTCCTAAGCCTCAAGAGAAGTGCCCTCTGTGAGATTTTTCTAAAGGGTCCTAGTAAGCATTTGCGCAAGTTTCAGAGAAAACCACGGAAAACTTTGAACGGCCAGGCCAACCAGTGCGATCTGGGATCAAACCCGGCACCGTACGTTTACCAGCTTTTTGAGATCAGAACTTCTTAGGCCTCTAGGGAGGCAGTACAAATACGAACGCAAGCATAAAACAATTTTATTAGTCTAGCTTCTTTTTTAAACTAATATTTAATTCCATCTTGGTAGCATTACGAATAATTTTTATTCTTGGTGTACTTGTTTTCTCTTTTCCTGTATTGTAGTCTGTGATTCACCATAATAGTCTTTGCCATTTATGAAAATCGAATTTATAAAACAAAATTAGGAGTAGCAGCGAGGTCACTGGAATAATACGGTCACTTCAATTTTAAAGTAATATTGTGATTATGGTTAAGTTAAAATCGGGGGGAAAGGTAGAATCTCGGAATTATTTGTGTTAAATCTTCTTTTTAAGCTTTATAAAAAATATTTGTTTTTAAGAGCAAAGATTCGTAAGCAAAGATTCGTAGCCAATTCGTAGCAAAGTCCCTTTCGGTGGTGCCTTATTCCCGTTTTAAAACGCACAATAGCTTGATCGCTCATAGGGCAACTAGCTCTTAAAGATTTAACTGTAGCAAAACTAAAAGCGGTATCTTGTGACAAAGATTTGCAACATGTACTCTTCAATTCTAATTTAAATAGTTTTTTTTTTTTTTTTTTTTTTTTTAAATGATATATTACTTATGAAATAATGTTAATTAAAAGCTGAAATATAAAAGTAATATAAACATTGTTATAAAAGCGCCCACCAGCGGCAGAGCGGTTCTGCGCTCAAAGCTGGTAGACGTGAGGTGCCGGGTTCGATTCCAGGTCGCGCTCGTCGGCCTAGCCGTTCGGAGTTTCCAGTGGTTTTCTCCGAAATTTGAGTAACACGGGTTAGGACCCCTTAGAAAGACCCCTACGGAGGGCGCTCCCCCTCAGGCCTAGGACCCACAGCAGTCAATCGGCCTTACTCCGAAAATCCATTGTTATAAAAATATTTGTGTCTTACTTTTCAATGTTTTTCTCTTGCGTAACTCTGGAATAAATAGTGTTAAAAATCTTTTATACGGAATGTGAGCTGATAATCAGAATTTGAAAGTTTGCAAAATAAAAAATAACACATGTGTTTAGGGTTTTCTGTGCTTTTCTCTTAAACTCCCGTACTGAATTTAACGGCTTACACCATTTTAAAAGTTCACAATAAAATTACATTAAAATAAATTTCGAAAGATGTATTATAAGTAATTTAATCGTAATTAAAATTGGAGATATTGGAATAAAGGTATTCTGGGTTTTCCGTGGTTTTCTCTGAATCTCCTATGCGGGATTTAATTTCTATGCAATTCAAAGTGTCACCAATCTTTCGATTGCACTAATAAGTAAATAATTTTATCATATAATTTTGGTTGATGATTGATTCTATCAACTAATTTGTTGTTTGATTCATTGTATTAAACGTGATTCTTTAGATATCGAAAAATAAATAAACAATATTATGTTAATTTTCTTAATTGCAGTAATAATTTAAACTATTTGATTCGTTATATTGTAGCTTTTTAAAAGATTGATGACTAATTCTGTCAACTAATGTGTTGATTGTTCGATTGTATTAACTTGATTCTTTAGGTATAAAAAAAAAATAAATAAATAAATAAAATAAAATAAAATAAACAGCATTTAATTTAATCGTACAGAAATGTTGATATAGTTTCGTCAAAGATCTTATTTTCACTGTAACGAGAGCCTAGTAGGTAATATAATAATTATATTATTGAACAAATTTTTAGAGAACTAATTATTACATAAATATTACAAGTATACAATCATGTTAAAACTAGAGTATAATGAAAATTATATTAAAAGTGGTTATTGTAAATATAAACAAATCGTCAGTGCATAACGTAATAAAATTTCTTTCATATTACATTTACTGTTAAAAAAATTCACTATTTTAAATATTCACAGCTTAAAAAAAATAATAATAATAATTTTCGCATATAACGTTTTAAATGTTAAATATTATTTTTTATGCCTTTCTTTTTCACAAATTAAACTTATGGCTAAACATAATTGCTATGAAAGAAAATAATGTCATCCAGTGTCTGCATTCAAAAGATTATGTTCGGAAAAAAGCAAATTTTCATTATTATTATTTACATAGAAGAGAAAACACACGATGCAAGACTAATCACCTCCTCCCAACCCCGCGTGAAGTATAATCAAAGATCTTTCAATATCTATTAGAAGTTCTTTGGTATAATGCCAAGCCGTTTGCCGTCAATGCCTTTATTTTAT
The DNA here is from genome assembly GCA_963930645.1 of Salticus scenicus. NCBI lineage: Eukaryota > Metazoa > Arthropoda > Arachnida > Araneae > Salticidae > Salticus > Salticus scenicus. The sequence continues at coordinate 111,075,305 of OZ005662.1, forward strand.
TCGCCTCCTGTCCCTAAGGCATTCTTTTCTATTATAGACAGCCCCACGACTACCCACAGACAGGTGACGACCTTGAATTACAAACACAACTACAAATTTCGCTTCACGATCCGAACATGGCAAACTTACAACATATCCCTCCCAGTGTCACAATGCAATCAATGCATTACAAACATAACACTTCATTCAGTCATGTCATTCCATTGAAGGCTTTCTCTGATTTGTGTTTTTATTCTGAGTATCTGAATCTCACCCCGTTGAATGAATGGTTTCGTTGAAAGAATGGGACAAAATTTTTGTCAAATCCAGTTCAGATAGATTGAGGTCCTGTATGAGTGAATGAATGAACATGACAAAACGTTTGAAGCGTTGAATGTGTGTCTTTGAATGGGACAAAATTTTTGAGGTACTTCGGTTTGATTGAGGTATTGAATGAGGCGGTGAATGAATGAGGCAAAACATTTGAGACATTGAGTGAGTGGTTGAATGGGACATGACTTTTGAAGTAATACAAAAAATAATTATGAGGTGTCATGACAAACCGCTGTGATGAGGTGTGACAATGTCATGCTTCATGTATGAGTTACCCATCACTAAAAGACACGGATCCGCTGAATGGCAGGGTCTGTTGATTATTAGATGATTTGAAATTAATATAAATCTTACGCTGATACCTTTTTTTAATCATCCACTCGGCATTGCGTGGACACTTTGACACATTCTCGGAAAATCAGTTGTTTCGTAGTAAAAAAATATGCAATTTTCTCCTCTGATAAGAGTATATTTGATAAATATAAGGAAGTATAAATAAATAATCTTTCAACTTTAGAAGCTTTTTCTTTTTTTTTTCTCCTCTCTGTATAGCTTCCTGTTATATTGTGTAAGAATGCGATTTTTTTTTTTTTTTTTTTTTTTTTTTCAATTCGCATTTCTGTTGACTAGTTTGATGGCTAAAAATGATTTTTTATTTTATTTATTTATTTTAACAGTGGATTTAAGTGACCGCCTGGGACATTCCGCATTTCCGAAATATTATTTGCTGTTTGATCAATTTAATATATATGTAGGGACACGTTTAGGCAGTATTAAAATAATCTTTACATCTATGGGATTACTTAGTGTTAATGTTATTTTTTTAAATTATATATATATATATATATATATATATATATATATATATATAGGGTGATTACAAAAAAACTACCCCGATATATGAGACAAAGCTGTCATACCGTTCACAGTAACTGAATAAAATTTTGTTGGAAGGTATTTTGAGGTATGCGCTCAAGAATCATATAAAAAACAATAGTTAAACTCTAACAGTTACGGTTACAGTGACAAACTTTCAAATGGAAACACCTACTTTTTTATTATTGGAATGGGATTTCCATACCAAAAAAACATGAATAGTATTGACACGGTACCTGTAGCACGAAAATTGTAAGCACTAGAAGAAAAGAGAAAACAACTATAATGTGCCTACCATAGCCAAACTAGAGATGCAAGGCTTTCAAAACACCCGGTTTTTTCCCGGAAAAAAAAAAAAAAAAACTGTTTTTTTTTTTCCTGGGAATTTAAGACAAAATTGGGAATTTAAAAACACTAACAGTGAGTTTCTGTCATTATTCATTAATATTATTTTGTTACGTTCTCGAGATATGCTTTAAATTCTTAATGAGAATCAATAACATTTAATTTTTTTTATTCATAATTCGTTTATGAATGTACAATGAAACAATTAGAGAATTGGACTTAAGATTTTAGGAAACAAGATTGTAGGAAATTTAACATCAATTTTTTTGAAACTCTAATTAGAAATATTTTTTTAAATAACTTGTAAAAGAAACTATACCACTGTAGTAATTGCATAAAATGTCATCACTTCTTTTTAAAAACCACTTCATTATTTTAAATAATATTTTAAAAATAGAAATTTTTAAAGACGTTTTCAAACCTTAATTATTTTTCTTCCCAATCTATTACAGGATTATGTACATTGGTTTCCTTAGTTCTTCAGCTTGTATAATACGGAAATTGTATCCAATGTTATACCGATACATTTATCTTAACTGCTAATTTAATAAAGAAAGCCTAAGTTTTTTTTCAAATTCTGATTTGGCTGCAGTTCTGATAAATTGAAAATAAAATGATAAATTAAAATAATGTTATTAGCTTATCCGTATATCAAAGTCCTTAAAATTGCCTTTTATATTAAGTAAACAACTTATTATTTTCTTTAGAGATTTCTAGTTTGTTTTTTCCCCACAAAATTCCCAAATTTCCCAGTTTTTTCCCCAAAACTAACGGATTTTTCCCCTTGGTTTTAAATACCCGGGTTTTTTCCATCTCTAAGTCAGACTAATGACGTCACATATCCCACTGAGTCTTCGACTTAGATCTCCTATAAACGCAAGCTGACTTGTGGAGGTTGGTTTACAGCCTCAACGCGTGGATTATCTCCCATTTTAAATAAGAAGTGTGTAAAGGAGTGAATTCAAGACAACTTAAAACTAATCTTTATTCAACCTGACACTTTCATCGAAACCATCGCCATGTAACACTGAAATCAAATTTGACATTGACACTTCCATTGCAAAACTTCTATGCTCAGCTGGACATTGTTACCGAAAAACACTCCTATCTAATGCCGAGTCCGACAGGTGACATTAAAACTTCCAACTCAATACATCTATGCTCCGCTCGACACTGTCACTGAAACTACTATTATTCAACACTAGATCCGACTGGTGACCTTCACTCTTCCAACTCAACACTTGTCGTACCTTACAGACTCACATCGAAACTGATGCCCAAACAAAAGTTTAGCAAATAAAGTTCTGAGTCAGCTTCTTTTTTTTACGAAGTGTTCCATTGGAAGTGTCAAGGTCGAAAGTTGATTTCAGTGTTAGATGGCGATGTTTTCGGTGAAAGTGTCAGGTTCAAGAAAGATTAGTTTTACGTTGTCATGTTCAATTCACTCCTTTACACAATACTTATTTATGATGGGAGATAATCCACACGTTGAGGCTGTAAACCAGCCACCACAAGTCGGCTTGCGTCTATAGGAGCTCTAAGCCGAAGACTCAGTGGGAAATCTGACGTGATAAGTCTTGCTCTGGTAGGCACACACAGTCGTTTTCCCTTATCGTCTAGCGAGGCAATATCCACACTACAGGTACTGTTTCCACACTATTTATGGTTTTTTGGTATGGAGATTCCATTCCAATAATAAAAAAAAAAGGTGTTGCCATTTGAAATTTTCGAAATTATGTCAATGCAACCGTAACTGTTAGAGTTTAACTATTCTTTTTTTATATGATTCTCGAGCACGTACCTCAAAATGCTCTTCACCAAAATTTTATTCAGTTACTGTGAACGGTATGATAGCTATGGTCTCATATATCGGGGTAGTATTTTTTTTTTTATAATCACCCTGCATATATGTTTGTTAAGAAATATGTTGAAGTACATTTTTATTTCAACACGTCAATATACAGAATTGTATTTAGTATGTAATATAAAGGTTTTCTGTTTCTCCCTAAGAAGATTTAAATTTAGTAATTAGTCAAGAATTTTTTTCAAGTTAAAAAAAAAAAAAAAAAAAAAAAAATCGATGTGGGAAAAATGAAAACTACGCTTGAAACATAGATATTGTGTAAAGATTTCTTCTTTACAAAGAAATATAAATGAATTTTTTAAGTGAATAATAAATTTATTGTTTGCAATATTTTCAAAAATAAAATTCACATCTAGCCATTCTTTTACAAAAAACAAGAAAGTTTTGAAATAAAAAATTAATTCTATGAACATTCATATTAGAAATGCAAAATATTATTATTATGAAAATAAAACTATTTAAATAGTTTTATTATTATTGTTATTATTAGCAATTACATTTCATCAATAACAACTCTAATATACAAAATAAAGTAGGTCTCTATTAATTAATATGAAGTAATTATTTATAAAAATTATTTTTTATGAATTAATTATTAAAAAAAGAGTAGTCTGGTTCAGACATTTAAAAATAAAATTTAATTATTAAAAATACGTGTTAATTTCTATCAACAATAATGTGTCTAAGACATCGGGTTGCCGAATGGTTAGCGCTCTGGCATTTGGAATTTGCCTTAAAGCGCATTTCAAAATGTTTACAAATAAATTGTTTACTAAAATGTGTGAGTATTAAAAAAAAAAAAAAAAAACTCCAATGAATAATACTTTTAAATATAGATTATATATTGATATATTAATTTAAATTGTTAAACTTTTGAAATCTCCGTAGAAGTTATAATAATAAATAAAAAAAAATTAGAAGTTAGTGGTCACATTAAAATTACGTATGAACTCCCGTTTATAAATAAATAAATATATATATATACATATATACATATATGTATATATATATATATATATATATATATATATATGTATATATATTGTAATTTATAATTGCATTTATTGAAAATAAAAAATAAATGGAAATTAAATAAAGCAGTCACGTAACATCGATCATTAATACTCATCTGAAAATAAAAGGCAGATTCTGTAATTCTTAAATAGTTTGAAAGATTTCTTTTTTGCTGATATTTAAAGAAACAAAACATCTCCCCAAAATGCTCTTTAATCTGTGAAAAGTACACACTTAAAGAAAACTATCTCATCTGTTTTTCAACTGAACAAGGCGGAAAACAGGGAAATAACACAATACAAAAATCATAAAAAAACAATAAACCTCTTCTACCCTAAGGCTAAAATACGAGTATCACCAACTAAACCGATAATTTCTGGTGATTTCTATTTCATCTTATAAAATATGTGATAGAGAACAACACTAAATCCCCCTTGCCTCTCACAGCAATCATGAAAGCAAAGGCGAAAAACTACTATCCTCTTCCTCTTTCTTGGAACGCATCTGAAGCTTTTATTAAATTCAAAATACAATGCAAGACATGAAGGTTCAAAAGAGTGTCTGTGTATTGAACTAACTACGATACACACTGTGTCGAAGTCGGCACGCGTGCCGAACCATGAAATTGTGTCTGTCGAAATTTCAGTACAAATGTCATTCTCCGCCATATGTGTCGAAGTATGATCCCGGTGTGCCAAACTTCGATACTGTATCGAATTCGGCACAAAGCAACGTGTCGACACATCGACACACTGCGTCGGCGCAAGTGGCGAAATTAAAAGCTATTGAAACTTAAAAAAATGCTTTTTTTGTTGGAGGGGGGGGGGGGGGATAAACCCTTAAATGTATAACAATATCGATCTGTGTCGTATGTTTAAAACCTCATATGTCTTTACGTTGCAAACTTTGCACAGCGATCATTTTATTTATTATTTTTTTTATAATTTGCCAAAATTATTTTATCGCTTCTGAACGCAACGTGGATTGTCACAGTTATTTCTTTGTGACAATTTTCATTTGTTGGCGACAATTTCGGAGTACAATTTTTTTCCGACAAGTGTAACGAATTGCAATTATTTATATAAAAATAGCAAAAATAAAATGATTTGCATAAATTGATAAATTTATGAAAAAAATGTAGTTTCTTCTTCCTTTTCTTTTTTTTTTTCAATTTATCTTTCTTCTTCTTCTTCTTCTTCTTCTTTTTTTTTTTTTTTGTGTGTGTGTGTGTGTGTGTGATGTAGAAATATTTCAATAAGTTTTTTTGGAAAAAAAAAAAAAAAAAAAATCTTAAGTGGATTTTTTTTCTCCATTAATTACACCCACTTCCTGGTTGATTTCAAATGTTATTTATTGAAAATTTAAATTCATGCATTTAATGGTTAATAAATATACTGTACAGTACGAAACGCTCATAGTTATGCTGTGCATAGTGTTAATTTTATGCATCATTAAACAAATATACTGAAAAACGGCTAACGTTGAAAGGGTTAATAAAACCCACATTAAAATTACTAAGTTATTCATTTTAATTGTGTACGTTTACTAGCTAGTCTCTGACCAAATGTTTTATTTCGGCTTCAGCAAAAGAGATTACTGAATTCATATCCTAAAGTGGGAGGACTTAGATATCAAAAATAGAAAACAAATACTTCTGCTTCTTTTTTCCTAGATCTCTCATTTACTTCCACGTTTTATTATAACTACTGTAAGTTATGAATGAATAGGAAACAAAGAAAATTTATAAATAAGTACAAAAAAAAAAAAAAAAAAAAAAAAAAAAAATAGTTTCATTTAAAAAGATATATGAAAGAACAAAAAAATTAAAGCGAGAATAAGAATTTGACAGAAAGTAAAATAACGATTTTAGGATTTTTTTTTTTTTTTTTTTTTTTTTTTTTGACTAAACTCGCAATCGTTTTTATCTCTAATGTATTTCAGTTTCCTATATCTCCCTTAACTTACAATTTACATGCATACAAAAGAAAATTTTGATTAATCCACCAGGAAACCATCCCAATAGTGTAAAATTAAAATTAATTAAATGATGCTCACCCAAAGGAGTATAATCTAACGTGATTTTCGAAGCATAACCTATTTACCCTCAGCCGATTCTCAAGAAATCTGCATTTAAGCTTGAAGGAAAATGTAATAACCAGAAAGGAATGGGAGGAGTCCCGTTACGACCTTCCAAAATCATGACTTTTATCAATTATTAGATTCTACATTTCCAAATTTGCAGTCATTACATTTCGATAGACTGTATCTCAAAGCTGAAATGGGCAACTGGTTCATGCGTTAAAGAACACGCTTGGCTATGCTTTTTCGATTTCTGCTTGTTTTGGATTTCATTCGATATTTCAGTAAGGCGAGATCTTACCGATTCAGCCATTGTATGTACCCATCATTTTTAAATTTCAGAATATATAACTTGACGAGGGAAATGGTTTTATGCATCATAAAATAAAACATCTTTATATATTCTCTTTCGAATGATGCGTATTTGGTTATCATTATTATTATTATTATTATTATTAAGTTTGTTAAAGTAAGGGACAGTTACCTGGTCACACAAAATTTAGGTTGCCATTTTTTAATGAAGTTTAGTTTTTACATTTGTACTTATTTAAAAATATAACTAAAATAATTTCAATTAATTTAAGTATGACTTAATCCCATGAGATACAATGACGATATCGGGTACTTTCATTTCAAGTGTTACTGTAGTTTTGAGTTGACGAATCTAACAGTTAAAGAGCTGTTTTTCTATTTTTTGATGCGCGGGGCTATGGGACAGATGAAGTTCTGTTGTTACAGCTAGGACTCTTACTCTCCGCCCTTTCTTCAGGACACTCTCAGAGATAAGGAATTCACCTAGATTCGAAATTATCTTGGCACAAGCACATTTCGGAAACTCTGAATAAAACTCATCTTGCTACCGCCCCCTTCTTCCTCTTTTGGCTTGGAATAGCCACCTGTCAGTTAAAAATAAATTGTTACTGTACAAGTGTATATTCCGACCCATCTTGACCTCTGGGTCCGCGGTGTTCGGGTCTGCCTCGAAGTCTGCGCTTAAAAAAAAATCAAGTAATAATAAAACAATCATTAGCGTAGGTTTCTTTCAGCCCGTCGCTACGTTCGCCATGATGTCATTCATAAACACCTGAAAATTCGGCCAATCTATTCTGAAATTAAGAAACTTACGTTGAAGTTTCACAGGTCAGTTGAAGAAACTTACGTTGAAGTTTCACACCCAAAAGTCCAGACTCCTGTGTTAAACGCCATGGAGTGGTACGATCTTACGAGCGAAAGGGGCAGGAAACGCCCCTCGCCATTCTCTACAGTAAGGGCGGGTTCGTCCCGGTCTCCAAGCAAAGAAGGCGAGTTCCTTCTGGCGTTACATAAAACAGAATTCTCACTCTAAATTTATTTTTTTATCTACTTATTGCTATAACCCTGACATCTGCAACCTACGGTGTCGTTTTTCAGTCGCGTGTAGTCATCTTTCCACCAGTTACCTTACTAGTAGTGTTTAATATTTTCAACTTGTAAATATATTTGTAAACAATCTGTTAATATTAATTTTATTGTAAATTGTATTGGTTTAACTGTTAAATTGTAATGTAATATTGTTTTCCTATCTCTGACAGCTTAACAGTCTTGTTAGTCTAAATTCTAATTTAAATTTTATTTTAATTATTGTATTTCTGACTGCTTAACAGTCTTGTTAAACTATATTCCAAATTTATTTTATTTTAGGCTTTTGAATTCTGACTGCTTAACTGTCTTCTTAGACTATCCATGTTTAATAATAATAATAAAAAGAAAAAAGTATGTTTAGTGCTAGGATTTTCTCCTCTACCTCTTTTTCCACATGTAAAACCACAGCTTCCAGATCGGCACTGTTCTGTTTTTCTCTTCCGTCATGCATGAAATCATCACGATCCGTGTGCCATGGGAACTCACTCTGCTCATGGTCCCGAACATCTAGATCATGCAAGCCCAGTCCCTGTACTTCTTCTCCTCCCAGGTGGAGGTAAACGATGGTCTTGACCGTCGTAGGTACTCCCAGAAGCCCCGTGATGATGATGATTCCGGAGTTTTTTTAGACCCGCCTTTATTTCGTGCCACTTTATTTTTAGAAGAAAAATTTTCAATGCATAAGTACTGTAAGATAAGACAATATTATTCTTTAAAAAATGTTATATGAAATAGAGGCGAGACTAAAAAATACTACTGAATAATTTAAAAAAATTAGCGACTCTATTGTTATTATTGAAAATTATATGAACTTGAAAAACTTCAAATCAGGATTTAATCGAGATTAAGAGAATTCTTTAGGAATTAAGCCATTTTGCTTTGATATACAGAAAAGCACCTGTTGTACATTTCTATTTACATTTCTGCTTTCAGACATGTTTCCAAAGGTGTATTTCACGGTAATTCATAATAGTAAACTGAATATATATATGTATATAACCTACCTTCACATTAGGAATTACTTTTGCTTTTTAATGATGATAAATCTCCTTTGCAAATACTCTTTGAATAAAAAACTGCCAAGTTTTCATTTTATTTTACTTATTTATTTATTATGTATTGTGAATCATAACATCTAAATTGTATTAAAATATCTTTTATTTGAGTGTTGTTGGTATTAATTATGTATCTGTTAATTGCGAAATATCAGGATTTTAATCGAGATTAAGAAAATGTCTTAAGAATTATGCCACTTTTCTCTGATATACAGAAGAGAATCTGTAACACATTTCTATTTGCATTTCTGTTTTCAGACATGTTTCAAGAGACGTTTTTAAACATAATCTGTAATAGTAAACAAAATATATACATGTACATGAGCCATATTTACATTGGGAATTGCTTTAGTTTTTCAACAATAATAAATCTCCTTCGCGAATATTCTTTGAATAAAAAACTTAAGTTTTAATTTAATTTTACTTATTTATTTATTATATATATATGTGAGTGTGTGTCAGTGTATGTAAATATACATATATATATATATATATATATATATCATTTCCAACCTAACCTGGAAAATTGTTAGTTCCCGCCTTTTTTTATACATTATTTAAATTTTAGAGTATTTCTCTTTAAATATATTTACGATTGAATAAGAAGAAAAATTCTTTAAAAAAAGACTGGTGCATAAAAATAGGCGGAAAAGGGTGATACTAACAATCTTCCTCGTTAGGTTGACAAGTATGATATATATATATATATATATATATATGTGTGTGTGTGTGTGTGTGTGTGTGTATAAAGGGAAGAATTTAAGCAAGTTTAAAAAATTGGTACATATATTAATAAGGACAAAATCTAAACAACAGATAATTGATTAAAAGAAAAAAAATATATATATTGAATAATAACCTCATTTTAATTTTACAATTATTTAAAAAGTAAAATGAATGGATGCCAAATATAAACAAATAAATAAGTGACTATATTTGTTCATTCATGGCAGAAAACATAAACAAAAATCGAAGCCAGGCAACAAAACTATAACGACAGCGAATTTTGAAAATAAACAGAAACAAGATTCAGCGCCGGTGTATGACGTGTGCGCGGAAGCCTCAGAAAAGTGTGCAAGTGTCTCATCGGCGACTAGACGCTAGTCCTTTGGCAGCCCTGGTAATAATATTACCAAACACGACAATATATATATATATTTTTTTTTTCAGAAGCCCTGTCAGTAAGTAATTTTTAATACTAATTTATTTGTCGTAAGCATATTTATGATATCTAATTTCGATTAAATAAGAAAAGCTGTATGTAAAAAAAATCAAGGACTGTCAATGCTCCGGAATATATTTAGATATTCCCGTACGTTGGCATGTATGTATTGCTCTTTCTGTAATTAAGTGAAATTTAATGCAGAAGTTAATTTCGTCATCAGAAAAAGGGAGAGCTAGACTTCAAATGATTTCTTTAATTAATTATATAAACGCTTGAGATTTTTGAAGTTTAAATTCTATCAACACCAGTAATCACGAAGTAAGTTTATTTTATCAATAAATAGTGGTCTGTTATTAGGTGTGTGCCTATCCACTTATCGTAAAAGACACGGATCCGCTGAATGGCAGGGTCTGTTGATTATTAGATTATTTGAAATTAATATAAATCTTAAAGGGCTGATACCTTTTTTTAATCATCCACTCGGCATTGCGTGGACACTTTGACACATACTCGGAAAATCAGTTGTTTGGTAGTAAAAAATATGCAATTTTCTCCTCTGATCAGAGTATATTTGATAAATATAAGGAAGTATAAATAAATAATCTTTCAACTTTAGAAGCTTTTTCTTTTTTTTTCTCCTCTCCTTTTCTCTTCCTGTTATATTGTGTAAGAATGCGATCTTTTTTTTTTTTTTTTTTTTTTCAATTCGCATTTCTGTTACTGGTCTTCTGTGACATGACTAATTTAATGGCTAAAATGATTTTTTATTTTATTTATTTATTTTAACAGTGGATTTAAGTGACCGCCTGGGACATTCCGCATTTCCGAAATATTATTTGCTGTTTGATCAATTTAATATATATGTAAGGACATGTTTAGGCAGTATTAAAATAATCTTTACATCTATGGGATTACTTAGTGTTAATGTTATTTTTTTAATTATATATATATACAGGGTGATTACAAAAAAACTACCCCGATATATGAGACAAAGCTATCATACCGTTCACAGTAACTGAATAAAATTTTGTTGGAAGGTATTTTGAGGTATGTGCTCAAGAATCATATAAAAAACAATAGTTAAACTCTAACAGTTACGGTTACAGTGACAAAATTTCAAATGGAAACACCTACTTTTTTATTATTGGAATGGGATTTCCATACCAAAAAAACATTAATAGCATTGACACGGTACGTGTAGCACGAAAATTGTAAGCACTAGAAGAAAAGAGAAAACAACTGTAATGTGCCTACCATAGCCAAACTAGAGATGCAAGGCTTTCAAAACACCCGGTTTTTTCCCGGGAAAAAAAAAAAACTGGTTTTTTTCCCTGGGAATTTAAGACAAAATTGGGAATTTAAAAATTTCCCCAAAACTGAAAATTTTGAAATTATGAATAATTTTATAACTTTTGTTAATTATTTAGCCTCTGATCTTTAAATTAACTTCAACTTTAATTCCTGCATAAATTTCCTTTTCGTTTCCTTTTCCCGCTAGTTCGAGCATCTTCGATGTTTATTCCGAGAACGAAGAAAATATTTAATTATAATTAATGCGGTGATAACACTAACAGTAAGTTTCTGTCATTATTCATTAATATTATTTTGTTATGTTCTCGAGATATGCTTTAAATTCTTAATGAGAATCAATAACATTTAATATTTTTTATTCATAATTCGTTTATGAATGTACTATGAAACAATTAGAGAATTGGACTTAAGATTATAGGAAACAAGATTGTAGGAAATTTATATTTCATTAAACTGAAATGAAGTATTTATGAAATTAGTTTGTTACCTGATAATTTTTAATTTGTTTCTCTTCTTCTTCTTTTTTTTTTTTTTTTTTTCAATTACAAATAATAATATTAAGAAGAAGAAAAAGAAGAAGAATTCTTAAATTTAATCTGTTTTAGGGAAATATATAAGTAATTCGAAAAAATGTCCCACTTGTTGTGTTAGAAATGCAGAAACTATTTTTTTTTTTCTTTTTTTTTTAATGCATAAAAATCAGGAAAACAATGTGTGTATAAATTTTCATAAAAAAATTTTCATTGTAGGAAATTTAACAACAATTTTTTTCTCAAACGCTAATTATAAATATTTTTTTAATTAACTTGTAAAAGAAACCCTGTGGTAATTGCATAAAATGTCATCCCTTCTTTTTAAAAACCACTTCATTATTTTAAATAATACTTTAAAAATAGAAATTTTTAAAGAAGTTTTCAAACCTTAATTATTTCTCTTCCCAATCTATTACAGGATTATGTACATTGGTTTCCTTAATTCTTCAGCTTGTATAATATGGAAATTGTATCCAATGTTATACCGATACATTTATCTTAAGTGCTAATTTAATAAAGAAAGCTTCAGTTTTTTTTAAATTATGATTTGGCTGCAGTTCTGATAAATTGAAAATAAAATGATAAATTAAAATAATGTTACAAGCTTATCAGTATATCAAAGTCCTTAAAATTGCCATTTATATTAAGTAAACAACTTATTATTTTCTTTAGAGATTTCTAGTTCGTTTTTTCCCCGCAAAATTCCCAAATTTCCCAGTTTTTTCCCCAAAACTCCCGGATTTTCCCCCTTGCAGGGATGGAACACGGGCGCAGAATTCATACCACTATCAACGTAAGAAAATTTTCTACTTCTTAAATCAACGATATTATAGGTAGAGAAATTTCTTAAACGGATTCCGGTATGAATTCTGCGCCCGTGTTCCATCCCTGCCCTTGGTTTTAAATACCCGGGTGTTTTCAATCTTTAAGTCAGACTAATGACGTCACATTTCCCACTGAGTCTTCGACTTAGAGCTCCTATAAACGCAAGCTGACTTGTGGAGGTTGGTTTACAGCCTCAACGCGTGGATTATCTCCCATTTTAAATAAGAAGTGTGTAAAGGAGTGAATTCAAGACAACAACTTAAAACTAATCTTTATTCAACCTGACACTTTCATCGAAACCATCGCCATGTAACACTGAAATCAAATTTGACCTTGACACTTCCCTTGCAAAACTTCTACGCTCAGCTGGACATTGTTACCGAAAAACACTCCTCTCTAATGCCGGATCCGACAGGTGACATTAAAACTTCCAACTCAATACATCTATGCTCCGCTCGACACTGTCACTGAAACTACTATTATTCAACACTAGATCCGACTGGTGACCTTCACTCTTCCAACTCAACACATGTCGTACCTTACAGACTCACATCGAAACTGATGCCCAAATAAAAGTTTAGCAAATAAAGTTCTGAGTCAGCTTCTTTTTTTTAGGAAGTGTTCCATTGGAAGTGTCAAGGTCAAAAGTTGATTTCAGTGTTAGATGGTGATGTTTTAGGTGAAAGTGTCAGGTTGAACAAAGATTATTTTTAAGTTGTCATGTTCAATTCACTCCTTTACACAATACTTATTTACGATGGGAGATAATCCACACGTTGAGGCTGTAAACCAGCCACCACAAGTCGGCTTGCGTCTATAGGAGCTCTAAGCCGAAGACTCAGTGGGAAATCTGACGTGATAAGTCTTGCTCTGGTAGGCACACACAGTCGTTTTCCCTTTTCGTCTAGCGAGGCAATTTCCACTCTACAGGTACCGTTTCAACACTATTTATGTTTTTTTGGTATGGAGATCCCATTCCAATAAAAAAAAAGCAGATGTTGCCATTTGAAATTTTCGATATTTTGTCAATGCAACCGTAACTGTTAGAGTTTAACTGTTCTTTTTTTTTATATGATTCTTGAGTGCGTACCTCAAAATACCTTTCAGCAAAATTTTATTCAGTTACTGTGAACGGAATGATAGCTATGGTCTCATATATCGGGGTAGTTTTTTTTTATAATCACCCTGCATATATGTTTGTTAAGAAATATATTGAAGTACATTTTTATTTCAACACGTCAATATAAAGAATTGTATTTAGTATGTAATATGAATGTTTTCCGTTTCTCCAGAAAAAGATTTAAATTCAGTAATTAGTCAAGTATTTTTCTCAAGTTAAAAAAAAAAAAAAAAAAAAAATCAACGTGTGAAAACTGAAAACTACGCTTGAAACATAGATATTGTGTAAAGACTTCTTCTTTACAAAGAAACATAAATGAATTTTTTAAATGAATAATAAATTTATTGTTTGCATTATTTTCAAAAATAAAATTCACATTACAAAAAATAAGAAAGTTTTGAAATAAAAAATTAATTCTATGAACATTCATAGTAGAAATGCAAATTTTATTATTATGCAAATAAAAGTATTTAAATAGTTTTATTATTTTTGTTATTATTAGCAATTACATTTCATCAATAACAACTCTAATATACAAAATAAAGTAGGTCTCTATTCATTAATATGAAGTAATTATTTATAAAAATTATTTTTTATGAATTAATTATTTATAAAAAGAATAGTCTGGTGCAGACATTTAAAAATATATTTTAATTATAAAAAATACGTGGTAATTTTTATCAACAATAATTTGTCTAACACATCCGGTAGCCGAATGGTTAGCGCTGTGGCCTTTGGAATTTGCCTTAAAGTGCATATCAAAATTTATAAAAATAAATTATTTACTAAAATGGGTGAGTAGTTAAAAAAAAAAAAAACACCAATGATAAAATACTTTTAAATATAGATTATATATTGATATATTAATTTAAAATGTTAAACTTTTGAAATCGCCATAGAATTTATAATTAAAAAAAAATTAGAAGTTAGTGCTCACATTAAAATTATGTATGAACTCCCGTTTATAAATAAATATGTATATATATATATATATATATATACATATATATATATATATATATATATATATATATATATATATATATTGTAATTTATAATTGCATTTATTGTAAATAAAAAATAAATGGAAATTAAATAAAGCAGTCACGTAACATCGATCATAAATACTCATCTAAAAAGCCTGTAATAAAAGGCTGATTCTGTAATTTTTAAATAGTTTGAAATATTTCTTTTTTTCTGATATTTGAAGAAACAAAACATCTCCCCAAAATGCTGTTTAATCTGTGAAAAGAACACACTTGAAAAAACTAACTCATCTGTTTTTCCAACTGGACAAGGCTGAAAACAGGGGAATAACACAATACAACAATCATTAAAAAAAACAATTTAAACCTCTTCCACCTTAGGGCTAAAATACTACTTTCACCAACTAAACCGATAATTTCTGATGATCTCTATTTCATCTTATAAAATATGTGATAGAGATCAACACTAAATCCTCCCTGCCTCTCACAGCGATCATGAAGGCGAGGCGAAAAACTACCATACCTCTTCCTCTTTCTTGGAACGCATCTGAAGCTTTTGTTAAATTCAAAATACAATGCAAGAGATGAAGGTTGAAAAGAGTGTCTGTGTATTGAACAAACCACGATACACACTATGTCGAAGCCGGCACGTGTGCCGAACCATGAATTTGTGCCTGTGTCGAAATTTCAGTACAAATGTCATTCTCCGCCATATGTGTCGAAGTATGATACCGGTGTGCCGAACTTCGATACTGTATCGAATTCGGCACAAATCAACGCGTCGACACATCGACACACTTAGAAGCTAGTGAAGCTTAAGTAAATGATTTTTTTTTTTTTTTTTTTTGGGGGGGGGGAGATCAACCCTTAAATGTATAACAATATATACACTGTGTTGTATGTTTAAAACCTCATATGTCTTTATGTTGCAAACTTTACATAGAGTGCATTTTATTTATTATTTTTCTTTAATTTGCCAAAATTATTTTATCGTTTCTGAACGCAACGTGAATTTTCACAGTTATTTCTCTACCACAATTTCGGAGTACAATTTTTTTTCCGACAAGTGTATCGAATTGCGATTATTTTTTAAAAAGTAGCAAAATCATTGCATAGATTGATAAATTTATGCAAAAAAATGTAGTTTCTTCCTCTTCTTTTTTTTTTTTTTTTCTTTCTCTTTCTTCTTCCTCTTTTTTTTTTTTTTTTTTTTTGTGTGTGTGTGATGTAGAAATACTTCAATATGTTTAAAAAAAAAAAATCTTTTGTGGATTTTTTTCCTCTATTAATTACACCCGCTTCCTGGTTGATTTCAAATGTTATTTATTGAAAATTTAAATTTATGCATTTGATGGTTAATAATTATCTATACTGTACAGTACCAAATGCTCATATTTATGCTGTGCATAATGTTAATTTTGTGTATCATTAAACAAATATACTGAAACACGGCTAACATTGAAAGGGTTAATAAAACCCACATTAAAATTACTATGTTATTCATTTTAATTGTGTGCGTTTACTAACAAGTCCCTGACCAAATGTTGAGTTTAGGGTTAAGCAAAAGAGATTACTGAATTCATATGAATTCATATCCTAAAGTGGGAGGACTTAGATATCAAAAATAGAAAACAAATACTTCTGTTTCGTTTTTCCTTGATCTCTCATTTACTCCCACGTTTTATTATAACAACTATAAGTTATGAATATATAGGAAACACAGAAAATTTATAAATAAGTACAAAAAAAAAAAGTTTTATTTAAAAAGATTTGTGAAAGAATAGAAAACTTAAAGCGAGTATAAGAATTTGACAGAAAGGAAAAATAACCATTTAAGGTTTTTTTTTTTTTTTTTTTTTAACTAAACTCGCAATCGTTTTTTTCTCTAATGTTTTTTAGTTTCCTATGTCTCCCTTAACTTACAATTTACATGCATACAAAAGAAAATTTAAATTAATCCACCAGGAAACCAACCGAAAAGTGTAAAAGAAAAATTAATTAAAAGATGATCACTCGAAAGTGTATAATCTATCGTGATTGTCGAAGCATAACCTAATTACCCTCAGCCGATTCTCAAGAAATGTGCATTCAATCTTGAATGAAGATGTAATAACCAGAAAGGAGTGGGAGGAGTCCCGTCAAGACCTTCCAAAATAATGACTGTATCAATTTTTAGATTCTACATTTCCAAATTTTCAGACATTACATTTCGATAGAATGTATCTCAAAGCTGAAATGGGCAACTGGTTCATGCGTTAAAGAACACGTTTGGCTATGCTTTTACGATTTCTGCTTGTTTTGGATTGCGTTCGATATTTCATTAAGTTGAGATCTTACCGATTCAGCCATAGTTGCGCCTATCGTTTTCGAAATTTCAGAATTTATAACTTGACGAGGGCAATAGTTTTATGCATTATAACATAGAACATCTTTATATATGCTCTTTCGAATTATGCGTATTTGGTCATTATTATTATTATTATTGCTGTTGTTGTTGTTGGTAAAGTAAGGGACAGTTTCCTGGTCAGACAAAATTTACGTTGCCATTTTTTAATGAGGTTTAGTTTTTACATTTGTACTTATTTAAAAATATAACTAAAATAATTTAAATTAATTTAAATGAGACATAACCTCATGACATACAATGACGATATCGGGTACTTTCATTTCATGTGTCACTGTAGTTTTTGACGAGTATAACTAACAGGTACAGAGCTATTTTCTATTTTTGATAGGCGGGGCTTCGGGACGGATGAGGCTATGTCGTTACAACTAGGGTTCTTACTCTCCGCCCTTTCTTCAGGACACTCTCAGAGATAAGGAATTCACCTAGGTTCGAAATTATCTTGGCACAAGCACATTTCGAAAACTCTGAATAAAGCTCATCGTGCCACCGCCCCCTTTTTCCTCTTTTGGCATGGAAGAGCCACCTGTGAGTTAAAAATAAATTATTACTGTACAAGTGCATGTTCCCATCCATCTTGACCTATGGGTACGTGTTGTTCGGGTCTGCCTCAAAGTCTGCGATTGAAAAAAATTCAAGTATTCCAAAACAAGCATTTTCGTTGGTTTGTTCGAGCCTTTAGCTACGGTCAGAATGATGTCATTCATAAAGACCTGAAAATTCGGCCAATCTATTCAGAAATTAAGAAACTTACGTTGAAGTTTCACAGGTCTATCCCAAAAGTCCAGACTCCTGTGTTAAACGCCATCAAGAGGTACGATCCTACGAGAGGAAGGGGCAGGAAACAACCCTCGCCATTGTCTACAGTGAGAGCGGGTTCATCCCGGTCTCCAAGCAAAGAAGGCGAGTTCCTTCTGGTGTTACATAACACAGAATTCTCACTCTAAATTTATTTTTCCTGTAGATCGAATAATTTTTTATCTGCTTATGGCTCTAACTCTGACATCTGCAACCTACTGTGTCGTTTTCCAGTCGCGTATAGTCAAATTTTTACCAGTTACCTTACTATTATAGTAGTGTTTAATATTTTTAACTTGTAAATATATTTGTAAACAATCTGTTAATATTAATTTTATTGTAAATTGTCTTGGTTTAACTGTTAAATTGTAATGTATTATTGTTTTCTTATCTCTGACAGCTTAACAGTCTTGTTAGGCTAAATTCCAATTTAAATTTTATTTTAATTATTGTTCTTCTGACTGCTTAACAGTCTTGTTAGGCAATATTCCAAATTTATTTTATTTTAGTTACCTTAATTCTGGCTGCTTAACTGTCTTCTTAGACTATCCAAGTTTATTAAAAAAAAAAAAAAAAAAAAAATGTATGGTATTGCTGGGATTTTTACCTTTACCTCGTTTTCCACATGTAAAACCACAGCTTCCAGATCGGCACTGCAATCCTAATATCTATATTCTATTAAAATAACTTTTATTTGAGTGTTTTGGTATTAATTATGTATTTGTTAATTGCTAAATATCAGGATTTTAATGGAGATTAAGAAAATATCTTAAGAATTACTCGTAAGCCGCTTTTCTTTGATATACAGAAGAGAATCTGTAACACATTTCTATTTGCATTTCTGTTTTCAGATATGTTTCAAGAGACGTTTTTCAACATAATCCGTAATAGTAAACAAAATGTATACCTGTATATGAGCTATATTTACATTAGGAATTACTTTTGTTTTTCAACAATAATAAATCTCCTTCGCGAATATTCTTTAAATAAAAAACTTAAGTTTTAATTTTATTTTACTTATTTCTTTATTATATATATATGTGTGTGTGTGTGTGTGTGTGTGTGTGTGTAAATATATATATATATATATATTTATCCATACCTGCCGATATTTTAATTTATTCCGGAGTAATTTTAGCCCCGCCTCTAATTCGTACCACTAATTTTTTAAAAGCAATTTTTTCTTATTTTATCGAAGTTATATATTGATGAAAATTTTTGTATAAATAAAGCGGTGCGAATTAAAGGCGGGCCTAAAAGAACTGTGGAATAAATTAGAATATTAGCAGCTATGTATATCATTCTTTCCCACCTAATCTGCAAGATTATTAGTTCCCGCCCTTTTTTATACATTATTTAAATTTTAGAGTAATTCTCTTCAAATATATTTAGGATTAAATAGAAAAAAAAGTACTTTAAAAAAGGACTAGTGCGTAAAAATAGGCGGAAAAGGGCGGTACTAACCATTTTCCGGGTTAGGTTGGCAAGTATGATATACATACACATACATATATATATATATAGGGAATATTTTAAGAACGTTATCAAAAATTGGTATATATATTAATAAGGATAAAAGCTAGTTAACGGATAATTGATTAAATATATATATATATATTAAGTAAAAGCCTCATTTTAATTTTAAAATTATTTAAAAAATAAAAGGAATGGATGCTAAAAATAAATAAATAAATAAGTGAATATATTTTGTTCATTCATGGCAGAAAACATAAATAAAAATCGAAGTGAGGCAAGAAAGCTACAACGACAGCGAATCTTGGAAATAAACAGAAACAAAATTCAGCGCCGGCATATGACGTATGCGCGGAAGCGGAATCAGCAGGAAAGTAAGCAAGTTGCTCGTCGACGACTAGACGCCTGACAGTCCTGGTAATAATATTACCAAACATGATAGTATTTTTTTTTTTTTTTTTTTTTTTTCCTGGAGTTCCATTAGTACGTAATTTTTAATACTAATTTATTTGTCGTAAAATTATTTCTGATATCTAATTTCGCTTAAATAAGAGGAAAAAATACCTTTCAAGAAAAGTTGTATGTAAAAAAAGGAAAGGACTGTCAATGCTCCGGAATATATTAAGATATTGCCATGTGCTAATATACTAATTAATATTTCGTAATATTGTTGGCTTCGCCTTCTTTTTTCATACCAGTATCTTTTTAGAGTACTTTTCTTTTTATTTAATCGTAATTGCATTTAGAGAATATTACTGTAAAAATTTACTGGTAAAAAAAAAAAAAAAAAAAAAAAGAAAAAGGTCGGGGCTAACAAACTTACGGAATATTAATTATTACGTTGACAAGTATGTATTGCCCTTTCTGTAATTAGGTGAAATTTACTTTAGAAGTTAAGTTCGTCATCTAAAAAAGGGAGAGCTAGACTTCAAAAAAATTTTTTAGTTAATTATTTATACTCTTGAGATTCTAAGACTTTAAATTTTATCAACACCAGTAAGCAGGATGAAAGTTTATTTTATCAATATATAGTGATCTTCTTTTATTTTGCAGATTATCTTCGTACTTATATAGCAAAAGACGCAGATCCGCTGAATGGAAGGGTCTGTTGATTATCAGATGATTAGAAATTGTTGTAACTCCCTATCCTGACAGTGTTGCTAGACGTAGGGATTTCTCCGTACAGTAGGGTTTTTTAGCTCTGATTTTGGCTAAGGGGGGATTTTTTTATTTTGTTCTGTTTTGTAGAGATTTTTCTATTATCTAGTGAAAATTATAAAATTCTTTTTAAAAACGCAAAAACTTTTTAACTTATATGTAAAAAAGTTACTTACAATACCTAGTTTCTGATATTTTATTGCAGATTGATGCAAAGTGAAACATCGCATAACTCAGAGTTGTAAACATCTATAATTTATTCCAGTGTATTATTATTACCGCCCTCTACATCTGGTACTTTTACAACTTTTTTATAAGAGCTATTTTCTTCCTATTAAATCTTAGTAACTTACTGGGGAAAATTACTCAAGAAAATTAGTAAGGGAGAAAAATGGGCATTATTATGATTAAATATAAAATAAATTATAATAGTTGAAAAATTTGCATATATTTATATGTCCTCTTTTTTATTATTATTACTATTATTCCGAAATGGTAAATTTATTATATAATTTTAATAAAAAATATAACATTTATTTAATATTTTGATATAATTAACATCAAGGATTTAAAATAAATTGGACAATAAGTCATGTACATGTTAAAATTAAATTTCCTCGAAATGTCAATTGTCAAGTTATTTGTAATTTGTATACACACACCCCTTAAATAAAATACATTGTGCAGTACAAAATCTTAATTCTAAATATATTATACTGATCTAAAAGTGTATTTTATTTTGTTTTACGCCAGAATGCGTCTTTCGTTTTCCTTTCTGTAAATTAGTCTTTTTATTTCTCTTTGATGTGCTCACACCACCTATTTCGTGTAGCCACACCCCTAAGGAGGTACCTATCAAGTAGTAAGGTACCTATCGAGTCGATATTTGCTAGTTTAACATTGATTATTTATTACTAAATTAAATTTATTAGGTAAGTTTCATGCGAAAAGATGTCAAAGGAGATTTGCTGTTTGATTTATAAATTGTAGAATGAATTATTTGATACATTATTTGATTTTTAAATTATAGAAACATAGCCCATTTCATTTACTGTGTTTTCACGAATATAATTTGTATACATATATTAGATGCTTGTTTTTATTTGTCCATTTGTTTGAACAATCAACTTACGTGTATATTAATAAGAATGGATATATATATATGTATGTATGTATATATTTTTTTTAATGCTAGAAAATATTAAAATAATAATAATATGATTTTATATAATTTCTATTAATATTTTCTAATTGTAGGGTATTTTGTAAGGCAAAAATATTTTAACGTAGGGAATATAGGGATTTTTTCTCCATTTAGTGGGGATAATTTAAATTTTCATCTGGCAACACTGCTTCCTACGCCCTTCTTTACCATCATCCACTCGTCACTACGTCGACACTCTACAAAAATGTGTCGACAATTCGACACATTTTCGGAAAATCAGTTGTTTGGTTGTAAAATAAGATGCAATTTTCTCATCTGATCAGAGTATGTATGATAAATATAAGGAAAGTTAAATAAATAATCTTTCAACTTTAGACTCAAAGAAGATTTTATTTTTTTCCTCTCTTTATAGCTTAATGTTATAAAGTGTAATAAAGATTTTTTTTTTTTTTTTTTTTTTTTTTTTTTTTTCCCAATTTGCATGTTTGTTACTGGTCTTCAGTGGCATGACTAACTAAATGGCTAAAATGATATTTTATCTTATTTTATTTTATTTTATTTATTTGAACAGTGTATTTAAGTGACCGCCTGAGACATTCTGCATTTTCGAAATATTATTTGCTGTTTCATCATATTTAGTATATATGTAAGGACATGTTTAGGCAGTATTAAAATAATCTTAACAACCGTAGGATTACTTAGTGTTAATGTTATTTTTTAAAATTATATATATGTATATATATATATATATATATATGTTTGTTAAGAAGTATA